>JAUMJJ010000024.1:0-26776 GCA_033556795.1 Tapera naevia | reverse complement strand
GGTGCTGAGGGTGCCCCATGGGTGCTGGGGGGGGGGGCTGGGGGTGTCCCATGGGTGCTGGGGGTGCCCCATGGGTGCTGGGGGGGGGCTGGGGGTGTCCCATTGATGCTGGGGGTGTTGAGGGCGCCCCATGGGTACTGAGAGAGTCCCTGGGTGCTGGGGGCAATGGGGGGGCCCCATGGGTGCTGGGTGTCCCGTGGGGGGGTCTCTGTCTTGGGGGAGGTCCCTGCCCCTTGCGGAGGGGGACGAGGGGGTGGCTTTGGGTGCCCCATTGATGCTCTGGGTGCTGTGTTGACCCCCTTCACACCCCCCCCCCCCCCCCCCCAGCCCGGGGGTCCTTGCCCTGGGGGGGCGCTTTGGGTGCTGCCATTCACAGCCTGGCGGATGGGGTGGCCCTGGGGGGGGCGTTCAGCGCCTCCTGGAGGAGCGGGGGGGCCCTGGCCCTGGGGCTGCTCTGCCACGAGCTGCTGCACGCCTTGGGTGAGCGGGGGGGGGCTCAGGGTGGGGGGGGCACGGGGGGGGTGCGGAGGGTGGGGGGGCACGGGGGCACGGGGGGGGTGCGGAGGGTGGGGGGCTTGGGGGGTAAGGGGGGAAATGGGGTGGGGGGGCACGGGGGGCACGGGGGGGGTGCGGAGGGTGGGGGGGGCACGGGGGGGGGTGCGGAGGGTGGGGGGGCATGGGGGGTAAAGGGGGGAAATGGGGTGGGGGGGTACGGGGGGCACGGGTGGGGTGCGGAGGGTGGGGGGGCTTGGGGTGGGGGGGGCACGGGGGGCACGGGGGGGTGCGGAGGTTGGGGGGGTATGGGGGGTAAGGGGGGAAATGGGGTGGGGGGGGCACGGGTGGGGTGCGGAGGGTGGGGGGGCACGGGGGTAAGGGGGGAAATGGGGTGGGGGGGCACGTGGGCACGGGTGGGGTGCGGAGGGTGGGGGGCATGGGGGGTAAGGGGGGAAATGGGGTGAGGGGGCACGGGGGGCACGGGTGGGGTGCGGAGGGTGGGGGGGCACGGGGGGCACGGAGGGGGTGCGGAGGGTGGGGGGGCTTGGGGGGTAAAGGGGGAAATGGGGTGGGGGGGCACGGGGGGCACGGGGGGGGTGCGGAGGGTGGGGGGGCACGGGGGGTAAGGGGGGAAATGGGGTGGGGGGGCACGGGGGGGGTGCGGAGGGTGGGGGGGCACGGGGGGGTAAGGGGGGAAATGGGGGTGGGGGGGCACGGGGGGGGTGCGGAGGGTGGGGGGGCACGGGGGGCACGGGGGTGGTGCGGAGGGTGGGGGGGCTTGGGGTGGGGGGGGGCACGGGGGGCACGGGGGGGGTACGGAGGGTGGGGGGGCTTGGGGGGTAAGGGGGGAAATGGGGTGGGGGGGCACGGGGGGGGTGCGGAGGTTGGGGGGGCACGGGGGGCACGGGGGGGGTGCAGAGGGTGGGGGGGTATGGGGGGGTAAGGGGGGGTGCGGAGGGTGGGGGGCATGGGGAGGATGGGGGGTGTATGGGGGGGGGTAAAGGGGAAATGGGGTGGGGGGCACGGGGGGCACGAGGGGGGTACGGAGGGTGGGGGGGCTTGGGGTGGGGGGGGCAAAATGGGGTGGGGGGGCACGGGTGGGGTGCGGAGGGTGGGGGGGCACGGGGGGGCACGGAGGGGGTGCGGAGGGTGGGGGGGCTTGGGGGGTAAAGGGGGAAATGGGGTGGGGGGGCACGGGGGGCACGGGGGGGGTGCGGAGGGTGGGGGGGCTTGGGGGGTAAGGGGGGAAATGGGGTGGGGGGGCACGGGGGGGGTGCGGAGGGTGGGGGGGCTTGGGGGGTAAGGGGGGAAATGGGGTGGGGGGGCACGGGGGGGGTGCGGAGGGTGGGGGGGGCACGGGGGGCACGGGGGTGGTGCGGAGGGTGGGGGGGCACGGGGGGCACGGGGGGGGTGCGGAGGGTGGGGGGGCATGGGGGGGGTGCGGAGGGTGGGGGGGCACGGGGGGCACGGGGGTGGTGCGGAGGGTGGGGGGGCTTGGGGTGGGGGGGGCACGGGGGGCACGGGGGGGGTACGGAGGGTGGGGGGGCTTGGGGGGTAAAGGGGGAAATGGGGTGGGGGGGCACGGGGGGGTGCGGAGGGTGGGGGGGCACGGGGGGCACGGGGGGGTGCGGAGGGTGGGGGGGCTTGGGGTGGGGGGGGCACGGGGGGGTGCGGAGGTTGGGGGGGTATGGGGGGGTAAGGGGGGAAATGGGGTGGGGGGGCACGGGTGGGGTGCGGAGGGTGGGGGGGCATGGGGGGGTAAGGGGGGAAATGGGGTGGGGGGGCACGGGGGGCACGGGTGGGGTGCGGAGGGTGGGGGGGCATGGGGGGGTAAGGGGTAAATGGGAGGGGGGGCACGGAAGGGCACGGGGGGGTGCGGAGGGTGGGGGGGCATGGGGGGTAAGGGGGGAAATGGGGTGGGGGGGCACGGGTGGGGTGCGGAGGGTGGGGGGCATGGGGGGGTAAGGGGAAATGGGATGGGGGGCACGGAAGGGCACGGGGGGGTGCAGAGGGTGGGAGGGCATGGGGGGCACGGGTGGGGTGCGGAGGGTGGGGGGTAAGGGGGGAAATGGGGGGGCACGGGGGGTGCAGAGGGTGGGGGGGGGCATGGGGGGGTAAGGGGGGAAATGGAGTGGGGGGGGCACGGGGGGCACGGGTGGGGTGCAGAGGGGGGGCATGGGGGGGTAAGGGGGGAAATGGGGTGGGGGGGCACGGGGGGCACGGGTGGGGTGCGGAGGGTGGGGGGTCATGGGGAGGATGGGGGTGCATGGGGGGTAAGGGGGGGAATGGGAGGGGGGGGCACGGGGGGGTGCCAGGGGTGGGGGGCATAGGGGGGTAAGGGGGGAAATGGGATGGGGGGGGCACGGGTGGGGGGGCGGTGGGTGGGGGGGGCATGGGGAGGATCGGGGGTGTATGAGGGGGTAAGGGGGGAAATGGGGTGGGGGGCACGGGGGGCACGGGTGGGGTGCGGAGGGGGGGGGGCATGGGGGGGTAAGGGGGGAAATGGGGTGGGGGGGCACGGGTGGGGTGCGGAGGGGGGGGGGGCATGGGGGGCACGGGGGGGGTGCGGAGGGTGGGGGGGCTTGGGGGGTAAGGGGGGAAATGGGGTGGGGGGGCACGGGTGGGGTGCGGAGGGTGGGGGGCATGGGGGGGTAAGGGGGGAAATGGGGGGGCACGGGGGGTGCAGAGGGTGGGGGGGCATGGGGAGGATGGGGGGTGTATGGGAGGGTAAGGGGGGAAATGGGGTGGGGGGGCACGGGGGGCACGGGGGGGGTGCGGAGGGTGGGGGGCATGGGGAGGATGGGGGGTGTATGGGGGGTAAGGGGGGAAATGGGGTGGGGGGCACGGGGGGCACGGAGGGGGTGCGGAGGGTGGGGGGGCACGGGGGGCACGGGGGGGGTGTGGAGGGTGGGGGGGCATGGGGGGCACGGGTGGGGTGCGGACGGTGGGGGGGCTTGGGGTGGGGGGGGCACGGGGGGCACGGGGGGGGGTGCGGAGGGTGGGGGGGCTTGGGGGGATAAGGGGGGAAATGGGGTGGGGGGGCACGGGGGGCACGGGTGGGGTGCGGAGGGTGGGGGGGCTTGGGGGGATAAGGGGGGAAATGGGGTGGGGGGGCACGGGGGGCACGGGTGGGGTGCGAGGGTGGGGGCTTGGGTCGGGGGACGGGGGGCACGGGGGGGGGGGCGGGGGAGGGTGGGGGGGGCTTGGGGTGGGGGGGGGGGGGCACGGGGGGGCGGGGGGGGGGGCACGGGGGTGCGAGGGGGGGGCATGGGGGCACGTGGGGGGTGTGGAGGGTGGGGGGGCATGGGGGGGTAAGGGGGGAAATGGGGTGGGGGTTTTGGGGTGCCGGCTGGGTGCATGTTTTGGGGTACACATTTGGGGGTGCACATTTCGGGGTGCAGGTTTTGGGGTGCCCATTTTGGGGTGCAGATTTGAAGGTGCAGGCTTTGGGGGCACATTTTGGGGTGCAGGTTTTTAGGTGCAGGTTTTGGGGTGCACATTTTGGGGTGCAGATTTGAGGGTGCAGGTTTTGGGGGCACATTTTGGGGTGCAGGTTTTGAGGTGCAGGTTTGGGGTCCAAGTTTTGGGGGCACATTTCGGGGTGCGGGTTTTGGGTGCGAGTTTTTGGGTGCCAATTTCGGGGTGCAGGTTTGGGGTGCAGGTTTTGGGGTGCCGGCTGGAAGCACATTTTGGGGTTCAGATTTGGGGGTGCAGGTTTTGGGGTGCAAGCTTTGGGGGCACATTTTGGGGTGCAGGTTTTGGGTTGCCCATTTCGGGGTGCAGATTTGAGGGTGCAGGTTTGGGGGTGCAGGTTTTGGGGCACATTTTGGGGTGCAGGTTTGGGGGTGCAGGTTTTGGGGTCGGGGTTTTGGGGGTGCTCATTTCGGGGTGCACATTTCAGGGGTCAGATTTGGGGGTGCAGGTTTTGGGGTGCAGGTTTTGGAGTGCAGGTTTTGGGGGCACATTTTGGGGTGCAGGTTTTGGGGTGCAGGTTTTGGGGTGCCCATTTCGGGGTGCAGATTTGGGGGTGCAGGTTTTGGGGGGCAGGTTTTGGGGGCACATTTCGGGGTGCAGGTTTTGGGTGCGAGTTTTGGGTGCAGGTTTTGGGGTGCAGGTTTTGGGGTTCAGATTTGGGGGTGCAGGTTTTGGGGTGCACATTTTGGGGTGCAGATTTGAGGGTGCAGATTTGAGGGTGCAGGTTTTGGGGTGCAGGTTTTGGGGGCACATTTTGGGGTGCAGGTTTTGGGGTGCAGGTTTGGGGGTGCAGGTTTTGGGGTGCGGGTTTTGGGGTGCAGGTTTTGGGGTGCAGGTTTTGGGGTGCAGGTTTGGGTGGCACATTTCGGGGTGCAGATTTGGGGGTGCAGGTTTTGGGGTGCAGGTTTTGGGGTGCAGGTTTGGGGGGCACATTTTGGGGTGCAGGTTTGGGGGTGCAGGTTTGGGGGTGCAGGTTTTGAGGAGCAGGTTTGGGGGCACATTTCGGGGTGCACTTTTCGGGGTGCTGGGTGGGGGGGTGCCCATTTCTGGGTGCAGATTTGGGGGTGCAAGTCTCGGGGTGTCTCCCCCCCCTCTCCAGGGACGCTGTCGGCTCTGGGGGTGCCCCGGGGCCGCCGGGCGCTGCTGCTGGCGCTGGGGGGGCGCTGCCCGCTTTTGGGGGCACATTTTGGGGTGCAGGTTTGGGGGTGCAGGTTTTGAGGTGCAGGTTTTGGGGTGCAGGTTTGGGGTCCAAGTTTTGTGTGCCCATTTCGGGGTGCAGGTTTGGGGTGCAGGTTTTGGGGTGCCAGCTGGGTGCATGTTTTGGGGTGCACTTTTCGGGGTGCACTTTTCGGGGTGCAGGTTTTGGGGTGCAGGTTTTGGGGTACCAGCTGGGTGCATGTTTTGGGGTGCACTTTTCGGGGTGCACTTTTCGGGGTGCAGGTTTTGGGGTGCAGGTTTGGGGGCCGGGTTTTGGGGGTGCCCATTTCGGGGTGCAGGTTTGGGGTGCATGTTTTGGGGTACACATTTGGGGGTGCAGGTTTGGGGTTGCACATTTTGGGGCGCAGGTTTTGGGGTTCAGATTTGGGGTGCACATTTCGGGGTGCAGATTTTGGGGTGCAGGTTTTGGGGGCACAGTTTGGGGTGCAGGTTTTGGGGTGCAGGTTTTGGGGCCACATTTCGGGGTGCAGATTTGAGGGTGCAGATTTGAGGGTGCAGGTTTTGGGGTGCAATTTTTGGGGGCACATTTTGGGGTGCAGATTTGAGGGTGCAGGTTTGAGGGTGCAGGTTTTGGGGTGCAGGTTTTGGGGTGCAGGTTTTGGGGGCACATTTTGGGGTGCAGGTTTGGGGGTGAAGGTTTTGGGTGTGCACATTTCGGGGTGCAGATTTGAAGGTGCAGGCTTTGGGGGCACATTTTGGGGTGCAGTTTTTGAGGTGCAGGTTTTGGGGTGCACATTTCGGGGTGCAGATTTGGGGGTGCATGTTTTGAGGTGCAGGTTTTGGGGGCAGGTTTTGGGGGCACATTTTGGGGTGCAGGTTTGGGGGGTGCCCATTTAGGGGTTCAGATTTTGGGGGCACGTTTTGGGGTGCAGGTTTTGGGGGTGCAGGTTTGGGGTCCGGGTTTTGGGGGTGACCATTTGGGGGTGCAGGTTTTGGGGTGCAGGTTTTGGGGTGCCCATTTTGGGGTGCAGATTTGAAGGTGCAGGCTTTGGGGCACATTTTGGGGTGCAGGTTTGGGGGTGCAGGTTTGGGGGTGCAGGTTTTGGGGTGCACATTTTGGGGTGCAGGTTTTGAGGTGCAGATTTGGGGTCCAAGTTTTGGGGGCACATTTCTGGGTGCAGATTTGGGGGTGCAAGTCTCGGGGTGTCTCCCCCCCCCTCTCCAGGGACGCTGTCGGCTCTGGGGGTGCCCCGGGGCCGCCGGGCGCTGCTGCTGGCGCTGGGGGGGGCGCTGCCCGCTTTTGGGGGCACATTTTGGGGTGCAGGTTTGGGGGTGCAGGTTTTGGGGTGCACTTTTCGGGGTGCACTTTTCGGGGTGCAGGTTTTGGGGTGCAGGTTTGGGGGCCGGGTTTTGGGGTGCCCATTTCGGGGTGCAGGTTTGGGGTGCAGGTTTTGGGGTACACATTTGGGGGTGCAGGTTTGGGGTTCCACATTTCGGGGTGCAGGTTTTGGCGTTCAGATTTGGGGTGCACATTTCGGGGTGCAGATTTTGGGGTGCAGGTTTTGGGTGCACATTTCTGGGTGCAGGTTTGGGGGTGCAGGTTTTGGGTTGCCCATTTCGGGGTGCAGATTTGAGGTGCAGATTTGAGGGTGCAGGTTTTGGGGTGCAGGTTTTGGGGGCACATTTTGGGGTGCAGGTTTGGGGGTGCAGGTTTTGGGGTGCACATTTCGGGGTGCAGGTTTTGGGGTGCAGGTTTTGGGGTGCGGGTTTTGGGTGCACATTTCGGGGTGCCCTTTTCGGGGTGCTGGGTGGGGGCTGCCCATTTCTGGGTGCAGATTTGGGGGTGCAAGTCTCGGGGTGTCTCCCCCCCCCCTCCAGGGACGCTGTCGGCTCTGGGGGTGCCCCGGGGCCGCCGGGCGCTGCTGCTGGCGCTGGGGGGGGCGCTGCCCGCTTTTGGGGGCACATTTTGGGGTGCAGGTTTGGGGGTGCAGGTTTTGGGGTGCAGGTTTTGGGGGCACATTTTGGGGTGCATGTTTTGGGGTGCAGATTTGGGGTCCAAGTTTTGGGTGCCCATTTCGGGGTGCTGGTTTGGGGTGCAGGTTTTGGGGTGTCGGCTGGGTGCATGTTTTGGGGTACGCATCTCGGGGTGCAGGTTTTGGGGTTCAGATTTGGGGGTGCAGGTTTTGGGGACACATTTTGGGGTGCAGGTTTTGGGGTGCACATTTCGGGGTGCAGATTTGGGGGTGCAGGTTTTCATGTGCAGGTTTGGGGTCCAAGTTTTCGGGGCACATTTCGGGGTGCAGGTTGTGGGTGCAGGTTTTGGGGGTGCACATTTCGGGGTGTACATTTCGGGGGTCAGATTTGGGGGTGCAGGTTTGGGGTGCAGGTTTTGGCGTTCAGATTTGGGGGTGCACATTTCGGGGTGCAGATTTTGGGTGCAGGTTTTGGGGTGCAGGTTTTAGGGGCACATTTCGGGGTGCAGATTTGAGGTGCAGGTTTTGGGGTGCAAGCTTTGGGGGCACATTTTGGGGTGCAGGTTTGGGGGTGCAGGTTTTGGGGTGCAGGTTTTGGGGTGCCCATTTCGGGGTGCAGATTTGAGGGTGCAGGTTTGGGGGTGCAGGTTTTGAGGTGCAGGTTTGGGGTCCAAGTTTTGGGGGCACATTTCGGGGTGCAGGTTTTGGGTGCGAGTTTTGGGTGCCCATATCGGGGTGCAGGTTTTGGGGTTCAGATTTCGGGGTACAGGTTTTGGGGTGCAGGTTTTGGGGTGCTGGGTTTTGGGGTGCTGGGTTTTGGGGGGACATTTTGGGGTGCAGGTTTTGAGGTGCAGGTTTGGGGTCCAAGTTTTGGGGGCACATTTCAGGGTGCACTTTTCGGGGTGCTGGGTGGGGGGTGCACATTTCGGGGTGCAGATTTGGGGGTGCATGTTTTGAGGTGCAGGTTTTGGGGGGCAGATTTTGGGGGCACATTTTGGGGTGCAGGTTTGGGGGTGCAGGTTTTGGGGTGCAGGTTTTGGGGGCACATTTCCGGGTGCACATTTCGGGGTGCACGTTTTGGGGTGCAGGTTTTGGGGTGCAGGTTTGGGGTCCGGGTTTTGGGGGTGACCATTTGGGGGTGCAGGTTTTGGGGGCACATTTTGGGGTGCAGGTTTTGGGGTGAAGGTTTGGGGGTGCAGGTTTTGGGGTGCAGGTTTTGGGGTGAAGGTTTTGGGGTTCAGATTTGGGGGTGCAGGTTTTGGGGTGCACATTTTGGGGTGCAGATTTGAGGATGCAGATTTGAGGGTGCAGGTTTTGGGGTGCAGGTTTGGGGGTGCAGGTTTTGTGGTGCAGGTTTGGGGGCACATTTCGGGGTGCACTTTTCGGGGTGCTGGGTGGGGGGTGCCCATTTCTGGGTGCACATTTGGGGGTGCAAGTCTCGGGGTGTCCCCCCCCCCCCCTCTCCAGGGACGCTGTCGGCTCTGGGGGTGCCCCGGGGCCGCCGGGCGCTGCTGCTGGCGCTGGGGGGGGCGCTGCCCACTTTTGGGGGCACATTTTGGGGTGCAGGTTTGGGGGTGCAGGTTTTGGGGGCACATTTTGGGGTGCAGGTTTGGGGGTGCAGGTTTTGGGGTGCAGGTTTTGGGGGCACATTTTGGGGTGCATGTTTTGGGGTGCAGATTTGGGGTCCAAGTTTTGGGTGCCCATTTCGGGGTGCAGGTTTGGGGTGCAGGTTTTGGGGTGTGGGCTGGGTGCATGTTTTGGGGTACGCATCTCGGGGTGCAGGTTTTGGGGTTCAGATTTGGGGGTGCAGGTTTTGGGGACACATTTTGGGGTGCAGGTTTTGGGGTGCACATTTCGGGGTGCAGATTTGGGGGTGCAGGTTTTGAGGCGCAGGTTTGGGGTCCAAGTTTTGGGGGCACATTTCGGGGTGCAGGTTGTGGGTGCAGGTTTTGGGGGTGCACATTTCGGGGTGCACATTTCGGGGGTCAGATTTGGGGGTGCAGGTTTGGGGGTGCAGGTTTTGGCGTTCAGATTTGGGGGTGCACATTTCGGGGTGCAGGTTTTGGGGTGCAGGTTTTGGGGGCACACTTCGGGGTGCAGATTTGAGGGTGCAGATTTGAGGGTGCAGGTTTTGGGGTGCAAGCTTTGGGGTGCAGGTTTTGGGGTGCCCATTTCGGGGTGCAGATTTGAGGGTGCAGTTTTGAGGGTGCAGGTTTGGGGGTGCAGGTTTTGAGGTGCAGGTTTGGGGTCCAAGTTTTGGGGGCACATTTCGGGGTGCAGGTTTTGGGTGCGAGTTTTGGGTGCCCATATCGGGGTGCAGGTTTTGGGGTTCAGATTTGGGGGTGCAGGTTTTGGGGTGCAGGTTTTGGGGTGCTGGGTTTTGGGGTGCTGGGGTTTGGGGGGACATTTTGGGGTGCAGGTTTTGAGGTGCAGGTTTGGGGGTGCAGGTTTTGGGGTGCCCATTTTGGGGTGCAGATTTGAAGGTGCAGGCTTTGGGGGCACATTTTGGGGTGCACATTTTGGGGTGCAGGTTTGGGGGTGCAGGTTTTGGGATGCTGGGTTTTGAGGGGACATTTTGGGGTGCAGGTTTTGGGGGCACATTTCTGGGTGCACATTTCGGGGTGCACTTTTCGGGGTGCTGGGTGGGGGGTGCCCATTTCTGGGTGCAGATTTGGGGGTGCAAGTCTCGGGGTGTCTCCCCCCCCTCTCCAGGGACGCTGTCGGCTCTGGGGGTGCCCCGGGGCCGCCGGGCGCTGCTGCTGGCGCTGGGGGGGGCGCTGCCCGCTTTTGGGGGCACATTTCGGGGTGCAGGTTTGGGGGTGCAGGTTTTGGGGGCACATTTTGGGGTGCAGGTTTGGGGGTGCAGGTTTTGGGGTGCAGGTTTTGGGGTGCCCATTTTGGGGTGCATGTTTTGAGGTGCAGATTTGAGGTCCAAGTTTTGGGTGCCCATTTTGGGGTGCAGGTTTGGGGTGCAGGTTTTGGGGTGTCGGCTGGGTGCATGTTTTGGGGTACGCATCTCGGGGTGCAGGTTTTGGGGTTCAGATTTGGGGGTGCAGGTTTTGGGGACACATTTTGGGGTGCAGGTTTTGGGGTGCACATTTCGGGGTGCAGATTTGGGGGTGCAGGTTTTGAGGCGCAGGTTTGGGGTCCAAGTTTTGGGGGCACATTTCGGGGTGCAGGTTGTGGGTGCAGGTTTTGGGGGTGCACATTTCGGGGTGCACATTTCGGGGGTCAGATTTGGGGGTGCAGGTTTGGGGGTGCAGGTTTTGTGGGCACATTTCGGGGTGCAGGTTTTGGGGTTCAGATTTGGGGGTGCAGGTTTTGGGGTGCACATTTTGGGGTGCAGATTTGAGGGTGCAGGTTTTGGGGTGCTGGGTTTTGGGGGGACATTTTGGGGTGCAGGTTTTGGGGTGCAGGTTTGGGGTGCAGGTTTTGGGGTGCGGGTTTTGGGGTGCACTTTTCGGGGTGCCCTTTTCGGGGTGCTGGGTGGGGGGTGCCCATTTCTGGGTGCAGATTTGGGGGTGCAAGTCTCGGGGTGTCTCCCCCCCCTCTCCAGGGACGCTGTCGGCTCTGGGGGTGCCCCGGGGCCGCCGGGCGCTGCTGCTGGCGCTGGGGGGGGCGCTGCCCGCGCTGCCCGGGCTCTACGTGGGGCTGGGGGTGGGCGCAGCCCCCCCGGCGCGGCTCTGGTTGGGTGCCCTGGCCAGCGGCCTCCTGCTGCACCTCGCCCTGGCCCGGCTGGTGAGTGACCCCCCCACACCCCCAAAAACACGCTTAGGGCACGCGTGAACACGCGTGGGGCACGGGTGCGCCGCGGCCGGTGGGCTGCGGGTGCTGCGGGCGCGGTGGGTGCTGCGTCACGTGTGCTCTATGACACGTGTGGTGTGGGTGCTGTGTCATGTGTGCCCGTGACGTGGGTGCTGTGGGTGCTGCGTCACGTGTGCTCTATGACATGTGTGCTGCGTCACGTGTGCCCCATGACACGTGTGCTGTGTCACGTGTGCTCTATGACACGTGTGCTGTGGGTGCTGTGTCACGTGTGCCCGTGACGTGGGTGCTGTGGGTGCTGCGTCACGTGTGCCCCATGACACGTGTGCTGTGTCACGTGTGGTCTATGACACGTGTGCTGTGGGTGCTGTGTCACGTGTGCCCGTGACGTGGGTGCTGTGGGTGCTGTGGGTGCTGTGTCACGTGTGCTCTATGACATGTGTGGTGTGGATGCTGTGTCATGTGTGCCCGTGACGTGGGTGCTGTGGGTGCTGCGTCACGTGTGCTCTATGACATGTGTGCTGCGTCACATGTGCCCCATGACACGTGTGCTGTGTCACATGTGCTCTATGACACGTGTGCTGTGGGTGCTGTGTCACGTGTGCCTGTGACGTGGGTGCTGTGGGTGCTGCGTCACGTGTGCCCCATGACACGTGTGCTGTGTCACGTGTGCTCTATGACACGTGTGCTGTGGGTGCTGTGTCATGTGTGCCCGTGACGTGGGTGCTGTGGGTGCTGTGGGTGCTGCGTCACGTGTGCCCCATGACACGTGTGCTGTGTCACATGTGCTCTATGACACGTGTGCCTGTGACACGGGTGCTGTGGGTGCTGTGGGTGCTGCGTCACGTGTGCCCCATGACACGTGTGCTGTGTCACGTGTGCTCTATGACACGTGTGCTGTGGGTGTTGTGTCACGTGTGCCCGTGACGTGGGTGCTACGGGTGCTGTGGGTGCTGTGTCACGTGTGCTCCATGACACGTGTGCTGTGTCACATGTGCTCTACGACACGTGTGGTGTGGGTGCTGTGTCACGTGTGCCCGTGACATGGGTGCTGTGGGTGCTGTGGGTGCTGTGTCATGTGTGCTCTATGACATGTGTGGTGTGGGTGCTGTGTCATGTGTGCCCGTGACGTGGGTGCTGTGGGTGCTGCGTCACGTGTGCTCTATGACATGTGTGCTGCGTCACGTGTGCCCCATGACACGTGTGCTGTGTCACGTGTGCTCTATGACACGTGTGCTGTGGGTGCTGTGTCACGTGTGCCTGTGACGTGGGTGCTGTGGGTGCTGCGTCACGTGTGCCCCATGACACGTGTGCTGTGTCACATGTGCTCTATGACACGTGTGCTGTGGGTGCTGTGTCATGTGTGCCTGTGACACGGGTGCTGTGGGTGCTGTGGGTGCTGTGTCACATGTGCCCCATGATACGTGTGCTGTGTCACGTGTGCTCTATGACACGTGTGGTGTGGGTGCTGTGTCACGTGTGCCCATGACGTGGGAGCTGTGGGTACTGTGAGTGCTGTGTCACGTTTGCCCCATGACACGTGTGCTGTGGGTGCTACGGGTGCTGTGGGTTCTGCGTCACGTGTGCCCCATGACACGGGTGCTGTGTCACATGTGCTCTATGACACGTGTGCTGTGGGTGCTGTGTCATGTGTGCCCGTGACGTGGGTGCTGTGGGTACTGTGGGTGCTGTGTCACGTGTGCCCCATGACACGTGTGCTGTGGGTGCTGTGTCACGTGTGTCCGTGACACGGGTGCTGTGGGTGCTGTGGGTTCTGCATCACGTGTGCCCCATGACACGTGTGCTGTGTCATGTGTGCTCTATGACACGTGTGCTGTGGGTGCTGTGTCATGTGTGCCTGTGACACGGGTGCTGTGGGTGCTGTGGGTGCTGCATCACGTGTGCTCTATGACACGTGTGGTGTGGGTGCTGTGTCACGTGTGCCCATGACGTGGGTGCTGCGGGTGCTGTGGGTGCTGTGTCACGTGTGCCCCATGACACGTGTGCTGTGTCACATGTGCTCTATGACACGTGTGGTGTGGGTGCTGTGTCACGTGTGCCCATGACATGGGTGCTGTGGGTGCTGTATCATGTGTGCTCTATGACACGTGTGCTGTGGGTGCTGTGTCACGTGTGCCCGTGACGTGGGAGCTGTGGGTGCTGTGGGTGCTGTGGTTGCTGCATCACGTGTGCTCTATGACACGTGTGCTGTGGGTGCTGTGTCATGTGTGCCTGTGACACGGGTGCTGTGGGTGCTGTGGGTGCTGTGGGTGCTGCATCACGTGTGCCCCATGACACGTGTGCTGCGTCACGTGTGCTCTATGACACGTGTGCTGTGGGTGCTGTGTCACGTGTGCCCGTGACGTGGGTGCTGTGGGTACTGTGGGTGCTGCGTCACGTGTGCCCCATGACACGTGTGCTGCGTCACGTGTGCTCTATGACACGTGTGCTGTGGGTGCTGTGTCATGTGTGCCTGTGACACGAGTGCTGTGGGTGCTGTGGGTGCTGCGTCACGTGTGCCCCATGACACGTGTGCTGCGTCACGTGTGCTCTATGACACTTGTGCTGTGGGTGCTGTATCATGTGTGCCCGTGATGTGGGTGCTGTAGGTTCTGTGGGTGTTGCGGGTGCTGCGTCACATGTGCCCCATGACACGTGTGCTGTGTCACGTGTGCTCTATGACACGTGTGCTGTGGGTGCTGTGTCACGTGTGCCCGTGACGTGGGTGCTGTGGGTGCTGTGGGTGCTGTGTCATGTGTGTCCGTGACACGGGTGCTGTGGGTGCTGTGGGTGCTGCATCACATGTGCCCCTTAACACGTGACACGTGTGTTGCATGTCACATGTCACGTGTGCCCCATGACACATGTGCCGTGGGTGCTGTGGGTGCTGCGGGTGCTGTGTCACGTATGCCCATGACATGTGACGCGTGTGCTGTGTCACGTGTGCCCCATGACATGTGACATGTGCTGGGTGTGCTGCGTCACGTGTGCCCGTGACATGTGACACATGTGCTGTGGGTGCTGTGTCATGTGTGCCCCATGACACGTGTGCTGTGTCACGTCTGCTCTATGACACGTGTGCTGTGTCACGTGTGCCGTGCCCCATGACACGTGTGCTGTGGGTGCTGTGTCACATGTGCCTGTGACACGGGTGCTGTGGGTGCTGTGGGTGCTGCATCACATGTGCCCCTTAACACGTGACACGTGTGTTGCATGTCACATGTCACGTGTGCCCCATGACACATGTGCCGTGGGTGCTGTGGGCGCTACATCGGCTGTGTCACGCGTGCCCATGACACGGGTGCTGTGGGTGCTGTGGGTGCTGTGTCACGTGTGCCCCATGACACGTGTGCTGTGTCACGTGTGCTCTATGACACGTGACATGTGCTGGGTGTGCTGCGTCACGTGTGCCCATGACACGTGACACATGTGGGTGCTGTGGGTGCTGTGGGTGCTGCGGGTGCTGCGTCACGTGTGCCCGTGACACGTGACACATGTGGGTCCTGTGGGTGCTGTGGGTGCTGCGGGTGCTGTGTCACGTGTGCCCATGACATGTGACGCGTGTGCTGGGTGTGCTGCGTCACGTGCGCCCGTGACACGTGACACATGTGCTGTGGGTGCTGTGGGTGCTGCGGGTGCTGTGCCACGTGTGCCCCATGACACGTGTGCTGTGTCACGTCTGCTCTATGACACGTATGCTGTGTCAAGTGTGCCGTGCCCCATGACACGTGTGCTGTGGGTGCTGTGTCACGAGTGCCTGTGACACGGGTGCTGTGGGTGCTGCGGGTGCTGCGTCACGTGTGCCCATGACATGTGACACGTGTACTGCATCTGCTGTGTCACGTGTGCCCATGACATGTGACGCATGTGCTGTGTCACGTGTGCCCCATGACACGTGACATGTGCTGGGTGTGCTGCGTCACGTGCGCCCGTGACACGTGACACATGTGGGTGCTGTGGGTGCTGCGGGTGCTGTGTCACGTGTGCCCATGACATGTGACGCGTGTGCTGTGTCACGTGTGCCCCATGACATGTGACATGTGCTGGGTGTGCTGCATCACGTGCGCCCGTGACATGTGACACGTGCTGTGGGTGCTGTGGGTGCTGTGGGTGCTGTGTCACGTGTGCCCATGACACGTGACACATGTGGGTCCTGTGGGTGCTGCGGGTGCTGCGGGTGCTGTGTCACGTGTGCCCATGACATGTGACGCGTGTGCTGTGTCACGTGTGCCCCATGACATGTGACAAGTGCTGGGTGTGCTGTGTCACGTGCGCCCGTGACACGTGACACATGTGGGTGCTGTGGGTGCTGTGGGTGCTGTGTCACGTGTGCCCATGACATGTGACGCGTGTGCTGTGTCACGTGTGCCCCATGACATGTGACATGTGCTGGGTGTGCTGCGTCACGTGCGCCCGTGACACGTGACACATGTGGGTGCTGTTGGTGCTGTGGGTGCTGCGGGTGCTGTGTCACGTGTGCCCATGACATGTGACGCGTGTGCTGTGTCACGTGTGCCCCATGACATGTGACATGTGCTGGGTGTGCTGCGTCACGTGCGCCCGTGACACGTGACACATGTGGGTGCTGTGGGTGCTGTGTCACGTGTGCCCATGACATGTGACGCGTGTGCTGTGTCACGTGTGCCCCATGACATGTGACATGTGCTGGGTCTGCTGCGTCACGTGCGCCCGTGACATGTGACACATGTGGGTGCTGTGGGTGCTGTGGTTGCTGTGGGTGCTGCGGGTGCTGTGTCACGTGTGCCCATGACATGTGACGCGTGTGCTGTGTCACGTGTGCCCCATGACATGTGACATGTGCTGGGTCTGCTGCGTCACGTGCGCCCGTGACATGTGACACATGTGGGTGCTGTGGGTGCTGTGGGTGCTGTGGGTGCTGCGGGTGCTGTGTCACGTGTGCCCATGACATGTGACGCGTGTGCTGTGTCACGTGTGCCCCATGACACGTGACATGTGCTGGGTGTGCTGTGTGTCACGTGCGCCCGTGACACGTGACACATGTGGGTGCTGTGGGTGCTGCGGGTGCTGTGTCACGTGTGCCCATGACATGTGACGCGTGTGCTGTGTCACGTGTGCCCCATGACACGTGACATGTGCTGGGTGTGCTGCGTCACGTGCGCCCGTGACACGTGACACATGTGCTGTGGGTGCTGTGGGTGCTGTGTCACGTGTGCTCCATGACACGTGTGCTGTGTCACGTCTGCTCTATGACACGTGTGCTGTGTCATGTGTGCCGTGCCCCATGACACGTGTGCTGTGGGTGCTGTGTCACGTGTGCCTGTGACACGGGTGCTGTGGGTGCTGCGGGTGCTGCGTCACGTGTGCCCATGACATGTGACACGTGTACTGCATCTGCTGTGTCATGTGTGCCCATGACATGTGACGCGTGTGCTGTGTCACGTGTGCCCCATGACACATGACATGTGCTGGGTGTGCTGCGTCACGTGTGCCCGTGACACGTGACACATGTGGGTGCTGTGGTTGCTGTGGGTGCTGCGGGTGCTGTGTCACGTGTGCCCATGACATGTGACGCGTGTGCTGTGTCACGTGTGCCCCATGACATGTGACAAGTGCTGGGTGTGCTGTGTCACGTGCGCCCGTGACACGTGACACATGTGGGTGCTGTGGGTGCTGCGGGTGCTGTGTCACGTGTGCCCATGACTTGTGACGCGTGTGCTGTGTCACGTGTGCCCCATGACACGTGACATGTGCTGGGTGTGCTGCATCACGTGCGCCCGTGACATGTGACACATGTGCTGTGGGTGCTGTGGGTGCTGTGGGTGCTGTGTCACGTGTGCCCATGACATGTGACGCGTGTGCTGTGTCACGTGTGCCCTATGACATGTGACATGTGCTGGGTGTGCTGCGTCACGTGCGCCCGTGACACGTGACACATGTGGGTGCTGTGGGTGCTGTGGGTGCTGCGGGTGCTGTGTCACGTGTGCCCATGACATGTGACGCGTGTGCTGTGTCACGTGTGCCCCATGACATGTGACATGTGCTGGGTGTGCTGCATCACGTGCGCCCGTGACACGTGACACATGTGGGTGCTGTGGGTGCTGCGGGTGCTGTGTCACGTGTGCCCATGACATGTGACACATGTGCTGTGTCATGTGTGCCCCATGACACGTGACATGTGCTGGGTGTGCTGCGTCACGTGTGCCCGTGACACGTGACACATGTGGGTGCTGTGGGTGCTGCGGGTGCTGTGTCACGTGTGCCCATGACATGTGACGCGTGTGCTGTGTCACGTGTGCCCCATGACACGTGACATGTGCTGGGTGTGCTGCGTCACGTGCGCCCGTGACATGTGACACATGTGCTGTGGGTGCTGTGGGTGCTGTGTCACCTGTGCCCATGACATGTGTGCTGTGTCACGTGTGCTCTATGACACATACGCGGTGGGTGCTGCATCACATGTGCCCCTTAACACGTGACACGTGTGCTGCGTGTGCTGTGTCACGTGTGCCTGTGACGTGTGTGCTGTGGGTGCTGCGGGTGCTCCGTCACGTGTGCCCATGACATGTGACACGTGTACTGCATCTGCTGTGTCACGTGTGCCCATGACATGTGACGCGTGTGCTGTGTCACGTGTGCCCCATGACATGTGACATGTGCTGGGTGTGCTGTGTCACGTGCGCCCGTGACACGTGACACGTGGGTGCTGTGGATGCTGCGGGTGCTGTGCCACGTGTGCCCCATGACACGTGTGCTGTGTCACGTCTGCTCTATGACACGTGTGCTGTGTCACGTGTGCCGTGCCCCATGACACGTGTGCTGTGGGTGCTGTGTCACGTGTGCCTGTGACACGGGTGCTGTGGGTGCTGCGGGTGCTGCGTCACGTGTGCCCATGACATGTGACACGTGTACTGCATCTGCTGTGTCATGTGTGCCCATGACATGTGACGCGTGTGCTGTGTCACGTGTGCCCCATGACATGTGACAAGTGCTGAGTGTGCTGTGTCACGTGCGCCCGTGACACGTGACACATGTGGGTGCTGTGGGTGCTGCGGGTGCTGTGTCACGTGTGCCCATGACATATGACGCGTGTGCTGTGTCACGTGTGCCCCATGACAGGTGACATGTGCTGGGTGTGCTGCGTCACGTGTGCCCGTGACACGTGACACATGTGGGTGCTGTGGGTGCTGTGGGTGCTGCGGGTGCTGTGTCACGTGTGCCCATGACATGTGACGCGTGTGCTGTGTCACGTGTGCCCCATGACACGTGACATGTGCTGGGTGTGCTGCGTCACGTGTGCCCGTGACACGTGACACATGTGGGTGCTGTGGTTGCTGTGGGTGCTGTGTCACGTGTGCCCATGACATGTGACACATATGCTGTGTCATGTGTGCCCCATGACACGTGACATGTGCTGGGTGTGCTGCGTCACGTGTGCCCGTGACACGTGACACATGTGGGTGCTGTGGGTGCTGTGGTTGCTGTGGGTGCTGCGGGTGCTGTGTCACGTGTGCCCCATGACATGTGACGCGTGTGCTGTGTCACGTGTGCCCCATGACACGTGACATGTGCTGGGTGTGCTGTGTCACGTGCGCCCGTGACACGTGACACATGTGGGTGCTGCGGGTGCTGCGGGTGCTGTGCCACGTGTTCCCCGTGACACTTGACGCGGGTGCTGTGCGTGCGTCACGTGTGCCCCATGCCACGTGCGTGTCGCGCGTGCCATGCCACGTGCCCTGTGCGCGCCACGCGTGTGCAGTGCCTCACGCGTGCGGTGCCGTGTGCCCCCCCCACACCCACCCCTCTCCCCGTTTCCCGCAGGTGCCGGCGCTGCTGGAGGCGCGGGACCCCCACCCATGGGTGCTGCTGGGGGTGCAGAGCGCGGGGCTGCTGGGGGGGTGGGCGCTGATGCTGCTCCTGGCGCTCTACGAGGACAGCGCCCACGCCTGAGACCACCCCCCCCCCACCCACCCGGGGACCCCCCCCCACCCAGGGGGACCCCCCCCACCCAGGGACCCCCACCCACCCAGGGGGACCCCCCCACCCACCCTGGACCCCTCCCCGGGACCCCCCCAAGTGCTGCTCCTGTCCCAGCACCGCGGGAAATAAAGCTGTGGGGCTGGAGATGGTGTTGGGGGGGGGGCTGTGGGGTCCTATAGGGACCTATGGGGCTATAGGGTCTCTAAAGGGTCTCTGTGGGGGTCTCTATATGGCTATAGGTGCCCTATGGGGGTATAGGGGGCTATAGGGTCTCTATGGGGCTCTGGGGTCTCTATAGGGTCTCTATGGGACCATAGGTGCCCTATGGGGGTATAAGGGGCTATAGGGTCTCTATGGGGCTATGGGGTCTCTATAGGGTCTCTATGGGACCATAGGTGCCCTATGGGGGTATAAGGGGCTATAGGGTCTCTATGGGGCTATGGGGTCTCTATAGGGTCTCTATGGGGCTATAGGGTCTCTATGGGGTCTCTATGGGACTATAGGGTGTCTATGGGGTCTCTATGGGGCTATGGGGTCTCTATGGGGTCTCTATGGGGCTATAGGGTCTCTATGGGGCTATGGGGTCTCTATGGGGTCTCTATAGGCTGCCCTATGTGGGTATAGGGGACTATGGGGTCTCTATGGGGCTATGGGGTCTCTATGGGACTATAGGTGCCCTATGGGGGTATAGGGGGCTATGGGGTCTCTATGGGGCTATCGTGTCTCTCTGGGGTCTCTATGAGGCTATAGGTGCCCTATGGGGGTATAGGGGGCTATGGGATCTCTATGGGACTATGGGGTCTCTATGGGGTCTCTCTGGGGCTATAGGGTCTCTATGGGTCTATGGAGTCTCTATGGGGTCTCTATGGGGCTATAGGGTCTCTATGGGGCTATGGGGTCTCTATGGGGTCTCAATGGGGCTAGAGGTGTCCTATGTGGGTATAGGGGGTTATGAAGTCTCTATGGGGCTATAGGGTCTCTCTGGGGTCTCTGTGTGGTCTCTATGGAGCTATGGGTGCTCTATGGGGTCACTTTGGGGTCTCTATGGGGTTATAGGTGCCCTATAGGGTCATAGGGGTCTATGAGGTCTCTATGGGGCTATGGGGTCTCTATGGTGTCCCCACCCCATTTGGGACCCCACCCCACCAAGGGGGACCCCCCCACCCACCCGGGGACCCCTCCCCGGGACCCCCCCAAGTGCTGCTCCTGTCCCAGCACCGCGGGAAATAAAGCTGTGGGGCTGGAGATGGTGTTGGAGGGGGGGGGGCTGTGGGGGCCTATGGGGACCTATGGGTCTATAGGGTCTCTATAGGGTCTCTGTGGGGGTCTCTATATGGCTAGAGCTGCCCTATGGGGGTATAGGGGGCTATGGGGTCTCTATGGGGCTATGGGGTCTCTATAGGGTCTCTATGGGGTCTCTATAGGCTGCCCTATGGGGGTATAGGGGACTATGGGGTCTCTATGGGGCTATGGGGTCTCTATAGGGTCTCTATGGGGTCTCTATAGGCTGCCCTATGGGGGTATAGGGGACTATGGGGTCTCTATGGGGCCTATGGGGTCTCTATGTGACTATAGGTGCCCTATGGGGGTACAGAGGGCTATGAGGTCTCTATGGGGCTATGGGGTCTCTATGGGGTCTCTATGGGGCTATAGGGTCTCTATGGGGCTATGGGGTCTCTATGGGGTCTCTCTGGGGCTATGGGGTCTCTATGGGGCTATGGAGTCTCTATGGGGTCTCTATGGGGCTATAGGGTCTCTATGGGGCTATGGGGTCTCTATGGGGTCTCAATGGGGCCATAGGGTCTCTATGGGGTCTCTATGGGGCTATAGGGTCTCTATGGGGCTATGGGGTCTCTATGGGGTCTCTATGGGGCTATAGGGTCTCTATGGGGCTATGGAGTCTCTATGGGGTCTCTATGGGGCTATAGGGTCTCTATCGGGTCTCTATGGGGCTATAGGGTCTCTATGGGGCTATGGGGTCTCTATGGGGCTATGGAGTCTCTATGGGGTCTCTATGGGGCTATAGGGTCTCTATGGGGCTATAGGGTCTCTATGGGGCTATGGGGTCTCTATGGGGTCTCAATGGGGCCATAGGGTCTCTATGGGGTCTCTATGGGGCTATAGGGTCTCTATGGGGCTATGGAGTCTCTATGGGGTCTCTATGGGGCTATAGGGTCTCTATCGGTCTCTATGGGGCTATAGGGTCTCTATGGGGTCTCTATGGGGCTATGGAGTCTCTATGGGACTATAGGGTCTCTATGGGGCAATGGAGTCTCTATGGGGTCTCTATGGGGCTATAGGGTCTCTCTGGGGCTATAGGGTCTCTCTGGGGTCTCTATGTGGTCTCTATGGAGCTATGGGTGCTCTATGGGGTCACTTTGGGGTCTCTATGGGGTTATAGGTGCCCTATAGAGTCATAGGGGTCTATGAGGTCTCTATAGGGCTATGGGGTCTCTATGGTGTCCCCACCCCATTTGGGACCCCACCCCACCAAGGGGGACCCCCCCACCCACCCGGGGACCCCTCCCCGGGACCCCCCCAAGTGCTGCTCCTGTCCCAGCACCGCGGGAAATAAAGCTGTGGGGCTGGAGATGGTGTTGGGGGGGGGGGGCTGTGGGGGCCTATGGGGACCTATGGAGCTATAGGGTCTCTATAGGGTCTCTGTGGGGGTCTCTATATGGCTATAGCTGCCCTATGGGGGTATAGGGGGCTATGGGGTCTCTATGGGGCTATGGGGTCTCTAAGTCAACTCTATGGGGTCTCTATGGGGCTAGAGGTGCCCTATGGGGATAAAGGGGCCTATGGGGTGTCTATGGAACTATAGGTGACCTATGGGGGTATAGGGGGCTATGAGGTCTCTATGGAGTCGCTATGGGGTCTCTATAGGTGCCCTATGGGGGTATAGGGGGCTATGGGGTCTCTATGGGGCTATGGGGTCTCTATGAGGTCTCTATGGGGCTATGGAGTCTCTATGGGGTCTCTATGGGGCTATAGGGTCTCTATGGGGTCTCTATGGGGCTATGGGGTCTCTATGGGGTCTCTATGGGGTCTCTACGAGGCTATGGGGTCTCTATGAGGTCTCTATGGGGCTATAGTGTCTCTATGGGACTATGGGGTATCTATGGGGTCTCTATGGGGCTATGGAGTCTCTATGGGGTCTCTATGGGGCTATAGGGTCTCTATGGGGTTATGGGGTCTCTATGGGGTCTCTGTAGGCTGCCCTATGGGGGTATAGGGGACTATGGGGTCTCTATGGGGCCTATAGGGTCTCTATGTGACTATAGGTGCCCTATGGGGGTATAGAGGGCTATGAGGTCTCTATGGGGCAATGGAGTCTCTATGGAGTCTCTATGGGGCTATAGGTGTCCTATGTGGCTATAGGGGCTTATGAAGTCTCTCTGGGGCTATAGGGTCTCTATGGGGTCTCTATGGGGCTATGGGGTCTCTATGGGGTCTGTATGGGACTATAGGTGCCCTATGAGGGTATAGGGGGTTATGGGGTCTCTATGCGGCTATGGGGTATCTATGAGGTCTCTATGGGGTTATGGGGTCTCTATAGGGTCTCTATGGGGTCTCTATAGGCTGCCCTATGGGGGTATAGGGGGCGATGAGGTCTCTATGGGGCTATGGGGTCTCTATGGGGTCTCTATGGGGTTATAGGGTCTCTATGGGGCTATAGGGTCTCTATGGGGTCTCTATGTGGTCTCTATGGAGCTATGGGTGCTCTATGGGGTCACTTTGGGGTCTCTATGGGGTTACAGGTGCCCTATAGGGTCATAGTGGTCTATGAGGTCTCTATAGGGCTATGGGGTCTCTACGGGGCTATGGAGTCTCTATGGGGTCTCTATGGGGCTATGAGGTCTCTATGGGGTCTCTATGGGGCTATGGGGTCTCTATGGGGTCTCTATGGGGCTATGGGGTCTCTATGGGGTCTCTATAGGGTCTCTATGGGGCTATGGGGTGTCTTTGGGGTCTCTATGGGGCTATGGGGTCTCTATGGGGCTATAGGGTCTCTATGGGGTCTCTATGTGGTCTCTATGGAGCTATGGGTGCTCTATGTGGTCACTTTGGGGTCTCTATGGGGTTATAGGTGCCCTATAGAGTCATAGGGGGCTATGGGGTCTCTATAGGGCTATGGGGTCTCTATGGTGTCCCCACCCCATTTGGGACCCCACCCCACCCAGGGGGACCCCCCCACCCACCCGGGGACCCCCCCCCCGGGACCCCCCCAAGTGCTGCTCCTGTCCCAGCACCGCGGGAAATAAAGCTGTGGGGCTGGAGATGGTGTTGGGGGGGGGGCTGTGGGGGCCTATGGGGACCTATGGGGCTATAGGGTCACTATAGGGTCTCTGTGGGGGTCTCTATATGGCTATAGGTGCCCTATGGGGGTATAGGGGGCTCTGGGGTCTCTATGGGGCTCTGGGGTCTCTATAGGGTCTCTATGGGACCATAGGTGCCCTATGGGGGTATAAGGGGCTATAGGGTCTCTATGGGGCTATGGGGTCTCTATAGGGTCTCTATGGGGCTATAGGGTCTCTATGGGGCTATGGGGTCTCTATGGGGTCTCTATAGGCTGCCCTATGTGGGTATAGGGGACTATGGGGTCTCTATGGGGCTATGGGGTCTCTATGGGACTATAGGTGCCCTATGGGGGTATAGGGGGCTATGGGGTCTCTATGGGGCTATCGTGTCTCTCTGGGGTCTCTATGAGGCTATAGGTGCCCTATGGGGGTATAGGGGGCTATGGGGTCTCTATGGGGCTATGGGGTCTCTATGGGGTCTCTCTGGGGCTATGGGGTCTCTATGGGGCTATGGAGTCTCTATGGGGTCTCTATGGGGCTATGAGGTCTCTATGGGGCTATAGGGTCTCTATGGGGTCTCTATGGGGCTATGAGGTCTCTATGGGGCTATGGGGTCTCTATGGGGTCTCAATGGGGCCATAGGGTCTCTATGGGGTCTCTATGAGGCTATAGTTGCCCTATGGAGGTATAGGGAACTATGGGGTCTATATGGGGCTATAGATGTCTTATGGGGTATAGGGGCCTATGGGGTCTCTATGAGGTCTCTGTGGGGTCTCTATGGGGTCTCTACGGGGCTATAGGTGCTCTACGGTGTTGTAGGGGGCTATGGGGTCTCTATGGGGTTTCTATGGGTCTGCAGTTGCTTTATGACTCTATAGGGACCTATGGGGTCTCTATGTGGTCTCTATGGGGCAATACGTGCCCTATGGGGCTGTAGGGGGCTATGGGGTCTCTATGGCGTCTCTATGGGTCTGCAGTTGCTTTATGGGTCTATAGGGACCTATGGGGTCTCCATGTGGTCTCTATGTGGCTATAGGTGCCCTGTGGGGCTGTAGGGGGCTATGGGGTCTCTATGGGTTTCTATGGGTCTGCCGTTGCTTTATGACTCTATAGGGACCTATGGGGTCTCTATTTGTTCTCTATGGGGCTATAGGTGCCCCATGGGGCTTTAGGGGGCTATGGGGTCTCTATGGGGTTTCTCTGGGTCTGCAGTTGCTTTATGGGTCTATAGGGACCTATGGGGTCTCTATGTGGTCTCTACGGGGCTATAGGTACCCTATGGGGCTGTAGAGGACTATGGGGTCTCTATGGGGTTTCTATGGATCTGCATTTGCTTTATGGGTCTATAGGGACCTATGGGGTCTCCATGTGGTCTCTACAGGGCTATAGGTGCCCTATGGGGCTGTGGGGTCTCTATGGGGTTTCTATGGGTCTGCAGTTGCTTTATGGGTCTATAGGGACCTATGGGGTCTCCATGTGGTCTCTACAGGGCTATAGGTGCCCTGTGGGGCTGTAGGGGGCTATGGGGTCTCTATGGGGCTATCGTGTCTCTCTGGGGTCTCTATGAGGCTATAGGTGCCCTATGGGGGTATAGGGGGCTATGGGGTCTCTATGGGACTATGGGGTCTCTATGGGGTCTCTATGGGGTCTCTCTGGGGCTATGGGGTCTCTATGGGGCTATGGAGTCTCTATGGGGTCTCTATGGGGCTATAGGGTCTCTATGGGGCTATAGGGTCTCTATGGGGTCTCTATGGGGCTATGAGGTCTCTATGGGGCTATGGGGTCTCTATGGGGTCTCAATGGGGCCATAGGGTCTCTATGGGGTCTCTATGGGGCTATAGGGTCTCTATGGGGCTATGGGGTCTCTATGGGGTCTCTATGGGGCTATAGGGTCTCTATCGGGTCTCTATGGGGCTAAAGGGTCTCTATGGGGCTATGGGGTCTCTATGGGGTCTCTATGGGGCTATAGGGTCTCTATCGGGTCTCTATGGGGCTATAGGGTCTCTATGGGGCTATGGGGTCTCTATGGGGTCTCTATGGGGCTATGGGGTCTCTATGGGGCTATAGGGTCTCTCTGGGGTCTCTATGTGGTCTCTATGGAGCTATGGGTGCTCTATGTGGTCACTTTGGGGTCTCTATGGGGTTATAGGTGCCCTATAGAGTCATAGGGGGCTATGGGGTCTCTATAGGGCTATGGGGTCTCTATGGTGTCCCCACCCCATTTGGGACCCCACCCCACCCAGGGGGACCCCCCCACCCACCCTGGACCCCTCCCCGGGACCCCCCCAAGTGCTGCTCCTGTCCCAGCACCGCGGGAAATAAAGCTGTGGGGCTGGAGATGGTGTTGGGGGGGGGGGGCTGTGGGGGCCTATGGGGACCTATGGGGCTATAGGGTCTCTATAGGGTCTCTGTGGGGGTCTCTATATGGCTATAGCTGCCCTATGGGGGTATAGGGGGCTATGGGGTCTCTATGGGGCTCTGGGGTCTCTATAGGGTCTCTATGGGACCATAGGTGCCCTATGGGGGTATAAGGGGCTATAGGGTCTCTATGGGGCTATGGGGTCTCTACGGGGTCTCTATGGGGCTATAGGGTCTCTATGGGGCTATGGGGTCTCTATGGGGTCTCTATAGGCTGCCCTATGTGGGTATAGGGGACTATGGGGTCTCTATGGGGCTATGGGGTCTCTATGGGACTATAGGTGCCCTATGGGGGTATAGGGGGCTATGGGGTCTCTATGGGGCTATCGTGTCTCTCTGGGGTCTCTATGAGGCTATAGGTGCCCTATGGGGGTATAGGGGGCTATGGGGTCTCTATGGGACTATGGGGTCTCTATGGGGTCTCTCTGGGGCTATGGGGTCTCTATGGGGCTATGGAGTCTCTATGGGGTCTCTATGGGGCTATAGGGTCTCTATGGGGCTATGGGGTCTCTATGGGGTCTCAATGGGGCCATAGGGTCTCTATGGGGTCTCTATGGGGCTATAGGGTCTCTATGGGGCTATAGGGTCTCTCTGGGGTCTCTATGGGGCTATAGGGTCTCTATGGGGCTATGGAGTCTCTATGGGGTCTCTATGGGGCTATAGGGTCTCTATCGGGTCTCTATGGGGCTATAGGGTCTCTATGGGGCTATGGGGTCTCTATGGGGTCTCTATGGGGCTATAGGGTCTCTATGGGGCTATAGGGTCTCTCTGGGGTCTCTATGTGGTCTCTATGGAGCTATGGGTGCTCTATGGGGTCACTTTGGGGTCTCTATGGGGTTATAGGTGCCCTATAGAGTCATAGGGGGCTATGGGGTCTCTATAGGGCTATGGGGTCTCTATGGTGTCCCCACCCCATTTGGGACCCCACCCCACCCAGGGGGACCCCCCCACCCACCCGGGGACCCCCCCCCGGGACCCCCCCAAGTGCTGCTCCTGTCCCAGCACCGCGGGAAATAAAGCTGTGGGGCTGGAGATGGTGTTGGGGGGGGGGCTGTGGGGGCCTATAGGGACCTATGGGGCTATAGGGTCTCTAAAGGGTCTCTGTGGGGGTCTCTATATGGCTATAGGTGCCCTATGGGGGTATAGGGGGCTCTGGGGTCTCTATGGGGCTATGGGGTCTGAATAGGGTCTCTATGGGACCATAGGTGCCCTATGGGGGTATAAGGGGCTATA
>JAUMJJ010000023.1:12145000-12165000 GCA_033556795.1 Tapera naevia | reverse complement strand
AATCCCTGAGAATATCATTGCAATCTTGAGCGACAAAAAAAATGAGAAAAGTCAGGAACAAACCAATACCTAGAAGTGGCAGTTAAATAGTGTGCATCATTTCAGCCTGTAGCCTAAAAAATACAGACTCTAAAAGGAAATATCAAGCTTTGAGAAGACGCTATGTGAATGCACAGGTTGGATCTTGTCATTAGCCAATTTACTCTTTCTCAGATTTACAGCTTTGGATATAACAAAATCTTTGGCACAAGGTGCAGACTAAAGAGATTTTTTTCACCTTTCAAATTAATTCATTTTGTACTCATTGGAAGTCAATTCAGTAGCACTCACTGAGTTTCAGACTTCTTTTTGCTGCTGAGAGAGCAGCCTTTTCAGAGTTCTGTAACTCAACAAAACACTAAACATGTGCTTAACATTAAACTTGTGCTGAAGTTTCCTCAAGGTAAATGGGGTGCAAATGAATGTTTGGTTGTTTTGCTTAATACAGACGATCTCTGCACCTCTAAACTGTTTTGTTGCCAGTCGCCACCTACAACTTAGAAAGAGATATCAATTCTATAGGATCATTTTAAACTAATCCCTGCAGAAAGAAACCAGTTCATTGGGAGGAGGAAAAATCACCTGATTAACACCATCTATGTAAGTTGCTTGGATGGCTGGAAGAAAGCGGGAGAAAAGCCCAAGGTACTCTGGCTGGTAGTGTAGCCATACAGCTTATATTTTACTTCCATAACCATTTATAAAAAACACAGCAAAATGAACAGCACTGAGCTGCCTGTGTTCCTATCATAATGTATAACCTCTCAGTACTTCATACACAATAATACCTTCTTGAAAATCAAGCTGTTTTACTTCTGCTTCCTCATACAACACTTTGCATGACTAAGAGCAGCAAGTGACAACACATTCTCCAGTAACTGAGATTGATTATTGGTGCTTCAGCACATCTATAATCATGATGCGTGCAGTGTGGAGAGATGGAATTATTTTCCTACACTGCTCTGACTGGTAGAAAAAACTTTTTTTCTAACTGAACTGAATATGTATAGGATGCATGCAATGTGCTCTAGAGGAATGAGTATTGTGCTAGCTGTCAAAAGGTCTCTAGATATACTCCTGCCTTGCATGGCTCTGAGCAAGACAAGTCATGCGTGCTGACTGCATTTGCTATTCTTCAGTCACAGTGGTCACCACTATAAAGAACGTAAAGTGGTTACCATACTGCAGTATCTCAGATACTATTTTTTTATTATTAACACTAGTGAGAATCTGAAAGAAGCATGAGAATTGAGTGTGGTACGTGGCAGAAAGTATGGCCATGGTAGGTCTGCATTTTATTTCAGTGACATTGGTTTTACAGCTGGTTAACTGTACTGACTTCAAAAGAATTGGTGCAGATTTCTACTAATGAAGTGACTGTGGAGTGTGGAACTCTGTATCTGCTTACAGTAACAGGAAACTGCAGATTCTCTAGCAGAAAAACTGGTTAACAATTTTTTATTTTCTTTTACAGTGTATTAGGCAGCAACTTTTTTCATGTCATTTCTAAAAATCTCAGAACACAATATTTTAAAAAAGCTGCTGTTACGCCATAATATCCTGAGATATTGGCATTGCATGTTTGGAAACTTCAAAGTTTGCTGAATTATATAACTATTTTCAAGTTCAGGTGACATTTCTAAATCAGAATCATCACATCTTCTGGAGAAATGGAAGCAAGTATTAATTTGCATTTTCAAACAGGTACATCAACAGCCTTTGCTAGTCTCCCTGTACTGAACAACACTGTCTAACTGTAGTATTATTGTAACAACAAAAGTTAGTGGTACAGTAAATCTCATCTGATTAAATGGATAAACAGTACTTTGAGGTTGTGGAAATGGTCAGTACACTGTAAACCCCTTAATAATGAAGCACTGATTAAGAACTGATTCATTACTTTTTAGGGTGAAATACGGTGACAAATAGCTCAGTAACAGAAAAAAGCAGTTATATACCTATATATACATATCAAATTTTTCTGTAATACGATTAATAAACCAAATTGTGGATAGTTGAATAAGTATTTATATCACTCATTTTATGGTTATTTCACATTTCACTAGATACCAAGCTCCAACAAGGAAGATTAGAGATGAATTATTGAATACAATATGACAATTGCCATATTGTACAACCAGTTATAAAATAACCCACCAGTAAGAGAGTGAAATACACCACAATGTGATGCCACAATTAGAATAGGTTTTCCTCTGGACTAATGGGCATCATAGCTCTCTCTTTCATATATCACAGTATTCTGCTAAATGTTAAACTACTTCAGCAGAAACACCATATTCTTTCCCCATCCATCTTACTTCACATTTTAGTTCATGTATCTCAAGGACAAACACAGAAACTGAAAACTCTTGTGAATGTAGTTTTGTGTATACTAGTAGAGAGAGGAGAATGAAAAACTTCACTTCAGTAACAAACAGGATAGAATAAAAAGTCTGTCAATTGCTGTACACACATCCTTACACAGCAGCTTGTAACTCATTTAGCATCCGTTACAAAAAAAAAAATCCCTGAAATTACAGTAATTTTCATTAAACTATTGACATCAGTGGAGACACTCTCAATTTAGTCCAATGTGGGAATACAAAATGAGATTCACATTTACCTTTCAGGAAACATTGTAAGAAAAGTCTTTGCAGTGTGTCCCCAAAGGCCAGGGTCAACTTTTCAAAAGCAGCCTTTGATTCTGGATGCTCAGACTGAGACAGCTCTTTTGAAAATTTTGCCATGGATATAATATCCTTAATACCTTTATATTAGGTAGCTATCAACTAGAGATTTTTCCTATTGGGATGGGGTGGGGGCTTGTAGCCTTCTGCAGCTGACAAAAAGTTGCACCTAGTCTACCAGGAGCAATGTATGAAAGGCAGCTCATGCACCGGGTATTAAAGAGACTTCTTTGGACCCTTGCTTTTGCTCAGCTCTGCTCCCATTTTCTCTCATACCTTTGTTTTTATTTTCTCTTCATCTTGTACAAAGATTGCCCACGGCAGTTCTTTGCAACCGTATATAACCCGAGAATGAACGAATTATAGCTCTTTGTACAAGCCTCTGTGAGCTTGTGCCAGGCTGGAAGAGTATCTTGCTGTCAAAACACTGAATGAGGGAGGAGACCTCTAAATTACATTAGATGCTCTTATAGCTTATGTCTTTAAGGATTTTTATCAGGATGGATTTGATCAGGTACACAGAAGGAAACTGGAATACTGTCTAAAAAGTCAAATTCCACAGTTTACTTTCTAAAACACATTTGCATTTTACAAAATTAAGTAAAAGAAGAAAAGATTCTGCTGTTCCTTTGGGAAAGAGGAGAGATTTGTCACTCACTTTTCCTTAATCACTGGAAAATATTCCCATTACTCCTATCATCTTTTTTTGTTTAAACAATTATTCTTGTTGCATTTCAAGCCAGTCCATTATCCTTCTCAAGTCATTCACATGTGTTCTCTACTTCCCATCTCAAATTCTCTCTCTTTCCTTCAGCTCCTTTTGGGTACCTCTGGAAAATTCCATCCTTTTTATTCTTGCTACCCAGAACTGGAGGTTATTCCAAGTTTGAAAGTCATCAAAGACTTATGTGGATGCAGGCATAGAAAAATAATACTACATTCAAATGCAACAGCAGAAAGGCAAGAGCACAAGATAACTGCCAAGACATTTAGTTCTTGTTTTATGAAAGATGAGAAAGACATGAAAATAAGAGAAAATAGAAAAGTAAAGCCTGAAGTTGCAGAGAAAGGCAGGAGTACACATGATGCAAACAGTTAGCTATTATCTGCAAATAAATGCCTTCCTCTTAAAAGTGATTAGCCATGTTGATCACTTAGGTATTAAAGTAATACTTTCCACAGTCAGATTATTACAGGAGTCACAAATGTGTTATTAGAGTGGGATAGGCTGACTGTTCTGACTGTCTTTACAGCTACCTTTGTGCTCTTCTTCAAATGCTAAATTAGCCTTTTCCTCACAGCTCTAAATGTTGTGTATTGCATAAATACGTTGGGTTGTGTTTTTTTATCCTTTCAATTGGTTTACATTGATCTTGGCTCTGAAACTCACCTCCTGTGACTATTCATACATTTTTATGACTAATGGAATGCAGATGGATGATTCAGCACATTGGGGGATCTTCTGGGTGCCCTGCAGCCTGCCACATTTACTGCATGCCTCACAGTTCATGAGTCACTGCTTCTAATCAGAACATTAACGTTAAATTAGGAGAACCTCCATTAAGACATACTGACTCTAGATCTAGCACTTCACTTTGTCAAGGGACACTGATATGATATCAAGCTTGATACCACAATTTTTACAGTATTACCCCACTGTTAGCAACCATGGAGTCCTTTCCAAATACCCTTTCCTCATCATGTCTTGTCCTGAGCTACACTCACAATGTTTAGAAGTGGAAATCACCTGTTGGTTTCTACTGTAGAATAAATTTCTTTCTTCCTTCACAAAAATCCTTTAATCTTGAAGGAGTAAATCTAGCTTACTACCACATTTGTTTTCCAGAAGCAAAAGGAATGACCTTGTTTCGATTACATTTACAGTAAAAAATATAGCATTTACAGTATTTTAGTAAAGTGACTTTGGTTGTTTTATTTGTGAATATCGATTTCTGCATAAAGATACCATTTCTACTTAAAGCTTAATTTTTTTTCTGAATGAGCAATAGTATGGGCTCTTAGATGAGCCACAGCAGGCACTGCATAAAATACTGCTAAGGGTGTAAGAAAGACTTTGTCATACTGTTTAGCAACACAATGTCAACAAGGATGAGAATGGAATATTTCCTTCCAAAGGTTCATTCTTAGTCACACTGATGTCTACACTTTTATCACCAGCAATCATCAGGCTTTTGATCAGACTTTTTAATAGTAAGCTTTGGAGTTCTAAACTCACTGTAAGCAGTAAGAAAAAAAAATCCTCCAGAACTTATTGACATGCAAGGATTGTGACTCCTACTCTTTTCTGACCACTTTCAGGTGCTTCAAGTGTTTTACTTTCCATTTATTTAAATAATAAAATCCTGAAAGAACAGAAACAGCTACAGACCAGCAGTGCAGTAACTGCCCCAAAGCTATACCTGAAAGAGGCATTATTAGGGTAGATTTAATGTTTTGCTCCTGTGATTTGCATTTGCCAGTGAGATGCGAAGATGTACTATATGGTGTAGTGTTCATGTAGTGTTCATATCTGTCCACTAGAAACAGAGCAGCAATCGAAGATCAGACTTAAGTTGGGTCCCTGACCTCCACCATCCATATCCACAGCCACACCTACACACTCCCCTCAAACAAAAAGAAGCAAGAAAGACCTACAAGGATTTTTATTTGATCAGTTTTCCACATTCTAAGAAAAATACTGCACTTATTACTTTTCCCTTTCCTTCAGAGTAGTCCAAATTTAATAGGATCAAGGTTAGTTATGGAGCTAAATGAATTTACTTTCATTTGGAGGAAAAATGCCTAAGGGACAAAATAGCCCAAAATCCCAAACTGCAAATACACAAATCAAATAAAGATACAAAAAGTCCAAGGTGCATAGATGGCTTTGAGTTTAATAGAACAGAATAGAGACAGCCTTTTATATTCAAAGCACTTTGTAGGCTAACTGGACTAAATAGCACTATTGTATTCCAATGTGGCACATATTAGGCACTAGGAATTAACTCAAACATTGCATTGGATAGTGAGTCTTTTAAAGATGAGATCTGTTTTCCAGGGCTTTATTTTATTTTATTTTATTTTATTTTATTTTATTTTATTTTATTTTATTTTATTTTATTTTATTTTATTTTATTTTATTTTATTTTATTTTATTTTATTTTATTTTATTTTATTTTATTTTATTTTTTTTCATGTAATGCTCCATCAAAATGCCCTAGGAATAAAATGCCTAGGCAGAAAAAAATTACCGTTTCATCTTTTCTAACACTGGCACAGGTTTGAACTGACTCACTGGTTTACAATGTATTTATGTGTGTTATGATATTGGTTAAGAACTATCTGAGAGTTTGTATAACTACTACTGTTGCAGTGTTTGAGTTCTGAGCCCAATTTACCTTCATCATCAATGTAAATATAAAAAAACAAAACCGCCTTCTTTGGAATAAGTTTTATCAAATACTGTACAGATTGTGATAGATTGGTTTGGGTTGGATAAGAAAAAAATAGATCCATCTGCTGTGTCATCAATTAAAGGAAGGAGACCTGCAAACATGATGCAGTTGATTGCTTCCTATTAAATATCAACTTTTAGAGATACACTCAATGACCTGGGAATGTGTATATTCTCCAAACTATGACATTTCTACTTGGCACCCATGTTATTTTATTAGCATATTGTCAGTAAACTGGATGTGTTGCTTTGAATTTCATCCTTTATCTACTGTATTTATTATGAGTGCAATATCTCACAGAACCATTTAGAGAACTGGCTTGACCTAGTGAGAGAAAAGAAAGGAAAGCAAAAAGTAACAAAACATTAGTAAATATCTGCAGAAATTCTTGGGGTGTTGTAAACTGCTCAGTGCACACAAAGCTGATGTGAGACACATCACTGGTAGTTACAATGCTGCACTTACTCAGTATGTTTCCCTACTCATTTTCTAATTTCTATCAGCAAATATATGACGAGTCTTAGTAGCTCACCCCACCCTTTCACTTAGCTTGAAAAATCTACAGAAAATCAAAATTACTACTAAAAAAAGACGAAAACTTATCAAATGTAAAATTAGATTAAGAGTCAATCAAAATCCAACTGTGAATTTATCATTTCAATGAATTTCAATGAATGGTTTAAAATCTGTTTGAAATCTATTTGAAAATGAATATATAATAATACAGACATATCTCTTTTTCAAAGCTAGTATTGTCAGATGTATTCTATGCATTATAATTCATGAACAGGGTAGATGACTATATGAGAAGTATTAAAATGAGCTGACTTTTCAATACAAGTGTCTTGACAATGTTTTTCTATTCTTGGCAATTCAGAAATGTAGACAATTGTGCTAGAAAAATAATATGCATTGTAATATTCATTGTACAGTAGTAGTATAGTAAGTGGCAATTCTGGACATTACAAGAGACACAAGGATTATTTTCTGTGATTGCACAGAGAATACTTGGATTTCTTGTGAAGCTTTTGCATTGGAAATGAGATTCATCAGTCTGAATAGGGCAGGGTTAGAGCCCTTAGCAACATGCTTATTTTGTAGAAGGTCACTCAATAATAACTTCCTCTGCCCTCCAAGCTTATTAAGACTGACTGGCATATATTAATGAAAACACCTGATTCTCCAACCATAAAACCCAGACAAAGACTTTATTTTAATATTAAGGAAGGAACCCTTAATTAGCAGGGTTTCAAAAATGTCAGCTTCTTCTATTAGCTGTTCTGGTCCATCAAAGCCATAATCCCTACTGTCAAATTTCATCACATGATAGACAGTTTGCTGGTTATCTTTTTTTTTTTAACTGATCATACTGACTGAAGCTTTTTATTCTGCCATCGCATTTAACAAGTTTGCATGCATTTCGTTGTTACATTGCTGATTTTACTCCTTTCAAAGTCTGATTGTGTCAGCTTAAAGAACAAAAAGCTGAGGAAACATAAAATATTACATATTGATACACAGACATATAATTAAAGACTTTTGGGGAGAATTCTCATTCATAATATTGATTCTTTCCTAGGGCATGCAAATGTGCTTCTGTGAAAACATGAATAAAAAACACCGTTCACAGATGAATTTCCATTTCAGGCATGCTAAGAGGAAAAAAGAACAAATGATTGAAACATTGTGAAGACCTTTGGAGATGCACATTCTTTAGGATTAGCACACAATATATCTGCATGCTACATGAAATTCTTTCAAGTAGATATTGCTTGCACTGTCCTTCAAATGAGAGAGATTTTGGCAAATTTTGCCAAAATAAATATATCAATTTTAAAAGAATTTGTATTGTACCTTCATTCAGCATTTTGTTGTTTATTAAACGTTCACAATCATGTAAAAGCCAATGTACTTCTTTTGCTTAAGAGAAGCAATAGAAGGTTATTATCCTGTGACAGACTTCCAGACCTTCCCATTTAAACTCTCTGATACACTGTGGATTTGCTAAAGCTTTATTCTCAACATCACCCCACAGGTACTTAGCTCCCCTATGTAGGTTTTCTCGAATTTAACAAGAAAAATACAAATTTTATAAAATTTGTAGGATGGCAATGTAGAAAGGTGAAGTAAACTTCCATGTTCTTTTCTTGCCTAATTCTTCTTTAAATCTTTCCTCTTAAAATTTAATATTTCTTTTTTAATACTTTATGCAACACTGCACATATTATAAACTATACAGTGAAATGAAGGAGCTTTGGTGTTAAATATATGACTGAATCCAGGTAAGAAAAATGAATCCCCAGTGTTCTGGAAAAAAAGAGAACATTTTTTGAGCACAAAAGTATGAGTAACACTTGTGTTTTAAAGTAGGTGAGAAACAGTTTGAAAGAGAAGGGCAAGTTATAGTAGAGTTAACAATGAGATGTACAGGCTTCTGCCAAGAACTGGAGACAGCATGAGAAGAACCAGAAAGCCAAAGGGAGGAAAGGAAATGGAGGCAATCCAAGAGATTACTGTGGGAACATAAAGGAAGGAAGCAGACTTGTAAGAAAAATATTTTTTTTGTGATTCTTATGGGTTGGTAAAAAAAAAATGTAATAGTCACATTTTGCTCTGAAATTAGTGAAACTGAGGTTGGATCAGGAGGGGAAGATCAAAGCAACGAATCTCATATAAAACCAAATGATTGAGAAATGGATGTAGATGAAAGGACAAATTTTGGATGGTTTCTGATCTAAAATGCAATTGGATTTAGGTAGAGGCAACTTGTATAGCAGGCATTATGGAAGGTGTAGAATTGAAACCACAACAGTAAATCTGGGTAATGGGATGACAGTGACTTTTAAATTGTGTGTGAGAGAGAAGAATGGATAAAAAGTACTTCACATATGTACTTTTGTACTATTCAGCACTACTGAAGAGCAGACAGGAGGGAGAAGGTTTTGCAGCCTCAGAGAGACATACTGACTGCAGAGTCCCCAGTTCTAAAGACAAAAGACACTTTTAGGGCTTAGTGATACTTTTCATATTTGAAATTTCTTAAGCACCTGCATATTACATCACTTAATACCTGTTAGGAAACAGTACGCCAAAAGTTCACTTCTGCTTAGACTGAGATATGGGCAGGAAATGCAAGAGGTAATTGAAATACAACTGCAAGGCTCAGTAAGAAGGGAAATACTCAAAGAAGCAGGAGGAAAGAAATCTGAGACTCAAAATTATAGAGGCTTACGGAAATCTTTGGAAGAGATGAGAGAACCAGTGAAAATGGAGCTGAACTCAGAGAAACATCAGCAGAACAGAGGAAAAAGAATAAAGAAGATACAGAAGGACCAGCCAGGGATATGACCACTGAGAAACAAAACTGCAGAAAACAAGGAAGGAAATGGAGCTTTCAGGAGAGAATGATAAATACAATGCAGACAATAAATCCAATAAAAAAATACCAAAAGATACGTGTCCATTAATCAACTCACTAGCTATACCTTGGCTATGTAAGGCAGTTGCTATTTAGTGAAAGTAAATATCCTTCCTACCTACCTCAGGAGAATAATTCCAGCTCTTCACACTAGATTTTTTCCCACTGCTAATAATTTCATAAACCTACATATGTTAATCTAGGATCGTTGTAGCATCGCCTTTCTGGAGGTTAAAAAATTCAAATACAAAGTCATTGCAGGCACCTGAACTAACTAACAAAACATTATAAAAGGTTGTATTTATTTTATATGCTTAATCTTACTTTGGTGCTTCACGAGTGCCTGTGTCTACTGCAAGTGACAAGTACATTTCTTAGCTGACTTTACATTTAGCCACTCCATCCTTTTTAATGGCTTTAAGTGACTGTGAACATTTACTCATATGATTTTTCTCTCACTTAATTAATTTGGAAATGACCCACTATTTAGAACAGTAGTTCCTTGTCTTTTTGATAATGCATCTAAGGAGTGGAGCAACAGTAAACAGCAACAAGATAATAAGGCCAACACATGAAGTTCAGTTCTGCCTCCAGCATCATTCACAATACCTATGAAGTAAAAATAGGAAATCGGGAATAAAAGAAAACTGTATTAGTTTCAGGCTCTGAGCAATCTTTATCTTGTGAAGTATACGACAACTAACCTTAGTTTTGAAAATTAAGGTTATCCTCTAATTACATCCAACTAAAGTTGTTTGCATGATTAAAACATCTATGACCCAGTCACTGTTGTAACTCCACTGTAGAAGAAAACACATAAAACATGATCCCTACCTCAAGCATTTGTAATAAGTAAGCATATATTTTTTAGGCTTTTCTGTTTCTTTTATTCATTATATTTTTTCACATTTTTTATATATGAAATGGTTCTTTTGTTTTCATTTATCTTCATCTCCCCATAGCTAATGCATTCCAGTACCTGCCTTGCACAACGAATCACAGTGAGAATCTTTTCGTTACTTCTTTGAACAGTCTTGCTGTTCTGCCAGCACACAGCCTCTTTTGCGGTTCAGCACCTATCTTTTACTGCTCCAATTCTGAACACGGGGTTGATTCTATGGGTGTCATATAGCAACATAAGAGAAAGAGAAGAAGAATGAAAAAAGAGCAAGAGAGGCTTTTCCAATTGACAGGAATCAGATGTTATGTTTATGGCTAAGGTTGCGATCTGACAGTGTCCAAGACCTGGACATTGCCAGCCATCACTGTGAAGTCATATAACGATCACATAAACATAAACAGAGTACCTAACATATCAATAATTAAGAAATTCTCCAACACTTCTTTTATGGTTGACCTGGCTGAGAAACACTGTCAGATCTTGACAGTACTTTAATTTCAGGAATAATGAAGAAAGTTTTATGGAAAAAATAACATGATAAACATTTTCTTGACCTTATATGGTTTCACTTTGATTTCTAGTACCAGGTAAGAAACACTAACCTGGTTTAAAATGCCTCTAAGGTGTTCTAATGGAATATTGAAGTTCAGGTGGGAGATCAGGAATGACAGCCTTCACACTGCCTGTTCCCTCTGCTTGGCTACTGGCTAGAGTCAACCTACCACAATTGCCAAAATGCATTTTTCCTTTCTATTAACAGGCTAAAATTTTAGCCGAGTAATTAGGTCAAGGGACTGGAAATCCGGGCTCGTAACTTATTGGCACACCTTAGATATAGATCTACACTGACTCATATTCCATGTTAAGTGGCTATACTACTATTTTCTTACCCCACATGTTTATTCTGAGGATTAATCGAGTAAAGGTAGGAACACAAGGACACGAGAAATGTCCGACTGAGTCAGACCAGTAGCTCACCTAGCCCACTGTCTGCTCTCCAGCAGTGGCAGCAGGAGATGCTATTATGCAAAGTGTGTGAGAGCAGCTATTTTCAGAACTGTTTCCCCAGCATTCATGGCTGTTGCACCAGGCATATTACAGAGCACATCCCTATCTACTCCCTTTAGCATTTGTTTATGGGTTTGTTGTCTAGCAATCTCTCTAATCCATTTTTGCACAAGTGGTCAGCCATCAGTCTTAGAAAAATGCTTTATCTCATAGATTCAGCGAGTGCTTCCTAATTCTGGTAGTGCAGGATTTTATGCTAAAAGGCTTGCCTCAAATCGCTACACTTTTAATTCTGTAAACTTTGATCATAATGCTCAATTAGTCTTTCCAAATTGAAAAGTACCAGCCTTTCTCTTGTTTTCTTGTAATGCAGCTGTGCAGCTGTTTGATTATCTTGATGGTTGTAGTTACCTTTCTCTGTACTGTAACTCCACAATAGTCCTGCTTGGATGCAGGAAGCAGAAATGCTCATAGTGCTCAAGAGATGAGAACAGAAAGGTTTTATGAAATGGCGGAACGATGCCCTTTATCTTGGCCTTAATATCCTTTCACATGGTGCTCAGTATTTTGGCTGCTTCTGCCCATTCACTTGACAATTTCAGAGAACACTAACATAGTGACTGAGATCTTTTTCCTGCTGTAACTAGTTGTAACTACTGCTCTAGATGAACATGTTAATAGTACTCTCTGCATGGTCAATGTCCACAGAGCTATCCTTAGAGCTGTCACTGATCTAAACGGCAGTAACAAGAAGAGAATGGCATTGCAAATAGTCCCTGTCATACTTTGGGAATGACAATGGTTTAATCCTCAGTTGTTCTGTAGCTGTGCTTTTAATGTCTGCTTGGAAAACTGTAAGGTGTTGCCTTGGTGCTGGAATCCAGATGATGTAACACAACTTACTAACACAGAAACTTCTATGCTTCATGGGCACTTCCTAAGCCTATACTCAGCATACTGATAGCATTTTATTGTTGTAAATCATATTGGGTGTATAATATCTGTTTTATATCAGATGCAGGCAGAATGGTGTACTTATGGACTAACAGTTCCTGGATAATGCGAGGGACAGTGATGCCTAGCTGAGGAACAGAAGGGAGGAAAAGGGAAAGGAGCAAAACGATAGTTGCTACAAATTTGGGTGAGAAATTTTGCTTTGCCCTCTTTAGAGCAATGTACTTCTGAGGGTTATAATGGTCAGTTTGCCACTGACAGGCAAAAAAAAATCAAAATACTTCAGCTGGAAAAGAGTATTATAATCAGTGACTGGAAAGCCTGCCTGCTGGCAAGGTAAGTATTATTTTTGTATATAGTGTGCACAATTAATACTAGTGTATTTGGACAAATCTGTGCTGCAAATAAAGCTGTGGCCTTTCCTTGCCAAAACAGACTGTGATATCAAGCCATCAGGACTTGCATCTTGGAAATAATGGAAAATGAATATGACAGAGATAAAAGGAAAAATATACTGCTTTAAAGAAATGGTAAATCATTGGATTTAAGAGATAGGAAATTAGGTTCAATGATAGTTCACTATGACACTTTGTTCCTTGCCTTTCCTATTATGGTAGGAAAGAACTAAAGGATGCTAAATGAGATCTTAATGTAAATATCTCATTAGCCTTTTACAGTCCAAAAATTGCCCATAACCACATTTTCCTATGCATGTAGTTTCTACTCAGAGTAATACAATTCTTACATTTCAGACTTTATAGGAATTTAGATATACAGATTGCATTGACTGTAGCACATGGTATGTAGCTCCAAATGTTAAATACATTGCTAAGGATGCAGAAATCCTCTATTTCCTTTTTCAACGTTGGTTCATATTTTTACACTTCTCTGCAAAAGGCTCTTCATTAAATTGTAAAACTCTCCTTTAAGTATTTTTAGTTTTGAAAAGCAAGTAGAAGCTTGGTGACAGAAACTGTACAACACATGTGCAGACCTATCTATGCTTTAATTCTCTTTCCTACAGATAAGGATGTGTTAATGGGTTTTGGGGGGTATTTGAAAGCATACAAACACACTTACACAGAGCCTGCTTTGGAGATGAGTTTGTTCTGCATGAAATAATCTTCATCTGCATTGTTATCAACTAAATTGGCCTCTGTACTGCAGGCACCTCTGGCAGGGCTCCAGGCTCCAAAGAGGACCCTGGGTTGACTCGCAGTCCCAGAAATAAGGGTCAAACTGACTCTCACCTTTGCAGTACCGATAGAAGCCCTATATAAATCACTCAATATATAAATATTTATTTATCTACAGTTGGCTAGTCAAAGGCATGGTGTGGTCTGCATATATTTCATAAAGCAGATGGCTTACATTTTCTGAACTCAAGGCAAAAGTCAACACTATGTGACACTCACTATTTAACAGGATTTAACTATTTAAAGGATTTTTTGACTACTGATATACCGTAATTGTGAGTTTCCACAAAATAAAGGCGTCAGCTCCTAACTATTTGAGGGACTGTTCTTACATTCTTATACTGATCTAAAGGAAAAATGAACTTCTGAAATGAACTGCACAACAGCTCACCACAGTGATATATTGAGATTTATCCCGAATTCAAGAGTACTTTGTTAGCGTTGTGTTATCTATGCCAGCTTCACAAAACTATTACAGTGTCACTTTTTCTTTGTGTCTGTAATGGTTCCTCATCATCCTGATAAGTGGGCAGTCATTTCATTTCTTTCTGAATAGAAAGAGCTGTGAAGAAGAATTAGATTTCAACACTTATGTAAAGGAGATTAATTGATTGATTAGATTATTAATTAAAGTTTCCATTAAATTATCTTTTTTTAAAAGCACAGGACTGTGGGTCCCCAGGGTTTTTTCCAACCCTTGAAATCATAAACAACGGAATGCATAACTAAACATCGCATCTTATCTTGTGAAGAATAATTAAACTAGAGAATGCATTGGTATGAAGGAAAATATGTTTCCTTGCAAAATATTCTTTTTTTTTCTATAAACCTTAGGAAAAGATTTCTTGCTTCCCTCCATTGCAGTAGAGGAACAGTCACCAAAACCAGGTTGGTTTAAATATGCAGATATATATATGCCTGTTTGCATGCATGCATGAATCTCTGTTTGAGGTCTGTATGCTATTCATTTTTAAGAAATGAAAAAAGAAGTGAAAACATGACTTAGGTTGTTTTAGATTTGAACTGATGTGGTCTACCTAGAACTTTCAGACACATAACATTTCAGAGATCTGTGGAAAAATAAAAACAGCAAGTGGCCTTTTAGGTAACCCATAATTAAAAGCAATTTTGAGCTGTCTTTTCAGGGAAGCTACCCAGGGGAAGTATTTGCTACCTGTTTGACCTTCACGATTGTGAGTCCTTGGCAGTGTCAGCGACCCTCTGAACTGAATTCAAAACTAATCTCTAACAGAAAAAGAGAAACAGAATTCATGCAAATCATATTAATTCCAACATTTCCCCAGTGAGCTGGGTATAAACTACAGCCTAATTAAATATTTTTTAACGATGTGAGTAATTTTTGCCAAGGGGCGGATTCAGGGGAAAATTTAATATGAGATCACAAAAGCTGTTCCCAGCGTTGATTCTGTAAATTAATGACTATCTGCCTTATGATAAAAACATGCTGCCAAGAATGAAAATGAAGTCAGCAAAGCTTGCTCTATTTGTCTAACAACCAAATATACAGAATGCAAAACTTTAAAGGATATGGAAAATTTCCATTGTCTGCATGATGTACTCCTGATAAAGATGCACGAAACTGACAGCATAAAGCTGCTCTATATTATACAAGACTATCAACTCTTACTAGTTACCACTAATTTAGTGTTTAGCCAGTGTTATGAGCTTCAGTGAGACAGTGCAAAGCACCAACATCAAATTCCTGAGAGGTATTTATTTATTTGTGGGTAGAATAATGTGCTGTGACAGTTTCACAAACTGTCTTTCTCTAAGATACAGTGAACATTGCACAATTTCTCAGAATTGCTCACAACTATCCATCCATCTTCCCTAAATATGTAAAAACACCTTATCACTGTATTATCTTAGCACCAATCTTAAGTGCTTGTCAGAAAGAAAATCTCATTAAACCAATGTTATTAGTGCTTTCAAATAATAAATGCACAAACATTAAAGCTATGATCAAGAAAACTTGTATAGAGAGACAGGAATTATTGATGCATCAGTCTTGTCAGCTTTTTATCATGATTCTGAAATTAAACAGTAAGCCTTGTGTGACTGAGAGGCTGCTTTACAAAGTATAGTATTAGATCAGATATTGAAAGTATTCAAATGCAAATAACCAATAAAAGACTCCTTGCTCTTTGTTTTCATGCTAAACTAACTTGTTGCAAGAGAGACAGTTAACACCAAGGAATTGCAAAGTGTTGCCAGATGACAGGTGACCGGCAGCACCCTGGTAAAGAGGCCAGCCCATTGAAAGGACTTTGCAGTCCTACCTATTGAAATTCCTGCCAGTGCTGGCCACTGAGACTGAATTTACAGCTTTTCAATTAGAAGGTCATTCTGTTCTAAGTAGCACGCCATTGCCTCATTATAATCATAAAATTAGTAACAAAAGACTTCACGAATTACATGAAGGAGCAGATCTGAAAGGTGAAGAGGTGTCATTTTCTTGTTTCATCTGAGATGGGAACAAAACTTGCTGTTTAGAACTAATATTTTGCTTACAGGGCATGCATCTCTTAGGAAAAAATACAATCTTTCTCTACTTCAGGATAAATAAATTGGCCATTTTCTGTAAATTAACCTTGACAGATGAAAGGATAGTTCATGACTGCTGAACAGTGTAACTTAGGGCATAGCTTTATATGATGTAAAATATATGTGTGAGATTTTAAGTTTCAAAGCACTGCAATAAGACTTTTGTATTTTTTAATTTGAGGTTAGTCATATTACCTCTTTTTTTTGCAGGTATAATTACATTATTGGAAGTTTTTGAAATAAAAACAACTCAGACAATCAGTAAATATAAAATAAATCTTTGGATATTAGTTAATTTGCTATTTGAAAACTGAGAACGTCATTGAAACTTCAGTATGCCTGGGAACACGCTGTAGATATGAGTCACTGCTGCACAGAAATGTAAAGTACACAAAGGACAAGGATTGTTGTAGTTCCCCTCAAAACACTAGGAGAAACTACTCATTCTATTATACACAAGCCACAGTATGTACAGTCTCCGAAGCAGCCATTTAGATCCACAGAATGCATAAAATAGAGAAAAACCCCACAAAAAAAGTGATACAATTCAGGATTACAAAAATGTTCAAAACCCACAATTTAAAATATATTCTATTTAATGAAAACTTGAAAATTGCTCTAGTTTCAATCTGAAAAGCACAGATCTTTTTTAAAGGAAAACTGATATTTTTTGGTCAAATCTGGTGATAGGTTGTAAGCCACTAAAACAAGAAAAGTAAGGTACAGAGCCTGACATAATTTTCAGGGGAACACACAGAGCCTATAGAGAAAGAGTTTAATATCCATGGTTCTCTGTGGTTACCTGCTCTACATTCAGGCCCCATTCCACTCTCTAAGACCTTTGCTCTTTTCTAAATGAACTCTCCCTGTACTCAGCAGCCACTGATGAACAGATGCATCCAGCTAGAGGCCGCCTTAGCCTGCTGTTTTGGGTGACTTGTTTGAGTAGTTTAAAGAGTTGCTCTGTCAACCAAACTGAGAGGCTGAAGTCCTTTGCTGGAGTAGTCCAACTGAACACGCTTCTTGTTATGCTCTCACCTGTTTTATCTGGCAAAATGGATACAGTCATTAAAGGATTTTGTTGAATTAGTCAGAAACTTATCCAGGGCTTTTCCCTGAACACAAAAGAAAACTGGAGTGGAACGTGAAATTCAAGCTTACAAGGTACCCTGCACCAAATATCCTTTTCTGGAGAAACCAACTGCAGAAGGTAAACAAAAAATGTCAAATAATTATTTCTTGTATACAGTCAATAGGCTGTAATGAAGACCTTCAGGCTAAGTCAGACAACTCATGAACTGAGAGCTGATGATGTAACATACAAAGGGAAAGGAAGAAATGTCATGGTGTCTATCTACAGTTTTTATATTACCCTGCTATAGCTGAGAGATCCTATGATAAAAGCATTCCAATATTTACTGCCCTGTGCATCACAAATCCCCAAATGTATGACTAAATAGAAGAGAATTTGATAAAAACAATAAAACTAATCAAAAGGCTAGTGTAAGTTAGCTGTCCGCATGCCTTTGAGAATTACTCAGATGATTTAAAAACCCTGTGTAACTAAAGATATACAACAGATAATTTCACTTGTGCAGTTCAATATGGGGAAGGGAAAATACAGATGTATAATTTCAAAAAGGCAACATAAACCAGATCTAAGTCCTTTTGGAATACTTACTTTAGAAAAAATAGTTTGACCAAGTAATAAATAACAGAAAATAATGCATGAAGATTAAGGAAAGAAAGTAAAATAGGGTACAGAGAGCACAAAATACTGAACAACTGTGCTTAAAGTCATGTTTCTTGACTCTCATACAACCTGGGAATTTGGAGAAGAAAATCAACTTTTTGTATCTTTATTGGATGCCTATTTTTATTTAAAGAAGCATTCATAGTTGTGTGAAATGCTAACCTTTGCAAGGTTACCAACTTGCATAATTTAACCGCAAGACTTGCAGTAGCTTTGTTTTTTCCATAAAGTCCTAGACTCTAGAATCACACAAACAGTACAGAATTTCAGCTTTCCTCTAAAGATAATGAAAGTTTCTAGCCCATGTTGCAAAAGAAAACTAAAATTTCAAAATCCAGAAAGTGAAAAAAAGTTTACATTTCTGATTATTAAGAAAAGTCCTTTTTTTTTTAATCCTAACTGTTTATCTTTTAATGTTTTATGTTATTGACATCTCTTTGGCAACAGCTCTGTTTTGTTTAGATCTTAAAAGGGCCTGATCCACTTCTCACTGATGCTAGCAGATGCCTTTTTTTGATTTACTGAGATCATGAATCACATCCATAGACCACTCTACAATGATACTGATAATGAAGAGTATAGAGACTGCATAATTTTTACTGGAATTTTGTTCCATAATAAAGCCTTGAAGACAGTCTATGCTGTATGGTTGTAACAACTAATCAACATTTGCTAGATGTTCCGTGTGCAAAGCAGAATACCACCTTCTTTTCCCTTATCCATTTTTTATTAGGCAGAGTCTGGTTTCTGGATGGGTGGGTAGAATCTACAGCAGCTGTAGTAACAAGCAGTCTCAAAACATATTTAAATAAGGCTTTGCACATCCTACTAAATGCAGTGATTTATTATGTTTAATAAAAGAGTGTGCTGGTAATGTCTCGAAGTCCTACCTAATAATGTTCTTCTTCACGGAGAAGAAACTCTGCTTCCCACAATTTCAACAATCATTACTCATGCCTTCACTTTACTAGTAAGATAATTATCTGTTTTGTTAAACCTTATATAAAAATGAACATAGTCATAGTTTTAGTAGTCTCATCTTAATGCATAGCAAACTATTTCTAAGTCTTTAAAACACATTTTTGAGAATTTGTCTCCCTGGCCATAGACTTTTAAACGGTCTAAATTACATTAAAAGGTACTCTAAACAAATACCATGAAATTGCCCATCTACTGAGGCTCTTTGAAATAAACTGGAGTTTTCTAATCGCATACACTCATGCTTTCTCATTTTCCAAGTAACCATTTGTCAGGGGTTTCTTCTTTTCCCCTCCATCATCCCAAATCATTAATAGCTTCTTGTGGCTTCTGAAAAAGGTTGCAGATCAAGATTTCAGCAGCAGTGCTGTAAGTCAACCTCAGAAGGTCCAAATTCAATCAATTCAACTCACCAGCTTTCAGAACTGGTTGAATGCCTTCTTAACACTGCAAGGGAACTGAATATAAATTTTCTAAATAGAATGCCTGTGTTAGGAGCACTTTGAGCTAACATGAGGGGGTTATATGTTGTCTTCACAAAAAGATCAGGATAATTACAATGGACTCACATATATATATATAAGTTTGCAGCTCCAGAGAAGTTGCAGCTGCCCACACGTATACAAAGAGGAAGAAAAAAAGAAAGATTTTTCTCATTCACTAACACTATCATTAATAATTAAAGATAGATCTGAATTTTATATGCATGCTATTTAATATCAAAACAAATACATGCTTGAATCCATTTGTAGCTTCAGTACAGATAACATTTCTATTAAATATGCAAAAGCTGATCACACCTTTTATTCCAAACTATAATCATAGAATCATTGAATCATAGAATAGTTTGGGTTGGAAGCGATCTCAATGATCATTCAGTTCCAAACCCCCTGCCACCAGACCAGGCTGCTCAAGGCCCTAACCAACCTGTCTTTGAACACTTCCAGGGAGGGGGCATCCACAGCTTCCCTGGGCAACCTCTGCCAACTCTCTTCGTGAAGTACTTCTTCCTAATGTCTAATCTAAATCTTTGCCCTTCCAGTTAA
>JAUMJJ010000023.1:9680000-10190000 GCA_033556795.1 Tapera naevia | reverse complement strand
AGAAAATTAAAAGGCAACTGTGAGCTTATATGTACTCTTTAACCTCAGATCAGAGCCAGCAATGGCCAAAGTCACAGAGGAGTAGCCATTTGGAAGGATTAAATAAGTACATTGAAGTATATTTATATAGTTGCAGTTATGCTTATACAGTGATACAATTAAAGTTACACTTGAGCCATTGGGGAGAGTATATAAAAAATACAGGGTAAGCACTGGACATACTACAGCATAAATTACACCACTTGTGTAATGTTGATAAAAACATACTTCTGATAGGTTAATTTTTATTAGATTCTTCAGGAAACTTATGAAGAATTATCAACAGGTATACACGCATAGACATGAAACACAGCCATCATATGATGGCACTACGAGCAAAATCCGCACATGCATTTCTGCATATTCCACTGAAGATCTGAACTAGTAAACTGAAACTCACAAAATCTACAGCTTTTGGCGTCAATTCCAGGGTAACACTGTCTCAATATGAAGTACAGTTACTGCTATGTCTCTACTGATTTTGAACCTTTTACTCCAAGGTAAAACTTCATCATGTTTTTTCCTATACTTTGTCATTTAATCAGTTTCTTCCTGCACCTGGACAGTCATATTAATTGACTTAATAGACAAAAATGTGTATAATTTTCTTTTAAGATGTAATCATATCTTTATTGGTAACCAGAAGACGTGAGTGAGTGGATGAATGATAAGAAGATTAAATTGTTTCCCTTCTCTTAATTTTTATTTCCTTCTTTGCCAATTGTTTCCATACGACACTTTACTCTTATTTGTCTTCTGAGAGACTTTTGAAACTGCACCAGCAGTCCCAGTATCTCAAATCATGTAATCATAAAATACTAGGTTGATAGGGAGCTCAAAGATCATCTGGTCCTAGCTTTCTTGGCAAAAGCATGCTCTAGACAAGATGGTCCAGCACCCCTTCCAGCTGTGTCTTAGAAGTGTCCAGTGTTGGGGAGTGCGCCACTTCCCTGAGGAGATTGCTCCAATGGCTGATTGTTCTTATTGTGAAAATCTCCCTCTTGAGTCCAATAGAAAACCCCAGGAGTAACTTGCAGCCATTACCCTTCATCTTTTCCATGTGACTTCTGGTAAAAAGGGAGTCTCTATCTTCTTTGTATTCACCCTTTAAATAATGAAACATGGTTATACGGTCTCCCCTAAGCTTTCTTTTCTCAAGGCTGAACAAACGCAGTTTTCTCAGCCTCTCCTCGTGTCACAGACTTCCCAGTCCTTTGAACATCTTTGTAGCCCTTCTCTGGACCCTCTACAGTCTAGCCACTTTTTTTTGTAGTAGGGACCAGAACTGAACACAGTATTCCAGGTTAGGCCTGACAGGTACTGAGTAGAGTGGGATAATGATTTCTTTATCTTTGCTGGTGATGTCCTTTTTGATGCAACACACTGTTCACATATATTGAGCTGTTCCCTAGCCAAGTAGATCTCAACTTGTGCTGCACTCCTAGATTGTTTTCCCAGATGCAAGACCTTACACTTTTCTTTGTTGAACTTCATAAGGTTCTTGTTGCTCCACTCTTCTAGCCTATTAAGGTCTTTCTGCAGGGTGGCTCTACCTTCCAACGTGCCCGCTTCCCCACTCCATTTGGTATCATCAGCAAACTTCCTCAGGCTACACCTCATCCCAACATCCATATCACATGAAGATATTAAACAGTTTTGGACCCAATATCAGTCCCTGGTGGATACAACTTGTGATAGGTCACCAGTTTTGAAAAGGAGCCATCAGCCTCTGGGTGCAACCTGTCGGCCAGTTCCCTGCTCGCCGCACAAACCACTTATCTAGACTGTAATGCATCTGTTTCTCTGAGAGGAGGCTGTGGGAAACTGTATCAAAAGCCTTGGAGAAATCAAGGTAAAAAATGTACACCGCTAGCCCCACATCAACCAAGCAGGCTACTTTGTCATAGAAGGTGATCAGATTTGTCAAGCATGATTTGTCCTTGGTGAACATGTGCTGGCTTTTTCCAATCATGTAGCTTCATTTGACTTGTGGTAGCTCCCAGGAGGATTCGTTCCATAACTTTCCTAGAGACTGAAGTAACACTGATAGGCCTACAATTTCCTAGCTCCCCCTTTCAATCCTTCTAGTAGACGGCGGGGGCCATTAGCCTTCTTCCAGTCTATTGGAATGTCCCCTGATCACCACAGCTTCTCAAAGATTATGGTGAGTGGCCTCTGAGGTAGCGCAAAGAAAAGGAAGTAGTTGTAATGTGTTTCTTTGATAATGTAGCATCCCATTATGGACCCAGTCATGTAACTGTACATGTGTTTTCTCTCACTGGAGTCAGATACTTTGTTTTGAGATCAACTTCTATAAAACTTTAGGTCCTAATTACTTTCCTCCATTTCCTTGTGCCATTTATAAATGTGCAACCTATTCAATGTTGCAGACATCCATGTGTGATTGTTCACATAGAATATGAGGTTTTTAGAGCCCTCAGATGCAGAGCCTTTGTAAACTGCTTAAGCTTACATGACACTTGCAATTATTTCTGGAGATTTCAGTGTATGTATTTTACGTAAACTAGATCATAAAGCTTACATCAATGTCACACTTTTCCCTCAGAAGTGTTTTTAATGGGATATCTGTAATAAATGGCCTTTGATAGTAGCTAGACAGAGAAACAGTAGCAATTCCTGATGCTGTTCATATTTCTTATTTATACAATCCCAAAAATACCTAAATAAAAAAAAATTGATGTTAATGTTTCAAAAGTTCTTATTTAGAGGTTGGGACAAGACTTCCTATAGTGTTAACTCATTGAAAATTGTGAGGAAAAATTAATTTTTTTTTCCTGTAATCTTATGTGAACAAAAAAAGTGCAACGTCAATGTAACTCACTTACTCAAACAGAATCTCTTAATATTAGGATCTGAAATATTACAAAGATAATTATTTCTCCAATCAAATATGAGTGAGATTTTATCTAAAATAACAGGGACATAACAGAGATGTTATTAACTTGTACTGATCTCAATGACTCTTCAAAGACAGCCTCATTCAAAAGCACTTTTTCTTGTGCCAAGCTTCCAGACTTTTTTAATTCAATCAACAGCAGTTAATAACAGAACTTTTGATATTTTCTCCAGAGTTCCAAAGTTTTTGTGTGATATATGCATGTATTAAAAAAATGCATTTATGCATTATTTACTGATTTCTGGTTTAGAGCACTACTTGTTAAGGAACAACTGAACATGAAGAAGAAACAGAAGTTGAAATTGTTTGTTCAATACTATGCATAGGTATATGTGGTATTAAAAGGCATATAAGTGCAAAAGAATTCACTGAATATATTAGAAATATATAGACCAAAAGAGGTAAAGTATTTCTTGAAAATAACTATTATCTCATTGACAAGGTGGTCTCAAATAACTTTTCCTATGCTTATGCACCTCCTCTTACCTTGACACCACCTTTTTCACTTCTTATTACACTGTAATTTTCTGACACAAATACTGTACGTCTGGATGTTGCCTGATATAAGACTACCTCTATCTGGGACTAGACAGCAATGCAAATCTTTAAAATAACAGTAAGTGTTGAGATTCAGCTTTCCCATTATGCCCTTTCATTTTTTTTTGCTTGCTTTTAGGATCCACATGACACATACTATGCGAAAGCCTATAATGAAAATGTCTAATGGCAGCCTCCTTGAATAGAATGCTGGTGGTATCCTAATACTTGTGTGTCAATAAAACACTATAAATATTTCATTGCAGTGTTCTGTACACAAGATGATGATTTGATGATGTGCTTAGAACACCAACATAAAATACATGCAGGAAAAAAAATCCCTTATTTCATTATATTGTCCAGCTTCACATAGACTTGTTTTTCCCAAAACACTGAAATAGTTCAGTATGGTATGAGTTGCAAAAACAAACACACCAAAGCTTTCAAAAGGATCCACATGGATAGGTCATTAGGACTGCGTGGCTTCCTACAGTTAGTTAGAATTCTCTGAGGATAGTTTATATCTTGATACTTTAATGAACAGTTTCAGCTTCGGTGAAAGCTGGAAAGCTTAATCCATTAAGAGCCATTCAGAACCAAAACAAACAAACAAAGCTTTAACCACTTCAGTGACAACAACAAAGAACAAATAAGCAGTCTCCTTCGAAAATCCCAGCAATTTTGGGATCAATAGCCTCACTCTGTTCTTCTAAGTGATGAAAGCTAGAAAATCTCTGCTGTTGGCTCTTTACACAAATGTTTCTGGCAAAGATATAGTTGCAAATTTGATGAGTTTAGTTCAGTAATACCCATGTAGTCTAGAAGGCTGACTTAAGTACTATCACCAGTCACAAAGAAAACAAAGTAACTCAAACATCACTTTTAGCTGAAATTTCTTCTCTGTACTCTTAGTTTACAGTGTTAAAATACCTTTCAAGATCTCTTCCAAGTCCTTACTTATACTTAAAGTTTTTTATGTTTTTCTGATTACCAGCAGTAGGATTTTTTCTTTTTATAGAGAGAATTTAAAAAAAAATCTATATTAGAAACACTTTCTTGAATGTAAAACCAGTACAGTGACTTAATCTACTAAAGAATGTAAGAATGTTTGAAAGTCCATTTAACCTAATCTGACAATATGGGTAATCAAATCAGCAAATACATCTATATACATAGAAAGAACAAAAATAAACATTTTTTTCCTCTATAAGATTAAAGGCCTGTTAGGCCCTTTTAAAACACTGCCATTGTATATTGACCTTCACGAAAATAACTTTTACTTCTTACTTAATCTAGCCTTACATCATTCAGCAGAACTATTATACAGAAGATTTTTTATCATTCCAAAGTATTTTATGTTATTCCTGTGTCTTTATAAAAATATTGATGCCTTTGTTTCCTGTTTTAAATACAATAACTCATATGTATGTTATTTTGGTTTGTATTTAAATTTCACATTTATCCTTAATTGCAAACTCAGAAGAAAAATAGGAAGAGTATTTATTTTTTAACCAGCAATGTCAGCTAGTTTGTATTTTACCCATAAGTTATCTAGAGGCTTTAATTATATAATACTTCAGGTAGTCAAAGGACACTGTAGTGGGTGCCTATATATGTTTACAATCTAATTTATCTACTAAGAGTTGTTTGGTTTCCTGTAATCAGAAGATGTTATTATTTATATATTTTAAATTAAATTACTAATACAGAATACTGTCAATATGAGAATTATGAGCAGTAAAACAGAACCTGTTCCTGAATTCTTGTTTACAGATCACACAGTCAACTCAAATTTTTCGCCGGAAAGGCACTAAGTCAGAATAACATTTAAAATATGTGACTTTACACAAGTTGTTTAGTCCTGATTCATTAAGATGCTTGATGCATAAGTGAGTTGTCAAACGATATGTGGGTGGTTGTAATGGCAGCATGTAGGTTTGTATGGAAAACAAGTATGGCACTGTGAAGATTTTTTCTCTTGTTCATCATATACGTACTCACACGTAGCACTTGTGAGGGGTCTGATAAGAACCTTGCTGTCAAACAAAATAATTCACCAGAAACACATGCAAGTTTAAAACAAAGTTCTCCAAAGGTGGAAAAAAAAATCAAACCACCTAGACTTTCAGTAGCCTAACCGAGCGACAGACACATACACAACTTTAATGCTGCCAGAACAACACTCTGCACAGCCCACAAGCAAGCTATTTGTCACTGCTACAAGAATACCCTTCACAACTTGGCATCAGGGTTCCTGGACAGCCGACTGTGTCTGTATAGTGTTGTGAGTGCAATCCAATAATAGGGAGGAAACTGATCAGAGGATCTCATTATTATTACAAAATGTGTTATTGTATTAAAAACATATCTTTAAAGCCATAAACATGAAAACTTTATGGGAAAATACTGATTTGCAGAATATTAGAAAATTGTATTCTATGCTTTTATGGAAAGACTGTGTTTAACTCCACTTCCTTTTCCCTCACGCTAGACCTCCTGTCCATCAAAAAAAGATATTGTATGCACCACTAGTCTGGTATAATATGGTAGACTTTTCATCATGGTTTGTAGAAATAAGGTATTAAAACAATCTCTGGCATTATGCCATTATGCATTATCCCAGAGTTGAGTATGACTGAATAACTTTGAAGATATAATGTTTAATTTCAAGATTTTCATGTAAAGTTGTATAAAGTTATATTTTATTTGTAGTAGATTTTCAGACCCTGTTAGTTTTGGTGTGAAACACAAAGTCACATACAGCTACTTGTGTCCCAAAGTTCAAGTCCATTCATTCTGCATTGTGTTTGTTACAATTCATTACAAGGCCAAAGAAGTACATCCTTTGATATAGTAGTGCCTTACGCAGAGAAAAAAGGTCTTTATTGTTGCATTAAGTCCTACATTTGCAGATGAGGACAAGATGAGTAGTGCACTTGTCATGCAAGAAAGATGTGATGTCATCCGGAGGGACCTGGGCAAGCTGTAGAAGTGGGCTTGTGTGAACCTCATGAGGTTTGACAAGGCCAAGTGCAAGGTCCTACACCTGGACCAAGGCAATCTGTGGTTTCAATAGGGGGACAACGTGATAGAGAGTAGCCCTGCAGAGAAGGACTTGGAGGTACTGGTTGAGGAGAAGCTCAACATAAGCCGGCAATGTGCACTTACAGCCCAGAAGGCCAACTATATCCTGGGCTGCATTGAAAGAAGCACACCCAGCAGGGCGAGGGAGGAGATTCTCCCTCCTCTACTCTGCTCTCGTGAGACCCCACCTGGAGGATTGTGTCCAGTTCTGGAATTCTCCAATACAAGAAGGATATGGAGCTGTTGGAATGGGTCCAGAAGAGGGCCATGAAGATGATTAGAGGGCTGGAGCACCTCTGCTATGAGGTCAGGCTGAGAGAATTGGGATTTTTCAGCATGGAGAAGAGAAGGCTCCAGGGAGACCTTATAGTGGCCTTCCAGTACCTGAAGTGGGCTATAGGAAATCTGGAGAGGGACTTTTTGCAAGGGCAAGAAGCGATAGGACAAGGGTAAATGGCTTTAAATTGGACTGGGGAAGATTTCAATTAGAAGTTAGGAAGTAATTCTTCACAATGAAGGTGGTGAGATAGTGGAACAGGTTGCACAAGAAATGTGTGGAATCCCATCCTCCCTGGAAGTGTTCAAGGCCAGGCTCGATGAGGCCTTGAGCTGCCTGGTCTGGCAGGGAGGTTGGAACTAGATGATCCTTAGGGTCGCTTCCAATCCAAATCATTCTATGATTCTATGGTATTTACAAATGTAGTAAAGTTGGCTGCAGTATTGCAATTGCTTAATTATCATCCTCAGCCAATTGTTTTTATTGAGCAGAGGGGTAGAAAAAAAAGAGAAATGACAATTTCCAATGGTTCTAGGAAGGTGAGATAGGACAATGAAAAGTAATGATTATGAAGAGCAGTAAAAATAGTTTCCCAGGAGAAACAGAGTATATGTAAAGCAGCAGGAATCATGAATTCTGATATTGAAAAAATAAATAAAACAAAAGCTTATCAAATAACAAAATAAGACTCAAAGAGAGGGAAAATATCTGTTTTGTAGGAAAAATCATAGGAACTAGTGTTGTAATTAATTACATTAATAAACCAGTCTCAATTATTTTAGTTTTGCATTAACTGGACTTCCTTTTAATTCATCCAGCGTCTTATCATTAGCACATGATGTAACTTAAAAAGGCATGTGTGGATATTCAAGAAAGATAGACATTTATTTTGTGATTATAACTTGATGTAAGAAGCAAAGAGACCTCCCATTACTGGCAGGTGGACATCCAAAATACAGTGTGGAAGTGTGAGATATATGCACAAAGCTTATTCATCAGAACACTGACAAATGAGAATCATAGAATCATAGAATTATCCAAGTTGGAAGAGACACAAAAGAATCATCGAGTCCAACAGTTATCCCTACAGTGTTCCTTACCATAACATATATTGTATCCTTTTTGTGCAAACTCATGAACTTCATTCTATGAAAAACATATTGGTAGTTGCGCAAGATCACTTTCTTGATGTCTGGGGTAGAAATCTCACCAGAGACCCTAAAATCTCGTTATTCAAATAAGGCACTGAGCTGGCACTGGGGAAGCTAGGCATAATTTTTCTCAACCGTGACCCAGGCAAGAATCTTATTTTGTAATTAGAACCATGCCTTCAGACCTTTTTATGAAAGGGGAAGAGACCATGAAATTCTTGTCACTCAACTAATACCCCTCTCCATGTTGTCATGTTATAGTTGTGTGAACATGGACTATACTGGTTTTTTTTTGGTCTCTCATCTTATTTCTAGTTCCTCCCTTAGGCAAAATAACTGGAGCTACTAGTAGGCATATATTTTAGGTCATGGAGATAAACCAAACGATCAAAGAGCAAGAAGTATCCATAGAAAAATACTTCGTTGGAAGGAGTAGAATTTTAGACTGTAAAACTTATCGTCAAGGTCAAATAGATTTGGGACAGAGGGAAATGACAAAATGAAAGATTGATGTTATAAAACCATACTGTAAAACTGTTACAGGTTCCTGTTCCACATTCAGATGCTGTAAATTGGAGTACAGAAAAACCACAACTGGTTTGTTCTCATTCTTACTTTGCAAGCTGTCCACTTGGACTGTACCATGTATCCTTAAAATAGATCTTGCAAGTTCTTTGTACACAGTTGAGTTTATACTGAACTAACTATGTAACTCTTTTCTTTCAGCTTTAAAATTTATTTTGATTGATTACCCACATGGATAATAGTGCTGTTGGGTTTTTTTAGCAATTATTGTTTTCTAAAAATATTTTAAATAACTGATCATAACTAATTCATGACTTTATGTGTGTGAACAAACTGTAATGTTCTTTCAGGCAATGAGGTGATATAAATTTTTATTTTCTCTCTGGTCATTTAATACATAAAGGTGATCAGTATTTGGAACCATTTTTATAATTTATATAACATATCATTCTGGAATTTCAAATATAATTTCACACATACCCCCCAAGTAGAAACGGGTAGGGATTTATATTAGTGAATTTGAGACAGATCTAATAGAGTTATTTCTTTTTGTTTCCTAAACTGCTGAAATGTCTGTTCTATTAATAAAGAATTTTAAAAGAAATGGACAAGCCTTATTAACATTAATAGCATTTGACCACCCCAGATCTCTTCCTACTATGATTCTTTGAGGAGTTATATTGATTTTAAAAAAGAGTTTTTTCTTCATATATTCATATAAAGATGGCATTGAGTCTTATCCTGATCATATTGAAGTTATTGATGTTTTACTGCTGAATTCAACATGGAAAGATTCAGGCCTAATTCAGGACTACACTTGGAGAGTTATTTATTAATCTTTCTCAAGAACAGAACTTTTTAAACATTCAGAATATTTCAAAGAATTTTAAGTTATACAACAATTTAAAAAATGACATAGCAAACTTTGCTACTGACATGGCTGCTCAAGGAGCTCTTATATTTGGGGCTTCAGGTCCTGTACTTCAAAGACTTCATCATCAAATTCTGCCTTGCTGCCTGCCAAGTGAAGGAAGTTTTACTTTAGGTGAAAATGGTGAACAAACACTACACATGCCTGGATGGGACTAAAACTTAAAGGAGAAAACTGACCAAGCAGGATTAAGGTGTCTATTCAGTACGAGTGCATTGTCAAGCAGAGTAAAACCTGTGTATTAAAAGAAGAAAAAAGTGTAATGGGTTAAAAGAATCTTGTAAGAAAAGAATCTTGTAAGAAAAATATCTTGCAAGAGAGACAAAAACACTCAAATGTGTATGAAGAGAACTTTGAAAAGCACATAGAAGAAAAGTTACAAGTTAAGGTCAATCGAATCAAGGAAATGTTCGTAAAACCACAGGAGCATAAAAATTTCTTGAGAGTTGGTGTATGGTTTGCCTGTACAGAGACACTGTATGGTAATCACATTTTTACTTTGAGAGATGCCGTGAGTGGTATATTCATGTATTTAGTTAAAGAGTGAGATTGACAAATATGTGGCTTGAGACAATAGAAAATGTAGTTAATCATACCTGCGAACAGAACAATGCTGTACCATATGAAACCACCTTGCCGAGGCCAGAATTGCACAAAAATGGGTTACAATATACTTCAGTTCTGCTTGTTTCAGAGAGGCTGGACAATTATAATCCATGTTTGTGTTTTGTCTGGACCTTCATTCCTTTGGTCCACTTCACTTACTTAACAAACATAAGAATTAGACTACTTGTTTACTGCAGCAGTGTGTGTTTCCATGACTGAAATTTAAATATGCCTTTGGTGCTTCCCACTCTCTGATCACTGAGCTACCTAGAGGTAGCACAAAAGGAATGTTAAGCAGAATAAGAGACAAAGAAAACCAAGCCTATCTGCTGTGTAGGCACCTCACTGCAAGTGGTCTGCTTCCACTTTTTTGGGTAACCTTTAACTACGGAAGTATCTCCTTAGGCAGGATTCCTGATGGGACTGAATCTTTTCAAAGTGTATGTGGAAAGGGAGGAAATGTTACATGTCTTTTCTGTACTAATGTAATGATTAGAACATTTAGTTAGAAAATGGCTCCATCACCTTAGGAGTGGACTTTAGTCTTAGGGTTGTGGGCATCTAGGCATTCTAGTCCCAGACTATGAGCTCTGTTTCTTAATATCGTACTACATTCACTTTTTGCAATTGTTCCCAGTCTTTCAGAGGTTATATTCTAGTGCTAGATAGTCTCAGCCTTAAAGTATAGGCATCCTGTAGTAATTAAGGGGGCTTTTGCTTATTCCTTGCAACTCGCAGCTAATTTATGACAGATTGGGAGACTCAGCAGGAGCATCATAGGCAGTACAGCTGCAATAGATATCAGCCACAAGATGATATTTGTGAACAATAAAAAGGAGTGAATTCCCTCATCAGTTACTTATGACTTTTTGTGTTATTTAGCTCTAATGTAATTATTTAAAGCTGCCACAGTTTTAACATCTGAGATACAAGAGCATTTGGACAATGATCAAAAGCAAGAAATCTCAACCTATTCTTATGGATAAAATTTAAGTATTGTGTACAATTTCTACATTAAAGCATGTAAACACTTGTTGTTGGACTAGAGGATTAAGAATCAGGATGCTAAACGCTATATAAAAGTAGCTTTTGAGAAGAAATGGGAAAATCAGCATATTTAACAGAAGTAATATTCTGCTGCCAGTGCCCTTTCAACAAGGCATAGGCAGAGTAACAGAGAAAGATTTCCTGGAACTGTGCCAGATAACAAGCTGTTAATTAATATTCAGCCCAACATCCGAAAATTTTGTTGGTTTATATCTAATATTACTTAAATGAAAAACTAGTGCACCTAATCAGACAATTGTTCTCACAGAGTCTTCAACTCCACAAGACACTCTCTGTCTCTTATATGATTCTATAAAAAAACAACACCAAATTCTTCAGACATTATCAGTCTAAAATACTACTGAAGGGAGAGGGGAAGAAGCACATAAACATTTCCAAAAGCTCTGTGGCAAAAAAAAAGAAAATTAAATAACTTACAGGAGAGAAAAATGAAGAGAAATTTAAGTCATTCTGAACTGACTTTGACCTATAGTTATTGTTCCTTTAGAAGTGAGAACATGGAAGGGTTTTTTTCTGTATGTGTTTTGGCTTGGTTCAAAGAGGTAAGGGTTAACTGCTGAAATAAAGGAATGTGTGAAGTGTGTGTGGTGCTGAAAGGTTGAAGTTTGGTTTCAAGCTTATCTGAAGGGTGAGGAGCAATTGAAGAGCAAAGGTGCCGAGATCTAAGCAGATAGGGAAAATGCAGCCTCTCTCTTAGATTTCTTCTTTGCTTTCTGATTGTTACATGTCAACATTAACTATTTTTGAAAGGCAAACCTGGAAAGGAATCTAGATTTAATGCTGTAGATAATATTAAATTAAGTCCTTTTTTAAACATAAAGATCATATCCTAATCTATGTATTTTTATATCATGTCTTTAAATCATACGAAGATATTCTCAGTCGAGGATATTCCAAAAGAAACAGCATATTTTGCCAATTTATATTGGGTTTTTATTGTTTGTTTCAAATGCACCAAATCATTTTGCATGTTTATAACCAACATTATTCCAGAAAACATTTATACATACATATAAATATACTACTTATACTGTGGAAATAATGCTAAGTACAAGCTCAATGTTTTGATGAATTCAGACCTAAGAACAGAAATGACTGTAAACATTCTGAAAACATCTTAAGTGGAAATGCTGTAGAATGAAATTGCAAAAACAACTAGCATGATATTCTTGGAATGAAATTATAGATACAACAGTACTGATCTGCTTATTAGATTCCAGAATGGAGACCAAGATAACTAAATTGCAATTCTTGCTCTCCTTTCTCATATGTTACCTAACTTGAAGTTAGGCACGACTTTTATTCAATGTCTTAAGTATTATCAAATATATTTATTTTTTGATTAAAATTTGTTGTTATATTTTATATTTTCTCATGTATCCCTGTATTTTATTTGCCTATTGCTCTCTGATGATCTACAAATACTTGCTCAACCCTCAACTCATCAACACCACTGGCAAAAGAAAGCAGTTGAATGTACACAGTGATCTCCTGATTCCTGGTCCACTGCTTTAACAGAAGAAATAAACTTCCTCAAAGTGAGTTTTGAGTGCCTCTCCATTTGGGTGTATTGCATAAAATGAGATGGAAGTAGAGCGGTTCATTTATACTTGGTAGAATTAAATAATTCCTTAGTCTTTTAAACTAAGATTTCACATGTTTAGAGATTATTTTTTAAAAATCATCAGTCTAAAAATTATTACCTCTTATATTGTCTTCTTTTATAAACTGGGCTTTCCACCTAATTGTGATAGTGCATATGTTTTAAAACCTATTTTTAAAATGTCCTATCAAAAGGAAAAATGAATATATGTAGAATTATTTTCCATGAATTCCAATAAGCAGCTCACCAGAATTGCTATTGCCAAATCCAATAAGCAACTGGCCAATATTGCTATTACCAGTCAAACTGGTAAAGGACATTATCTTGCACTGTGAAGACATTAAGAATTAGGCCGTAGGTTATATGCTACTGAAGATACATATTACTCACCTGTTAAGAGTTAGCTATACGTACCGTACATTTGTAAAAATCATTATCTTCTAGGTGATAAATGATGATCTTTCCCACTTACTGTAATTAGATCTTAATCAATAAGAAAGGTCAACTGAGAAGAATACAAAGCAAAGGGGATATCCCAACCTTTCTAACTTAATTCAAACCTGACATGTCGTTTTCATGAACTATTATATATTTCAGAGTAGGAATTGGAGATAGTCCTCATCATTTAATTACAAAAAGACAAAGTATGAAATATTTTCTTTAATAGGGATATATTGAAAAAAATTCCTACATCAAAAGAAGGGGGGGGTGTCCCTAAATCCTCTCTCTAAATATCAGATTTCTGACAACACCTGAATATAGACTATAATCACGGTAAATCTATTTTGTTTATTAAAAACAAGGTTTACAATGACATTGGGAACCTACATCTCTTGGTAGAGAAGGAGAGCTTCAGATTTTCAACACCTCGATAGCATATTGTCATTTAGATAGATGCAAAATGCAACACATTCCAGTAAACACAAGTCTGATTTAATTTTGTCTCTGTTCACTTTATTGATTTTGTTGGAATACTGCTGAATTCACAGTGTTGCATTCTAATTCCTGCCAGATTCTGCCTTCACTGCTCACACTGATCAGTATTTTGCTCTCAGATTAGTCCCGTGGAGCTCAATGGGACACCACCATGTGAGTCAGAGCAGCAGAATATTGTTCTGGTAGCAGACACTTGTATACTTTTTTATACTACTATTACTTTATTGTTCAAAAAAAATGGAGAGAAAAATAAGAGGTCTATGTAAATCCTTTATTTGCATTTCCATACACTGCAGAAATGTTCATTCAAGTTTTAATTTTACAGTGGTATCACCTAAAATTGATTAGAGTCTTTCATGGGCTTAAAGAATTATTACTGTTTGAAAGGGAATATTCACTTTTGTGAACAAGAATAATGTACATAGAGACCTTTCTTCTGTGAGACCCCCTTTTTTCTTCGTGATTTGAGATGAAGCAAGGAGTTTTCTAACAATGCTACAGAATTATATAAAATATTGAAATTCATGTAATATGTTCCTGAGAATATACTCTCTGACACTTCCTTCTTCTCATAGAGTGACTATGAAGTGATATAGCCCACACTAAACTTCTGTTCTTGTGTCTTTTATAATATCAAACCAGATAGTAGCATGAACGCATCAACATAATTCTTATTAATTATACTTTCCTCGTTCTTCTGTGACTTTCATCATTATTTTTGTTGTTTTTTAATATAACTACCCTTGCACTTATGTCATAAAAATTTCTGCCTTTTTCTCTTTTTTAATATTTGTATTCAAGACAAACAACAGGAGGTTGAAATCAGGCCATTTAAAAGAAACATCTGCTGACATTTATTCATATGCTACATGTTCCACTTTCATCATTGAATGTAATGATAAACACACATTCCAGTCAATAATGGCAATTCCCAGCCAAGCTTTACAAATGGTCTCTTTAACACCTACATTGACAGCTCGGGAGAATTTGAGATAGAAGCTAAATATGGTACATTTGGACACTATTTCCCTAAGCCTACAATGACTAGAAGGCTTTAACAAGCACATAAACTGTGGGTATGTGGGTATAGTCTTGACTAATACAGGTAAATATCTCATTAGACTTTTGTGTTTTGTAAAAAACTCCTAAGGAAAGAAATGTTTTCTGGGTTGTGACATTATATTCTTCTTTGAAAAAGAAATATAATTATATTTTCTTAATACAGGAGAAGTATCATTAATGGAAACTGAAATTTGAATAAGTTTGCTTTTTAAAAGAGAAATGTTTTGTCTGCTTTGCCTTATTAGTTCTTATATCAAGCTTGCTAATTGCTATTTCATTAAAATAATTTCTATAAATTTGCTTTTAAAGCAATTTTGTCAAGAGCTAGGTGTATTCCTTATTCAATTCATATGTTTTTGTGTAAGAACGTCTTAGGAGTTCCATATTGCAAAATTTGGTCTCAGTTGAAAGCAGTGTTCCTAAATCATGGGTAAACAAAGTTGATAAGTATAAAACTATTAGGTAGTTTGATAGAAACAAACAGAAAATGTCTTGCTTCTTTGTGTACATACAAATATATTATTCTGAAACAATAATGATTTCTTTTTTTAATTTCTATATATATTATTTTCCATTTTAGTTCTGATTGAGTAACCTTCTTATAACTAAATCATAAACTGATATCAAGTCAAGCAGAAAATCACAGTTTTTCCTTATTTCTTCATGTGTAAATAGTTTCTCCTTTCAAAATTGTTGTATAGTTCAAAAACCTCATTACTTAGCAAGAGGGAGGAAATTCTACACTCTCTAAAATGATGTAAAAATAATTACAGGATCACAAAGTTATGTTGTATAGCATAATAAAAAGTGTTAGATGATAAGATAAGGCTGTCTCTCTTGGTTGACAGAAATTACTTTTTTGAAATCTGTTCAGCTTAGTTTATCATATTAGAATTGGTCCCATTTATCCTTATGAAGAACTGCAGATACTGAGGTTCATTTGTCAGCCAATTAATCTACATTGGAGGAGAGTAACAGGTGTCACTGTTCGCAAAAGTTATATACTTTGTGTCTGTCTATGGACTCAACTCTGAAAATTCATGCTGTTGGATGTAGACCTTTGATCTACCTTTGCCCTTAATGAATGTTCATAGCTACCATTATTTGTGTAGACATTTCCTTTGATTTTCACTGACACAAAATGATTACACAAAGCCTAAAGCAGTATCAAGAGTCTATGCTTTTTAGCATGAAAATCAATGAATTCAGTATCTGATTTCAGTGTTTGTGGCACTACAATATAAATGTACTAAAAAATTTTTGCATGTGTTCAAGGGGAACTTGATATATCCTGGGACAAGTTTTACAGGCCACTGCAGAAAAACTATTAAAAATAAACTATTAAAATCGCAATCATAATCTTTCTGTTGTTATTTAAGCATCTTTAAACTATGCCAACATACTGGAGGTTTGAGGAATTTGTTACTATTTACATTTGTTTTCATTCAAAATATATTTACTACTTTCATTAATCTGAATTAATCTTTACCTTGAAGGAAAATAAAATTATGATAGGACTTCTGACTTCTAAATTAACGGAATAGATAAATACAGTGAAACATGAAGTTCATTGTCATTTAAATCTGCGGGAGCACATGTTGTATTGAAATACAAATCTGTATTTCACTGCAAGATGAATTCAAACCTTGGGACAGTAATCATAACAGAAATAATGTGCTAATATTGTATAAAATTTGAACGATCTGCAAGTAGACCATCAGGCAATCAGTGTATGAATCTATTTAAAGCTGGAATTTTTGATAAAGTTTGGGAATGAATACCGGCAATCAGACATAAAACTATGTGCATTTGCTAACTGCTGCTTCCCAATTGCATGTGGTGCAGAAAGCAACTGTAGCCACAGTTTTTGCAGCCATCTCATAGTGGCTAGAAACAAGCTACAGCATGGCCTAAAAGAAGAAGGATTTTTTGACTCAGTTAAATTATGAGATTCTCCACTAAGGTATCCAACCAAGTCATCTGGATTGATATTTATGAGGAGTTACCTCCAGATACATCAGAAGCAATTTCATATCTATTAGAAAATGGTTGTTTTTCCCTAGCTTACCATGTTAGCAATCATTTATCTTCTTCATAAAATGTAGTACTAGTATATGTACCACATTATCAAGAATACTTCACTAGTTGCATGATGATTGCTACACTAAAACAAGCAGTTCCAGCATCACAATTAAGGCATCACCATTCTAAGACAAAAAGATAAATGTTGATAGCATCCATTCCTCCATACATGGATAAAAAGAGTAAAGGCATAACAATAATATTCCTTTTCATACTAAAAGGAACTACGATTGTACTATACAAACCATGAACAATAGATTTATATTACTGGAAACGCTATTTTGCTTTGCATAGTAGTGGTCTAAACCACATATGTAGAGAAAAAAAGTCTAATTAAGACTTCTAAATCAAATTTAGAGAAGATTCTGAATGAGTAGATTCTTTGTCAAAAACTAATTTTTACCAGTCCATGCTAAAAAGAGAATAAAGCAAAATCAAACAAGATTTCTGGAAAGACAGAAAGCATTAACTGTTGAGCCTTTTCCTTGGTTCTCATACTGTCCAATTTAGAAGGTTTAAAAACAAGTGAATGTTTTCATGTTTTAATGAAAACTAGAAGCTTTACTATAAGCTTCTATGATTTGGCTTATCATAGAGAATCCAAGCAAAAGGATGTGGTGGACTCTTCATCTTAGAAAAGGTCTGCTTTTGATATTATGTATCTTCCTCCAAAGTACACTTGTGAAAGCTTTGTGCTGATCACATTGTGTGCTCTAGAATAGCCCCACTGTCCTCCATTCAAAGATGCTCTGGACAAAATCTAGGGATCATCTTTTAGTTCCCCAGTGTTCAGAGCTGGTAAGTGAATATTTATATAAAAACAGCACAATTATTTTGCAAAAATAATAATTTTAGTCTTATATTTAAAAATTATTTTACATAGGCTCTGAAAATAATTGAGAACTGACTGATAACTTCGGCAGTGTGTGTCCTCTAATATACCCAAAAACTACATAGGGCTGTTTATTTGTACCTTTTTCTTGGGTTTTTTGCAGTTATTTCGAGGACTTTCAGAAGTTCTTGGGACTATTTCTGCCCACTTGCCTAAGATTACCCTCATCTCAAGAAAATACTGAGCATTAATGAACTGTCAACAGAGCTTACAGTGCTACCTCTGCTTGACTCAGAACACATTGCCTGTGTGAGGGCAAGTGAGAAACAGAAATCTGCACAATTGTCACTGTGTATTCATTTCAGAGACTATTCTCCACATATAGTTTTTTATAAATCTATTTAAATGGTAGATGATGTAAACCTGCAGGTTAGCCAAAGCTGTAGTCATTTATGACTTTCACCTCTTCTGGCTTTTTTTTAAGGTAGAAAGGAAACATATGGACCCATGTTTTTAAATGCTATTATTAGACCAATATATAAGCATGGTTGTAATTATGTGGAGGTTTCTCTAAACAAAACCCCACAAACAAATAATAACGTTCAGGTGAATAAGTTTGATTTCTATACTAATAAAAATGCTAATGCTAAACTTATAAAGATTTCTCTATGTTAATAATAAAAAAAGAATGTCAGAAGAACAAATTCTGCCAATGAATGTTTCATGACTTCTAAATGGATACATTTTCCAGTGTGCTCTAGAAAGTTAGTATGTTCTCAGAAGATTTCTTTAATTTAGTTGTTGCTAATTTATTCACACTAATACAGGAAAAAAAATACTGCAAAATTTTTCATAACAAAAAACTGTGCATATCTCTGTGTTTTAGCTGGCATGTGGTTCTACACAGATGGTTTGGGGCTTTCATTGCTGCAAAACAGATGGGCCTCCACTGTCCCTTACCAATCAAAAGAGAACTTGAAAATATAGGAATATCTTTACTTCCATTGTGTCCTGTAATTCAAGAAATTAAATGCCTAAATATATAAATATGACTTCCTGTGTAAGATGATGGAATATCATATGTTTAATTTAAACTATTTGTCTATATTTAATGTGAAAACTGTTGGGTGGTAGTGGTTTTCTTCCAAACAATAACTAAATATTACAAAAGGTATTGACTAGAATGAGAGTTATTACTGTTAATGTTAGCTGTGTGATAATGCTGTATTTGTACTTTGCTGGTACTGTTTAAATTTATTTTAGATGTGATACAATGTCATTCAAAATAATTACCAACTTAAGAGAGCAGCTTGTTGACAGATCATCTTTTATTACTTTGTTCTCATACTGCACTGTATGACAGTAGCACAGACATTTATAGCGTGAGTATCAAATAACTTTGTTTTGTTCTGTAAGTATTTGCAATGGGAAGAAGAGTGCATTTGGAGCATTTTTTTCCTATTAGCACGCCATTTCCTGCCTCCTTTTGGAGAAGTGATATGAAGTATCAAAAATATGCTCCTGTGGCTATAATTAGAACTCCCAGAGGTTAGAGAAGGTATTAGTCTGAGGGACTGATTCACCTCTAAATCCAAACCATGCCAGTGCCAGAGGAATATATTTACCGATTATCTTATTACACATGCAGCAGACCACATCAGTTTGTGCTTGAATCTTCAACACAGCTGCCACTTATCCTATAATTCCTACCACTATTGCAGGTTTTATCACTTTTTATCTAATTTTTTTGAGGAAATATTCTCTGAAAGGTGCTTTGTGATAATGTGCTTTATGTATACCTCAAAACCTCCACAAAACTAAATGAGGCTGCGCGTTGCCTCAGCTTCTTAGATCTGGCTGCAGTGATCAATCAAAATACATAGAGACTATAGTGTTAAAATAAATGATACCAGTGTTATAAAATTCTATTCCCTTATACTTTAGCACGAGCGCTGTATGCTTTGAAACACATTGGACATTCCCTTTTAATGATATTACATCATCTCACTGACAGGCAGAGAAAAGCTCCCCACTTATGTACTTGGTTACTTCTTAGGTGAGTTTTTTTTTAAAAAGGTGAACTTTTTTCCAGTTATAAAAAAATAAAGACAGTAGTTTTAGAGCATTATATAAAGATAATGTATCTATTATAATGGTCCATAAATTATACCATTGCACCATTTCTATTGGTGCCTTTAAAATTTCAAACCTAATGCCATTTAACTTCATTAATGTATATTCCAGTAGCCTTGTGTGGGAAGGAGTTACATCTTGCTGTGTCTAACTTAAAAGAAGAAGGAACAAATCATCCAACTTGTTTTAAGTATACCGTTTTTGTTGACTATATGGAACACTAAGCAACACAATATTTTTTCTCTTCCTATCTAATCTTCCTTAATATTTATAATTTAACTTTTATTTGCTGCATATTCCGAGGAATATATTTTAAGAGCAGAGTTAGTGCTGGCTGCAGTATACCATCTTCTTTTGTGTAGCTGCAGAAAATCTTCTAATTGCAGGTGATATTGTTGCTCTTTTTATGTCAGGCTGCTGAAGTTATTTTTTAATTATCACTTAAAAAGGGGGAAAGGAACAGGTTAAATAGTCATAATGTCAGAATAACTCTTTGAAATCACATACATTTTATCATTTGTTGAGCAATTATTCCCATGAAGTTATAAAAATTCATTTCGTCATGCCAGGCATTCAGATTCAGGAATTATATACTCCAGTTCATGACTGAGGGCAAGAGATGTTTTGATACAGAGGAAATACAAATTGCTATGTATCTTACAGTCCACTCTTCAAGTGAACGCTACAGTGACACTAAGAATAGATTTGAGACTCTTTTCATAGACATTATATTCAGGATGAACAAGTACTGTAGAGTGGGAGAAACAGGAACAATGAGAATTCCATAGACCTGTAACTACAGTCATAACTCAGCAAGTTTATTATATATGTAGTGCAGTGGCTTCACTCTTGGATAGGACTTCACACTTCATTGTCTTTTTTGAAGACTGGAGGAAGACCACTGATGACTACCAAAGGGAATTTGTCTAGTCTTCCTTGCAGAAAAGCTAATCAAGAACAAAGACTTGAGGAAGGATGGGGTCAAAGGTCATGTGACTTGTGGATATTGGGGTATAAAGAAAAAGAACTGCTTTTTTCTTTTTTTCTTGTCAACTCATTAGGTAAAAGCAACATATTATCCATTTAACCTCTCCTACTTTTAATATACATACGCTAATAATCTCCTTGATGCTGATTAAGAATGGTTTAATTCCTCAAAAGAAGATTGTTTTAACAAGCAGAAATTCTTAAACTCCTCACTGAATATGCAGTAATCAAATTCATGAAAGTCTTCATGTGATACACAACGGTATTAATTATACACAAATGAGTGATCTCCACTGAACTATTGATGCTTTTTCAGGACTCTGACATTTGGGTTTTGATGCTTTTTAGACTAAAACTGTTTGGCTTAGTTCATAAGTCAGAATACAATATTTTTTTTCTCTAAATCACAGCAAGAAATGCAGAAATGTGCTACATATTTTGGAAAATAAGTAGAGCTACTATAAATTTTATATCAATCTTTTGGAATATATTTCAAATTACAAATGGCAGGGAAATTTCATATAAAAAAAATCTAATGCAATTAAAGCAGGTGTACTTTTCCCCCACTTGTACTTTATTCACCTTTCATAAAACCCTATAAAGAAACATTTTTTCAACTAATAATCAAAAAAATTGAATTGTGATTCGAAGTGTTAAAACAAAGGATATTTTTTCAACCTATGTAACACAAGAGGTTTTTGCAGCACAGATTCAGAACTCATTCTTCGTAAGAAACCTTATCTAATCTTGTTTCATCCTTTAAAACTCCCTACATACTAATCTCAAGGGACAAATTTAATACTTTGCAACAAAGGGAATATAGTCCTTTCAGCTTAAATAGAGGAATTGTTAGAACACCACGTGAGGTTTGAATAACATTATAATGCTGCTTTTTACCTGGTAAAGGGAAAAAAAATCTTCTCTTGCAACCAAAAGATTAGACCTTCTTCCTTGGGTTAAATTTTTTGACCTGTGATATATCCCAAGACACCTATTTTACTGTTTTATTTGAGTCTTCTACCTCTTGTGAAGTAAACACTGAGCAAATATAAGTAAACAGTTTGTTTTAGCTGAAGATAGAAAGGCACTATTTAATTGAGTTTTGATGATAGATGCGCTCCAAATGGTGCAAATATCTTTGACGTGGTAAAATAATATTGTCTTATGGCATGCGTAACGCTATGCAAAGAAAATTAGTTTAGACCTTTCTGAGTTTACAGCATTTATGTGAGAACTGACAAAAGAAAGTTAAATGTGGAGAACAAAAAATAAAATAGGATATTAGCTGTTCAATAAGGAAAAATATTAATGTTCCTTACCAATTTTTTAAGGATAGCATTTGAATTTGTACTCAAATAACCTTTTTCTTATATTTTTTTCACGTATTAGAGTTCTTTACGGTTATCGGTCCTTATGCGGTCAATGGCAAAAGTTACTCTTTGCTGATGAGAAGGTAGAATATTATACTCTGAGTTCGCATATAACTGGGCTTAAAAATAAAACTAATACTTTCTTCTGGTTTGACATAACATTATATTTTTTTCCTCTGATTATTGAAGTGATGGAACATTTTCCTTAAAAGCAATTTGAATTCAAATAAAAATCCCAAACTCACCAATATCAGTAAGGGTACTCAGTTCCTGCAAGTTATGCTCAGAGCGTGTGGATTGTCTTGCTGAAGCACACTGTATTTTTCCAAATCTTTTAATTCAGCTTACATCTAAATGCAGAAGAAAATCTCTAAGATCATTATTTCTTTTCTTTACATTGCATTACAGTGAATTAAAACCTGTGGATATATTTAAGAATCTTTCTATTCGTTGCTTTCAAACAATTTCCATGGATAGAATGTCCTGCTGAGAGTATATCTCACTGTCTTCAATGCTTCTTATGGACATGCAGTGCAAACCCACTCTTACTGGCATGTGTAACAATGAACAAGACCCTTAAACTCCTCATGTCCTAATGTTTCTCTTAAAAAATACTCCTTTCAGACCAAAGCATAAGAAGCCCTACGCAAACACAACATTGTTTTCTTTAAAACAGAACATGAATTGTAGTGGTAATGGGTGCCTTATTTGTTTATGTATTTTAAGTACTGCTTCCTCTCTTTTAGACAATTTATTCTTGACTGTGCCAAGTATTGTGATCAATTGGGAAGCCAGTTTGGATTAAATTCTTTTAAAGATAAAAAGTGTTGTAAAAATTAACAGGTCTGATCATGCTACTTGTGGAGTTACTATATGTGTATAGAGTGTATACAAAATGCTACCATTCTGATTTTTTGCGTTTTGCGTTTTGCACACATTTGTGGTGTACTTAAAATTAAATTGATGAAAAGTCAGACCCATATTTGTTACAGGTAAAGTAATGTGGTCTCATTTGTTTCAAAGCAATTAAGTGCATACTAAGCCATGTTAGAGGTATACTCAGTTTCATTACCAAAAAGAGAGGGAAATATATGAGTATTAATGACAGTCTTTTGTACCAGCAAGTGCAAAATATGGAAACATGTCAGATTCAAACCGTAGAAGTCCCAGCCTAAAGCTGGGGAATTACACCTTGCTACATCAATTCCCAGCCTATGATGACAGAAGAAAATTGCCAAACTTAAAACACATTTGATTGCCTTTGTTTTCAATCACTTATATAGCTGCACTTCCTATGAAAAAAAGGTAATGATTAAGACTTTTCACTGTTAATTGAGGTGCTTCTTGCTATTGAATATACAAAAGGATTTGAAACGTAAAGTGTTAGTCTCTTTTATTTTGCCAGTTAATGTCAGTAACATTGACTTTCCCAAAATTTTTGTCATACAAAAGAATAATGCTAAGTTATATGCCAAATCCATGGTCATCACAACTTTCTTTGTACTTATACAGCTGCCTGGACAGCAGTTACATTCCCGGCACAATTTTCAAAAGCAGACTGCAGATGAATGTTTGCTAAAGATTTGTCTCTTCTTGAGAAGTTTGTGGACTATCTCACACTAATTACACATTAAAGCCCTGAGTCCTTTTATAGAAGACTGTAACTTTTTTTCTGGGAGATGATTATAAGTTATTCTCAGTCAAACATATTTATTAAGCATTCTTATGTTGTGAATCTGGGTGACAGTAAAGAAAGTTAATTTGGTTAATTTGGGATTACCAAGAGTTGGTGGGCAGTCTATATGACTGGAATGTTATAATCACAGATGTCCAAATGAATTAGAAAAAGGTCTCTAAAGATGTCACTTTATGTTAGGCACCATCCACAGACAACAGCCTCAATTAATAACTTATATATTTATTCTGGCTTATTCCACAAAGCTGGGATAAATTATGAGGGATGCTGACCTGAAAGAAAAGTTAATATAGAAATATTTGAAAGCAAATTTGCAAATTTTAAGAAGAAATTCTTGATGACAAAAAATGCATTTCCATAATCAAGAATGAAAATAACTTTTGCTAACATTTATGATGTGTACTGAAAAAATCAATGTTTTACAAATAATCAATAAGAAAGTGGAAAGAAATGGAAATAAATGCAATTAATGTAAATTATAAGTCAAAAGGTGAAAAAATTACAAAAGCAACTGAAGATATCATGGAAGATTTCATGTCAAACATGACTTCCTTTAATTTGAGGAATAAACAAATACTATTAATAAATTACAACAATGCTGCAAACTTAATTCTAGAGATTGCTGGTTAAAATAGTAGAGACCATACAAAGTATTTAAAATAATATTTATAATAAAACATTATTAGAAAAGAAACTGACTTTTTTTTTATAAAGAAATAATGGAGTATTTATATTCTGCAGTTCTATTCTGAAATTCATACAAGCAAGGGATAGTATTTGCTTACCAGTATGTACAAATGATTTCCATCATCTGAGCACATAGCCTCTTATGAACTCCTAATTTTCACAGAATGGAAATTCAGTAAGTGTAGGAATATTACAGGAGCATGGCAAGAAGGAGAAGTGAAGCAATCCAGACTAAAGAGACCTTTGACTCTAAAGAAAGCTTGTTGAAAAATTTGTTTGGAAATTCAGTTGTCAAAGAATTAAGATATAATAATTCCAATCATTTCATTTTTTGGTGATATTTCAAATTTCATTTTTAGCAATACTAATATAAATAAGAGACTCCAGTTTTGGGTGGATATTAATGCACTGATTGATTGATAGATTAAAAAAATGGACATTGATAGAAAATAATTGTCAAATGAAGCATTTCTAGTCTGCTTCCCTAGGGACTGGAACAAGTCCCAAAGTTTTCATCAGAGATATTTAAGTAATATATTACCCCAATAAAATTTCCAGGTGACAAACCTTGGCAGAATAATAAATACAGTTAGAGTGATTTGATTGTTTCAGAGGGAAACATAAGGCAGAAAGGGACCACTATAGTCCTCTTCTCTGGGCTTTACTATAGATAGTAACTGACTTCTCTGAATCGACATATTTGAAATAAAAGTCTGCTTCAGAGAAAAATATCCAAGTGTGTTTATAAAAATGTTCTAAATAATCCACTCTACTGCAAAAGCCATTGCTATCCTAAGCAAATTGTTTCTATAGTTGCTTATTCTAATTATTTGAAATGGATACTTTACCTTGAGTCTGAATTTTCCTGGCTTCATGTTTTAACTATGGTCTTGCAGTTACGACAACGCAGTTTTCAGTGACCTGATGAGACTTGGAGGTACTTCTCTCTCCTTCTAGAATTAGACAGTTTAGGTTATTACTTCCCTACATCACATAACCTCATGTTAGATGGAGTGAGTCTTGACCTACATTTTAGGCCTAAAGTTTATCTGAAAGACTCAGAGTAAGTAATTGTCATCATTAGAAGGATGGTAGCTCAGTCATGTTTCTACCAAGATGGGAAAAGACCTGGCCTTTAGTACAATAAAGGCAGCAGAACTTTTCCAAGCACATACTGTTATTTATGCTGATCTACTTTGGAAAATGACAGTAGACTTCATATATCTGATTAGCTTTTTTTTCAGTTTCTGTGCATGGACCCTAGAAACAAAAATGTATGTAAATACACCTGTGCAAATAACAACAGAAATTATAAGGGAGCATGGAGAACTGAGATCGAACAAACAAAACCCATTAAACAGATAGAGAACTCATAAGGTTCTGGTTCATGGGAAGCAGATTTCATTCTTTGAAATGTTCAGGGAGATATCGTTAGGTTAATTGGAGTACTTGTTTGGTAATTAAGTTTCTAAGATTAATTGGTTTTGTTTGCTAATGATAATTTTTCACATTAAAACTGGTTTGGAGACATTGAAGATATTCAACTGTTACTAATTTTTTATAGAAACCAAGTGTTTGGATGTTCTCTAGATGAATGAAAATAGAATCAACTGAAACCAAGTGTTGAAGAACATTCACTAGTCATCAGCAAAGTAAAAAAGTGCTGCATTTAGATCCATGATTTTTAATATTTCTCAGTAGTTCCTCAGCCTCCTTGAAATTGTTAGTGGAGAGTTGGCATGGATTTCATAAGAGGCTGAGCTCTGTATGCTTATGCTTTCGCTACTAGGTAAAAACAGCTAAGTAAAAAAGAGGACACATTCCATTCTGGCATATGCTGTCTACATTTAGGTTTCTGACCAAAACAAAAGATTTATTTTATTCCTTTTGAAAGCTGCAATATCTCAGCTTTCTTAAATGTCATTATAGTTTAAAACACATCAAGTGGGCATTCAACATCTCCGATAAAAGATGCGTCTTAGAACATGGCTAAGAACCTTGGATATAGACTCATTTTTATACAGCATTCAAATAATAGATTAATAATCTGACTTTATAATCACATGGACCCTCCTTGTTCACAATTTTCACGTTACTGTTCCATTGTTTGTTATTTGCATGGTCACAAAATCTATACCCCAAGATTCTAATTTCTTATATGAAAAAGGTTTAAATAAATTAGGTATAAATTAGCTGCCAGTATTTTTGAAAAAGACAAACCATTGGATGGAAAGAAAATTGAATAATCACCTGAATCTATAGTTTGTTGAGATAAGAGGGCAGCTTCGTCTATGACTACAAAGGGGAATTGTGTAGTTCAGTTTTCTTCAATCTGATTCACTCAGGATGAGAAACTGAAGGGTAAATAAATTATTTATGAAAGCCTGAGATCTATTTATTCTAAAATCGATGAAGAAAAAATATTGATTAATTTCACTAATTATTAATAATTCTTATTTTGTTAAATTAACCGTTTCAGAAAGTTCTCAAGGCAAGAGTAAGAAATTATCTACGATAGCGGGTTACTAAGGAACAAAGTGGTGACTATTTTGCTTACTTCACTTTAATAGGAGACAGTTCTTTTACACACAAATGATGCTTTCCCGAAGAGTTTTCTTATTTATCCAATGTGGCTAATAGTTTTGTTAAGGCAATAAACTTTAACTTTGTAATTTTTGCATTAAAATGTTTTCAGATTTCTGTGCAAAATTAACTTCACCCAAATCCAGACTAAAAGGTCATCATTAAATTAATCACTTTTCTAATAGAAATAATCTAAAAAATTAAGAACTTGAACAAATATATGTAAGACTATCTTTAAATTACAAAATTAAACAGTATAACTTCTCATTTAGCAGTAAGAAATACCATATCTGGTTACAAAACCACATTCTGCTTACATTACAGATTACAACGAATTTATAAAGAGTAAAGTTTATCAATCAATAAATGTAATCCATTAGTAATAATCACTATGAGAACAACAATAAAAGAAGATTAAAAGTAATTTTAAATTATTAATTCAAATATATTTGTATTTCTTGCAGAACTTTAGAAAGGTTTTTCATGAAGTGAGGGATTTATAAAGCCTCATATGATTTTTAAAATCACTAAATATTTACTAAATTAAAATAGTATTTTTTATCAGGTGCACTGATACAAGACTAGCTATAGTAGAATAGTTAAAATAGTAGCAAAATGGTAAGTGAAAGGAAAATGAAACCTTGCTTGTGTTCTCAGCCACCTCTTCCTATTTTGTAATATAAGTTTCTACTATATTCTCTGTTTTCAGCACTAAAGAGAACACAGAAAAATAAGTTGAATTCTCTTCCAGCTTGCACTACATCAGCAAAATAGAATCTTCTGGTTGGAAAAGATCTTTGAGATCACCAAGTTCAGCCATACCTATTCACTTACTAAGGCATGACCCTGAGAAACTCATCTATGCACCTTTTAAACACCTCCAAAGATACTGATTCAACCACCTTCCAGGGCAGCCCTTCCAGTGCCTGAAAACACTTTCAGTGAAGAAATTTTTCCTAATGTCAAGTCTAAATCTCCTCTGGCTCAGCTTGTGACCATTTCCTCTTGCCCTATCACTTGTCATTTGCAAGAAGAGACCAACACCCACCTTGCCACAACCTCTTTTCAAGTAGTTGTAGACAGTGATGAGGTCCCCCCTCAGCCTCCTCTTCTCTAGGCTAAACAACCCCAGTTCCCTCAGTGGCTTCTCATAAGGCTTGTTCTCCAGCCCCTTCACCAGCCTCGTTGCCCTTCTCTGGACACGCTCCAGCACCTCAATGCCCTTCTTGTACTGAGGGGCCCAGAACTCAACACAGTACTCGAGGTGCGGCCTCACCAGTGCTGAGCACAGGGCACAATCACCTCCCTGGTCCTGCTGGCCATGCTATTTCCAATACAGGCCTTCTTGGCCACCTGGGCATACTGCTGGCTCATATTCATCTGGCTGTCAAGCAACACCCCCAAGTCCAGTCCTACTTCTCAAAGAAGATTCACATCTTCATAGGGATCCATAAGGCAGAAGGCCTTGCAAACTCTGAATGTGCATCTTAGGGACATTACATTTGTTTTCTGTTGGTATGCATGCTGTTACTAGACTTTGATATCAAAAGTAGAATTTGCAATACTGGATCTTCAAACAGGAGAGAAAAATGGACACGTTTAATCTTGAAAACAATATGAAACTTCCCAATATTTGTTATAGAGAGCTATTCTTCATGGTAGGACTGAATTACGGCATTTTAAAATTGAAAATCTTTGCATAGCACCTTCAACAGATCAGTCTGTCCAAGCATCTCCAAAGCAGATGACCATTCATTTTTCCACTTCTACTCCAGCTGCAAGAACCTGCATCCGTTTCATCAATAATTAAACTTCTGTCTTCACAAATGACCTTGTGGCCAAATGGAGCTTTAGGAAGATTGTAAAAGAAAAAGAAAATCCTGCTGGGTTATAAGGTTGGTTATTGCCTGTCAAGCCTGAGTGGATTCCATAGAGAATACAAATCAAACCATCATGTGCAAGCAATGGATAGAATGATTTGGGCGTCCCCAGTAACCTGCAATACTTAAGAATCTTACTTATTTACTTATCTGAAGTATACAGTTATTGCCCAGTGCAAATGCCCGTTAGCTACCTTGTGTGCAGCTAATGTCAGAAAACTGCCAGTTCTCCACTGAAAGAACAGGTAGAATAACTCCTTGAAATTGGATTGTTTCAGCTTCTGTATAGAAGGCATCTCAGAATTGAACCGTAACATTTTTCCTGTGAAAATTCACTGCTACCCTATAAATATTCCACATTTCAATTCCATGATTGACTACAAGGAAATATATTCAGCTGTTTTAAATCTTCTAGTTTGAGTGAATTATTAGTACATACGATTGCTTTACTTAGTATATTCGCTTCAAAGAAAATTAAATATTCTGTTCAATATTTGAAAACCAGTTTGGAAAAATTTTGAAGAAAAAAATTTCCTACTATATATTTAGAAAGAAAGCAAACATGTTTAAAATTAATCAATCAGAAATTTCCCAATGAGAAAGATATTTTGTAATCAGGAATGCAAAAATATGTAAAACTGTAAAACTTGAAAACTGTGGTTTAAAATTTTTTTTAGCAACTTTTAAATAAGCAAGGTGGGAAATTGTTCCCCTGAGGCTTCATTAAGGCTCAATAAATGCTTATGACAATCAGAGAAATTAAATCGGTACACTTACATTGTTTTGTTCAATGGTTCATCATGCCTTACTATTTAAACAATGACATAAAATTAATGAATTATTAGAACATCTTTTCTTGTTTTATTTGAAAATGTTTCAGCATATTTTAACAGATAATTTTTTGAAGTAGCAAAATACGCTAATGTATAAAATTAATAAGCGGTGATAGACTTTACTATAAATATTGCCTCAGTTGCCAAGTAAAGTTACATACAAAGCAGAATGTTGCAAACATCAGTTCACTCATTCCACTGGTAATCAAAACATAGGCCTTTGGTATTACTATTTGTGTATGTTTTTTTGTGGCTATATGTTCTAGTAAAATGCCTACAAATCAACATTAAAATAGTAAGGGATCTGTGTTTTTCAATGCCAAATTATTTTAATGCTCGGGTTTTTCCAACATTTTTAGAGCTATTAAAGTACATTCTTAAAGCTTCAATATATTGTTATGTCATAGGTACAATTTCTTAGTAAATAAAAGTTAAACAAAAGTGTTGGCCATGTTGAAATGGCATAAAAAATAATAGAATCACAGAATCATTAAGGTTGAAATAAACCTCATTGAAATGGCCTCAGCCCATTGATTCAGACTGTCCAGATCCTTCACAGTATCACACTATCACTGTATTACAAGGTTGGAAAGGACCTCTGAGATCATCAAGTCCAATCTATAACCCTATACTAACACCAACACTAACACCAACCCATCATCTAAACCATGTGCCTCAGTGCCTCATCCAGTCTCCCCTTAAACACCTCCAGGGTCGGCGACTCCACCACCTCCCTGGGCAGCGCATTCCAATGGCCAATCACCCTTTCAGTGAAGAACTTTTTCTTCACATCAAGCCTAAACTTTCCCTGACGAAGCTTAAGTCCATGCCCTCTAGTTCTGCCACTGGTCACCTGAGAGAAGAGACCAATCCCTGCCCGACTACAACCTCCTTTTAGGTAGTTGTAGAGAGCAATGAGGTCTCCCCTGAGCCTCCTCTTCTCCAGACTAAACAGCCCCAACTCCCTCAGTCGCTCCTCATAGGGCTTGTGCTCCAACCCCCCTCACCATCTTCATTGCCCTCCTCTGAACACATTCCAGTATCCTAACATCTTTCCCAAACTGGGGGGCCCAGAACTGTACAGAATATTCAAGATGAGGCCAGACCAGTGCCGAGTACAGGGGGACAATAATGTCTCTGGTCCTGCTCGCTACACTATTCCTGATGCAGGCCAGAATGCCATTGGCCTTCTTGGCTACCTGGCCACACTGCTGGCTCATGTTGAGCTTCCTGTCAACCAGCACTCCCAGGTCCCTTTCTGCCTGACTACTCTCCAGCCACTCTGTCCCCAGTCTATAGCTCTGCATGGGATTGTTGTGTCCAAAATGAAGTACCCGACATTTGGACTTAGTAAACATCATCCCATTAGAATCGGCCCATCTCTCCAGTCTGTCCAGGTCCCTCTGTAGGACCATCCTACCCTCTAGCAGATCAACCCTTCCTCCCAGCTTGGTATCATCTGCATACTTGCTGATGATGGACTCAATCCCCTCATCCAGATCATCAATAAAGATATTAAACAGGACGGGACCCAATACCGATCCCTGGGGGACACCACTGGTGACCAGCCACAAACTGGATGGAACTCCATTCACCACCACTCTCTGGGCTCGGCCATCCAGCCAATTCCTAACCCAGCACAGAGTGCTCCCATCTAAGCCACAGGCTTCCAGCTTCCCTAGGAGTCTACTGTAGGAGACAGTGTCAAAGGCCTTGCTAAAGTCCAGGTATACCACATCCACAGCCTTCCTCTCATCCACCAGGCGAGTCACATGGTCATAAAAGGAGTATTCTTCCTTCCTTCTGTAAGGCCATCCTATCCTCAAGCAGATTTATGCTCCTGCCCATCTTGGTGATGTCTGCAAACTTACTGAGGGTGCACTCAACCTCCTCATCCAGATTATTGATACAGATATTAAACAGAACTGTCCTCAATGCTGAGCCCAGGGGAACACCACTTATGACCAGCCACCAACTGGGTCTATCTCCATTCACCACAACTCTTTGGACCCAGCTATCCAGCCATTTTTTTACCCAGGGAAGCGTACACCTGTCCTAGCCATGAGCAGCCAGTTTCTCCATTAGAATGCTGTGGGGAAAGATGTCAAAAGATTTACTAAATTGTAGGTAGACAATATTCACAGACTTGCCCTCATCCACTAAGCAGTTCACCTTGTCATAAAAGGAGAACAGGATGGTCAAGCAGGACCTGTCTTTCATAAACTCATGCTGACTGGGCCTGATCACCTGTTTGTCCTGTATGTGCTATGTGATGGCACTCAAGATGGTCTGCTCCATGACCTTCCCTAGCACTGAGGTCTGACTGACAGGTCTGTAGTTGCCCATGTCCTCTTTATGGACATTCTTGTAGATGGGTGTCACATTTGCTGACCTTCAGTCAAGTGGGACTTCCCCAATTAGCCAGGACTGCTGACAGATGAGGGAAAGTGTCTTAATGAGCTCTTCTGCCAGCAAACTTGGAACCCTTGGGTGCATCCCATCCAACTCCATAGGTATGTATATGTCTAAGTGGTGTAGCAGGTTGTTAAACATTTACATAAACATCTTGGATTATGTGGGCTGGGTACCCAAAGAACAACTGGTCTTATTACTAATGACTGAGGCAAAGAAGGCATTAAATACCTTTTCTTCATCTTTTGTCAATATGTTTCCCCCACATTCAATAAAGGATGGAGATTCTCCTTAGCTCTCCTTTAGATGGTAATATATACATATATATACATTTTTTACTGTTTTTTTGCAGCAATAACCAGTATGTTTAACCTGGGTTTTGGCCCTTCTAATATTCTGCTTGCATAACCTCACAACATCCTTGTAGTCTTCCTGAGTTGCCTGTCTCTTCTTCCAAAGATCATAAGCTCTACTTTTTTTCCTGAGTCCCTGCCAAAGCTCTTTGTTCAGCCAGGCTGGTCTTCCCTGCAGGCTTATCTTTTGGCATATGGAGATGGCCTGTTCCTACACTCTTAAGATTTCCTTCTCGAAATATGTTCAGCCTTCCTGGACTCCTCTGCCTTCCAGGGTACTCTGTCGATCACTCTCCTAAGTAAGCCAGAGTCTGCCCTCCAAAAGCAGTTCTACTGACACACCCCCGCTTATTTCTCAATCTAAACTCTATCTTGCCATAATTGCTATGCCCAAGGTGGCCTCCAACGATCACATCACCCACAAATCCTTCTTTGCTCGCAAACAACAGCACTCTGTCTAGTCACTACTCAAAACACTTTCGATACAAATGGAGATTCTCTCACTGATGTCAGCTTTCACACAATTGCACTGATCAAGATAACAGTTTCTCAAAACAGAAGGGCTGATCAAAAAATATGGTGAAAGTAAGCTCAGGTATTCCACTTCTGTACTGGGACCTATGGCTATTTGGTGAAAGCGTTGCACCAGAGAGATTTGTGTGAAACCCAATGCAGTACGTCAGCTTTAGGCATGTTCCAGCAGTTTAAATCTCTCAGAACAGATGCAAAAGAAGTTAAAGGTTCATTGATCTTATTAAAAACGGTGTAGACTCCAATTTATAAAACAGAGCTATAAGTACAAAGGGAATTGCAGCATCTCGGAAACACAAATTCCTTTACTACATGGCATTTGAAAAGGAATTTCAGGAACACAACGTTGAAATTATATACCTAAATTGTTGTAATATGTTCCACTAAAGGGAATTTATCATGAAAAGGAAAGTGTACATCTGTGAATTTAAAAAAAAAAAAGTAACAAAATTGTTAACCATAAGACAGCAACCAGGCTTTCTTTGCTTGTTCTCACTGCATTTCATTCATAGTGACTGTTGGCAGCACTCAGTGTGTGGGGTTTATATATGTATTTATAGATATATACATATTGCTTATATAGGAAGCATAGACACTTGAAAATAAATTTGTTTTCTCAAATCATTCCACAAGGGCCAACTTCTCTCTTTTAAAGCTGCAACTATTGAACTAGAGATATCAAAACTGGTGTCTCCAGATTTGTCCAAAGTTGCTTTATAAATAAGAAAGTTTAGTTTTCTAAGTGACTTAATTAAATTGAAAAAAACCCAAACCTTCTGTTCTAGCATTACCCATGCAACGCTACAAACCCTACTGAGTGGGTCAGATTTGAAGGTCTGAGTCTAACACAACTTATTCTTTTAGAAGTAAAGCTCTTTGGCTCACATTAGTTTTGCAACTTTTGTTATCATAATACAAGATATTGTAATAATATAAGGAAAAGAAGAATTGTTTGAACAGTTCAAGCCTTCTTAAGAACTGAATTATGAATGATTAAAATCAGGAGATTAAATTGACTATTGAACATTTGAACTTCTAATACATCCTCATTTTATACTTCTTATTCTGATGAACTAGACTGACAATAAAATAACACAAAAATCTAATTTAAATATCAATCAACGCAATGCAATTAATTTGGTGTTAAGATGGAACATTAGTATATTTTATAGTAGAATTTAGAACATTTTTGTATCATCGTGATCTATCGATCTATCTCAATAACTATCTATCTCAATAAATGCCACTGGTTTTCTAAAGAAAAATTTATGTTTAAAACCAAAATATCTGCAAACTGAAAAATCAGTAAGTCTTTATATACTGAATTATCACCAACCAGATTGGATATTGATGAAAAGAAAAAAAACTTTCCAGCAGCTTCTGTGATCTAGAAGGATCTATATATGTCTATAACTACGTATCTGATTCTGGCCAGAGAAAATGGAGGCAATGAAGAATAGCTCGTATTTGACATGGAACCTCTGAAAATTATATCAGAGCTAAATACTGATGGTTTCAGGATGACTGAGGATAACCTTTCATTTACAGTACACAGTTGTATCATAGAAGAAAAATAAACCAAACTATATCAGACACTTTACAAGGAATAACCAGGGTAGCAGCAGGGAACAAATATGTTGTCTCCTATTCCTTCTCTGTTACAGACTTCAATCACAAATACAAGCCCTTGTGGTGTTAGATGCTGCATTACAAAGCATTTGGAGAGATGGACAGACAATGGCACCCACCAGTAAATTCTAGCTAGAATACAGGTGTTCGTGCTTAAACTTGCCAGGTAGCCAGGAACATTTCAAGCCAGGGGGAGTAATCATGCTGAGCAGAGGAAAGAGAGAGGAGGAATGATCCTCTTCAGTGCTTCTCCCTTCATCCTCTTTAAATTAGCATGACAGATGTATGATCTGGGAATTTTTCCAGATTAATTTCTTAAGAAATTAAAGCATTCAGCACTGGTTATGCTAGGAATGTTTTGGGTTTACTTTTTTTCTTTCTCTGTTCTGTCATAAATACTTACAGATCCACTCTGATCCCAAGCTTGATTACTTGAACGTGAACCTGATTGCCAGAACTCAAAGATCAAAAGTTGCTTTTCTCATTTGTGTTCCTCAAAGACCAAAACATATTCCACAAGGAAGTGTTTGGATTGATATGTATAAATTACCTATGTACAGCTGCAGATCTACTACTGAATATGGTGAGAGGGGAAATGGCTAATGCAAGTGTTAGAGTGCAAATCGCAGCCAAATCGTAACTTATTTAAATTAGTTGTTTTCGTAATGCACAGTAAGAAGTCAACATTCATGCACCCTAACAATTATAATAATAGAAACACACAACCACACTCTTGCACGTAAAGGGGAATACCACTAACAAATTTGGGTAAGCATGTCACATGCAGCTCTATTGATGCAGATACTTAAGCCTCTTTTAACTTCTAAAGAAACATCCTTTTTGCTATTTTTATTTGCATTACAGCAAACTTGTGCCAAAATAGAACAGAGATCTATTACACTAGATTTAGTAAAAATCAGTTGTGAAAGTCTAAATAATCAAAGACTATAAACAGTAATTATTTGCACTGTAATATTGTCTACAAACCATGACTTTCAGGTGCCACAGAAACAGTGCAGACACAAGGCCCTAGTTCAAAACAGATTATAAACTAAGTGAAAGAATACAATTAACAAGCAAATGCAACAAACAAGAAATACTATCTCTGTTTTCCTGATGACAAACTAAGCTATAAAAAAAATAGTAGCAAAATCTATATTGTGCAGAGTTTGAAAAATTATTTTGCTTATCTCTTTAAAGAAACAGGATCACAAAACTGTCTACCTGCATGTGTGTGTTCTCGAGTAAAGTGCCCCAGCTTCCTAAATGCAGACTGGTGGGAGAATGCACAACTGCTTAGGCTCTAAAGCTGCAAAGTGGTTAGAGCTGAAATCTCAAATAGATTTACAAAACAGGCCTTTTCCCATCTGTTTTGCCAATAGCATTTAAAGTCATTTAATCAAATCAAGTCTCATGTAAAGGAATGGAAATAACTCACCATATACTTGGGAATCTTTTCACTTATTGTAGCTGCCTGACAGGTAGAAATCTAAAATAACTGTCAGTCTGGGCTCCCTGTATAGTTAAGTGAGAGATAGAAGTATTCAAGAGGGTGAGTCATCCTTCTTAAAATGGGATGATTGACATTGTAGAATTGATTTTTCTTCTTTAATTACAGAGGGAACCCTGACTAGCTTAGAATAGATACTTTACCTTACATTAAGTAACATTAACTGAGATGAACAGGAAAACAATTCATTATTCAGCAATAATGAAGGTATGAGTAGAGCACTATTTGCAGGGGCGTGAGTTATAAATTAATTGTAGGAAAGAATTCACACAGCAGAACAAGCTGACATACAGAAGCATTCTCCATCCGAATGCAAGCTGCTGTATCTGGAATATTTATGTAAAAACAGATTAAAAAGAGATTTGTTGAGAGTACAGGAACATGTAAAATGAAAAATAATAGGTGATTTGTTACTCTAAATGGAAAAAAAAATCCTATATGATTCAGTGAATGAAAAAAAACTAGACATATTTAAACAAGGCATAAATGCCACACAGAACATGATAACACAATTGGAACTTCAAAATAACTTCCTTATAACTTCAAATGTTTAATTAAGGATAGAACTATATACTTGTTTATGTTGCAAAATATCTTTAAGATTATCCAGTCCAACTGTTAACCTAGCACTGCCAAGTCCACCACTAAACCATACTCCTAAGCACCATGTCCACACCTCTTTTAAACACCTCCAGGGATGGTGACTCAGCCACTTCCCTGGGCAGCTGTTTCAGTGCTTGACAACTTTTCTGTGAAGAATTTTTCCCAGTATCCAATCTGAACCTCCCCTGACACAAACTGAGACCATTTCCTCTTATTCTGCCACTTCTTACTTTAGAGAAGAGACCAAAACCACCTCACTACAACCTCTTTTCAGGTAGCTGTAAAGAGCAGTAAGGTCTCCACTCTGACTCCTTTTCTGTAGGTGAAACAGCCCCAGTTCCCTCAGCCGCTTCTTGCGACTTGCGCTCCAGACCCTTCACCAACTTCATTGCTCTTCTTTGCACACACTCCAGCAACTCAATGTCTTTCTTGTAATTGAGGGGCCCAGAACTGAACACAGTACTTGAGGTGTGGCCTCACCAGTGCAGAGCAGAGGGGAAGGGTCACCTGCCTAGTCCTACTGGGCACACTATTTCTGATACCGGCCAGGATGCTATTGGCTTTCTTGGCCACCTGGGCACACTAATGTCTCATATTTAGCAGGCTGTCAACCAACAACCCCAGGTCCTTTTTCTGTTGAGCAGCTCTCCAGCCACCCCTGACCAAGCCTGTAAAATTTCATGGGGTTCTTATAACCCAGCTGCAGGACCTGGCACTGGACCTTGTTGAACCTCATACAAATTGACTCAGCCTATCAATCCAGACTGTCCAGATCCCTCTGTACAGACTTCCTACCCTCAAGCAAATCAACACTCCCGCCCATCTTCATTACCAACTGGATTTATCTCCATTCATTAAAACTTTTGGGGCCTAGAAATCCAGACTTTTTTTTTTTACCCAGTGAAGAGTGCACACGTCCAAGCCAGTTTCTGCAGAACAATGTTGTGGGAAATGGTGTGAAAAGATGGCATAACTTTTTGAAGAGTATGTTATAATCTGAATAGTTTACTTCAGCTGAAATTTTTGTAGGAGTCTAATCTAGCTTTAAAAACTCTTGGATTTTGGAGGCCTCTCTGACTACAAAAAATTGAATGACAGGTATCTTCTGATGTCTCAAACTATAACATAGTTAACAGGGAAATTGCCTTTGTTACTTAGGTGGCTTAACGTACAGTAAACTTATCTGAACTGTTGAGGCATGTGAATTTTCCCAGTGACAGATTCTTCCCTCAAGTCCCATGTCTTGAGGCTTCTGGATTTTTGCCAAGAATTCTGTGAATTTATTTCCTTTTGAATTGATTTCCCCTACATGAAGTTTTTGATACCTCGTAAGTTTCTGTTAAATCATTAGGGTTTGTGCAAAATGATATATTTTTAATTGCCATATAGACATTTTGGTCTAGTGATGTCTCATGCTGGACATCAGACTGTTAAAAGTCATGTGTGTTTCACAATATATAAATAAATAAAAATTTTCTAAGTAGGATAATTACCTCATTCTCTCTTCCTGTTTTTCAAATGTTTATTACAATTCTACTTTTCACATCGTAGATTCATTTCAAGTAGCCTATGAGAAAGGCTTGAGACAGCTCAGTTTCAAACTGTGTCCTGATTATTTCTTTGTAAATGAAAGCATGGATTCTAATGCGTTGTTTGTTTTTCTGGTTTATTTTTTGTTTGGTTTTTTGTTTGTTTGTTTCTTTTTTTAACACAGCTATTGCTGTAATGACACTGGGAAAATATGTCTGTTTATTGTAGACCAAATAGTTTCCTTAAAACATTCTAAACACATGCAAAAGTTCATGATGCATAATGATTTGAGTATTCGTTTTAGGTAGGTGTTCTGTATTTCAGCAGATCCATATGTGCTACAAACAGTGAACAATCAGGAACACTCACTGATTATGATATGATTTTTTTTGGCAGCCTCTTTCTGTTGCTCTGACAGAATTATAGTGATGCATTAGTCATTTGCATAGAAAAGATCTTGGTCCATGACAGTCATTTATTGGTGTTGCCATCTGCACTTACAGTGAGTAGATTCTAAGGGAAAAACATATATTTTGTTCCTTGGTACTTTAAGAATTTGGATGCAGTCCTAGTCCTTTTCAGCTAACATTGGAAAAAAAACAAAAAGCATAACTTGCTTTCTTCTTATGAACCAAAGCTTAAGAATTAATTAAGAGGACTGAAACAAAAATTAAATAGAATCACAGAGAAGCTGACAAAGACCACTGTGTTTTTCACTTTATCTCAAGACACTCAAATCGCTGCAATATGTATTTCCGCATGTGTTTTTAAAAAGCCCATTATTCTTCCTGGAGCTGTTTGCATAAACTCTCTTGTGCAAAACCACTGTCATAACAGCAGTAAAACTACAGTTCTTCCTCCTTGAGGTCTTCTTATTTCTACAATCATTTTGTACACATTTCAGGACAAATCTAATGCTCTGTAAGAAGATACTTTTTTCCTGACTGCAGGTGTCTGCAAACAGAAAGAATCATACTCAATTTGGTTACTGGTAGAAACAAATTCCATAACTTGGTATTCTTCTCTGTGACTGCTCTGATCTATTAAGTGCACTCTAGAGGATATAAATTTTAGAAGCATTGTCTGTTGCTGTTGTCATGATAAGAGTCACGGAGTGTGCAGATCACTGAATTAATTAGGCTCAGGTGCATGCAGGGCTTTTTAGATTAGATAGCACATACTGAATCCAGAACTAGAGCAAGAAAGTAAAATCTCACACTTTCAGGCTGATTTACAGAAATACGTACAATATTTTGTACTTTATGAAACACAGACCATTGAAGATCTAGTCTTAACAGAACACCTTACATCAAACTAAAATACATAGTGCTTATTGCCAGATACAAACTTGCAGATTCCCTGTTGTTCAGATAATTAAATGAAGAATAGAAAGTGAAATGTTTGCTGCAGTGAAAAATAACAAAACTCTTTTTGACGTAATTGAACTGGGATTTCGAGCGTGAATTTTAAGGCAAAGCAGCTTCAATGTTCTGAAAACATGAAAAAAAATCAAAACACCATTCTCTAACAATAATTGATATGCAGCACCAAGGAATGCAGGAATTCCTGCGCAACAGAATTTATGCTATGATCATAGGGTAAAACGATAACTCTTTATCGTCAGTAAAAAGAGATGAAGGCAATTTATCCAGACAACCGTATTTCTTCTATTTCCATTAGTTTTTCAGATGCATAGTACAGAGTTATTGATAAAATAATTTCTCAGCTAAGTTGTAGTATTCATGAATAAAAGTCATACCCAAATTCCAACAGATTTTGCAGTCTTATCTATTCTTCCCATATGGCACAGGAACATTTTCTATGCTCTTAGCAGTACCATCCTCATTTTTGAGAAGTGAGGTATGATAGCGAAATGGCAAGACTTCTAAGAATTATTAATTTTTTTTTAAATCCTATATATTTAAGAATGCATTTTGTACTCCTGTTGAGGGATGATATGTTTTAATGACGCCATTAAATATGGGGTGGGAAAGCTAAATTCAATAGATGGCTACATCTAGTCTGTGTTCATTGACGAAAACAGTGATTTAATTCTGATTTTACTTGAGTTTCATGTATTTCAAATAGAAGTTTTAAATGGCTGTACTGAGCAGTAATACATTTTCAAACAACCATTTCCTCAACAGTGAATAACTAAGGCAAAACACGACTCTTTCTTCCAAATACCTATGGATTTTAAACTACAGAGAAATATTTGGAATCATGATAGCTGTCCTCCATTTCTCCCACTAACCTGTTTTCTGAAAAAAATGTCACATAACAAATAATGTTCATTTTTCCTTTGCAGGACACTGTTTAATCATCCACACTGTAGGTATAATATACAAGTGCAAAAGTGCATGATTCAGTTATTGCTATAAATTTAATGAACGCTTCTAAAGCATTCTGGGAGCATAAGAAGGAGGGCTTCATGCATATATTGAATACCAGTAGATGTCTTTCTTGCTTCTGCAAACAACAATGCATAATTGCTCTTCCAAATATGCCTCTCCAAGGGAAGGCAAGACATGTTTGAAGAACACAAGAGAGACATTCTATTGCAAAACGCGCTAACAGGCCCTAAGCAAAGGGATAATAATGGCTGAATTTACTTGGTAGAGGAGGGCAAAGCAATATGGAAAAAATGACAGAATACTATTCCGTCACATCCTTCTCTTTTGTCTGAGGCAGAACTACAGGAACTAACAGCAGCAAGGGGTCTTAGAGGGTGACAAACCAGTATTAGAATGTTCCAATTTACTAGATTTCACATTACCCATTAGAATATCTTTAAACTGCACAGATTTTGCAGTTACATTGAAAAGGAATCAAACTTTTAAATGAAAACTATATAATGATTTTGAAATATATCTATAATTTTATTTAATTTAGGGGGGAAAGGGACGATTACAGAATAAATTATAGCGTTATAAATTTCCAGTTACTTATACAACAAGTTTTTCCAGTGGATATTGTGACACTAATATTACAGCACAAAGACATTATCAATGCATACAAACATGAGTCAAAATAGAACCATATTGGGCAGTATAAAGCTTTGGAACATTCAACTAATGATAATGAAAACTAGCGTATAAAAATTCAAACAGCATTTTGTGAAACTATTATAAAGCTAGAAGCTTTGGAATTAGACAGAGTACCCACACAGCAGGAGCGTACAAATGAACACCTACGCAGATGGCTGCTATAAGAACTGAACAACCACCATTCTATACAATAGAAAGAAGTAAAATGAAGTGCCGATTGTAAGTGGTGCTTAACTTTATTAAGCTAAGAGAACTCTATTACTGAAAGTCTGTATCTGACAAAGGGAAATTACTTTGTTGTAATCATGTTCATGAGCTGTCTTGTGCAGTCAAAGGCCTGCCATTCATTTAAATTAAACTGTAGCCTTTAAAATGTTAATTAGATGTTACAGCCAGATGCAATATTGAAGAACCTTTAATTTATAAGTTTCAACCACTTTTCTTGAAACATTTTCTCACATGTTTGTAATAGAACAACAGGCATAGATTTGTGACAATATCAAAAGACTAACTTACCATATATATTCCTTTTGTTGTCTTTGATAGCTCTTCGATATACATTAATGAGTACATACAATAAATGCCTCTTTGAAAGGTATATTTCTGAAGTCAAATTAGAAAACAGAATTTGACTGTATAACAATTCTAAAAAATATTCGTAAGACATTACTTTTCCTAAGAGTAGAGAAGACTTAATTGAGAAAGTCTACTTTTTGCAATTTTACCGTTCAGTATCCTTGAAGTATTCCCAATTTACATGGAGAAATTCAGCAAGAACAATTGTAGTATTAAGGCATAAACTGTTTATGAAAACAAAAATATGAAGCTAACAAAAACATGATCAAACAGCTGTATTAATATTAGTGTGAAGTACAAATCGAACCCTTCCACCTATGCAGGAACATCCATCAGAAAGAGATTTGTAATACAGAATGGTAGAGCTCAGGGGATGATGAGGTCATCCCTTCCTAAATGAGGAAGATATTTTTACATGGAACAAGCATCTGTGTTTGCTAAGTTTGAATTTACATCATCAAAAACATTGGCTACAAATTCTATTGTCCATCTAACTTTATTTTAAAGGTTCTGATCACTTCCTCTTCCCACTGGTTTAAACCTGAGCATGGCTTTTCAGCACTCAAATAAGAATTTCCTATCGGCTTGACAAGATTATACAAAAAAAAAATTTAAAAAGAGTTATGCCCAAAACTGAAAATTGAATGGGTTTTTGCAAGACTGACTTAGGAAACAGAGAGTGTAAATTTCATACTGTGTTGTTGTTTGGACTCACAGTTTTCATGTCTAGTATTTATTCTCCTTGAAATGATACTGCAATATGACTTAGAAAAAACAATTTTTGAGTAGATTTCTAATCTTCATTACAATTTAGAAAGATTTTTTCCCCTTTCTATTAACAATTTACTTATTAGGTTGTTAATTCGACCAATGCTATGGCCTTGGAAACCATAATCATTACACATACTTGCACATGTATCATTGTATCTTACATGGAAGGAAAATATTCTGATAAGAGACTTCTCATGCTGGGTATAGCATTAAACTTAATTTCTTTGTACTCCTAGCAGTTCCCATCTCCCCAGGGCTGAAGGCACTGTCTTAAGGAGCAATGCTAGAATATGTGTAACAGGAGAGATGTGGTACTGTCATGTCATTCTGTAGCGCTGTTACTAGTTCTTGTAATCCATACAAATAAAGAATGAAAAAAATTTCAGAAGGAAATATCCTACAAAAATATGAAGAAAACATTAGAGAAAACTTTTGTTTCACTGATGATTGTTTTTTGCAGCAATATTTCTTATCTTAACCACTTTGTAATTAAGACTGGGCTCTTCCTGGTACCTGGTCTTCATTATTGTCTGTCAAGCAGTTACTTCCTAGCAGTATTCTAAGAAAAGCTGGCATAGTTCTGAGCTGATTCATCTATTTCTCTCTTGTCCTTATAGCCTCTTTCTGAACCACCTTATTACAGCACATAACTAAATAAATCATCTCATTTGTGTCAGGCATTTGTAGAGCACCTAGGTGTTTTGCCAGAATTCCATGTTCATGTTAGTCACATTATTGTGGGCCTTTTTACCTTGTAAAATCTGATCCATGTGATGTGGTATATAGTCACTCAGTTAGTGAGCTAACTTTTTCATGCATTTTGAGTATATGTAATTATAGCACAGACACTAGTTTACTGTCACTCCCTTTCCACACCTCATGCTGATATTTCCATAAAAACAGTGCAGATTATTTAATAGTTATCATGAAAATGAAGATACTATGAATACAACAATATTTGTCAGATAAAAAATAAAATCAGCCATTCAGAAATGTATTTTTGCTTCCTTTTTTAGTTCGCTATTTTTAAAGGTGATAAAATATTATGTCAGCTCAAAGAAAGCTAATCACTTGGGTTAACCGCGAATTCTCTCATACAAGCACTGCAGATACTTTTGGAAGAAATATAACATTTTCCTTCTTTTTATTTGAATGATCTTCATTCTTTCTTCCCCCTTCCCCAGAATTTCTTTTCAGAAATGAACTTAAAGGAATATAGAATTCAGCAATATTTCCAGTACATGTTAGTGCTTGAGTATTGTCACTTCCATGTAAAACAAATATTAGCCTTTTAAAGGAGTCATATATCAAGGATCAGGTGCAAAGCACAGACGCATTGGATGCACCTCACTGCACTGCTGTTCATCCTCAACACTTTGCACAATATGAGAATGTTTAATAATTCCAACCCAGCTTACAGATAAGAATCTCTGGTGTCACATCACCACCAACAATGCTGGTGTGAGATTTGTAGCAAAACAATATTTCAGCTGTAGCTTTCATTTACAGAAATAAAGCATCAGAATGGAAAGGAGGTGTGTGTGGGAGAACATAAACATTTTAGTCTTTTAGCACCATTTACACAAATTACAGGGAAGCTATTTAAAAGTGAATATTGAAAAGTAAGGAAAAAACTGAGCAATTAGAGTGCAGACTTGATTTTTATTTTGCTACATTTATACAAAATTATCCACTTAATATTTAACTTCTAAATACTTCCAATGTAAGCAGATCACCAAATATAAATAACCTCTTTCCTATATAAAGTGTGTGGCAACTATGGGGCAAGCAGTCCTATTTTTCTCCCATTAATCATTAGAAACTTCACATGCAGGGACAGTCTCAGGGGATATTTCTGGCTGGGAAAAAAGATCCTCCCTCTCAGGTCTAATCAGTCCATCCCATCTGTAATGAGTTTAGAAATTGTTAATGACATAAAGTGAGAGTTGAAGGGCTTTTTGGTCTGCCAGTATAGGGTTTCTGTGAGCTCCCTAACAAAACTGCTACATATAGTTCTCAAAGCTTCTGGAAAATGATCTGGATTACAAGAAATAAATTTGATATGCTAGCAATCACAATCAGGAACTGAAAAGGAATCCTTAATGCTGCTCTTTCAACAATAATGGTGCTAAGATAAATTTGATTGTGTGACAAAACACGTAAGATGATTACTAATATTTAGAATATAGGTCTATTATATAGAATATATAAAATATACAAGCATCTGAATACAAAGCTAAGAATAGAAATGAAAACAAGCCCTTTGATAATTGTATTAGATTCTGAATGCAGCTGTAATTTTAAACCCTAACAGTTACGCGTAAAGACTAAGTGGAATAGTTTTATATTAAATGCTTACAATATGGATTAGAAATCTGTGTGCATGCATGTACATATCTACCTAACCAGAAAGCATTTATAATATTAAAAAAATAAACGTGGACCTAGATTTTCCTTAATCAAAACTTACTGTCTACTGGACAGCAAAGCATAATTTGAGCATATTGACATACAAGAATACTTGTATTCCATTTCATTCTAAACCTGGAGAACTAAGCTTCCTGAATCTCACAATGTTGTACTGAATTTCATATGTCAGACTGAGGATAACAGCTAACAGAAGTTGGAACCATTGTGATTTGAAATGTAATACAAAGCTCCACTAAAAGATCAAGATACGTAATGTAATTTTTAGCACCGTATAAATCAAAAATCCTTCTTCTTTAGCAGATTAAAAGTAACAAAATTTTTGCAGGATCTGGGCAGCCATGCATGTCTAAATAGTGTATATATATTTGTAAATATGAATCATGTTGGAGTAGGTGCATAACAGACATGTAATGGAAATTTGCTAAGTTTTTTGAGCTGTTTTACAGCTAAATATTCTCTTTCCTATTGTTTTTCAGAAAATTCTTTACACAGGTGTGTCAGAAAAATTAACATTTCGAAGACTGACATACGTGCTAAGTTGCACTAGAGTATATTGCTCTGGAGAATTGCTCCATCTTCCTCATTTTTTGACAACAAAACTTTAAAAAACTGCCTGCAAGTAATCCCTGAAAGACTGTGTACTTCCATATTTGCTTCCAAATTTCTCTGCATAGAAATAATTTATCATATCGCAATAAAAAAGTCATATACATCCTGAGCCTGCCACTGGATAAGCTGACAAACTGTAGTGTTGCTGCATGGCCCTTGCTGAGAGTTGAAATTTAAACACGGAGCTTTTTCTGGGCACAGTGTGCTCCTCACGTCTTAGTTAAACACCACCATCTTCCGGCAACGATGTTCTAACAATTTATTTGTGTCATTCAGATGCTGTCTGCAGTAAAACCAATGTTTTAAATACTCAGTAAATGCCAAGCATCATAGTTAATATCTTGAAAGATATCACTGTATTGCATTTAAACTGCATATTCAACTACAAAATATCAGCCTAATCTTGAGTACTACCACAGTAAACTATGAATGATAAAGTTATCATCATACCTCTCGTCTGTTTACTCCACAATCTATTAGGACTAAGCTCTCTAGGCTCAAGTTGTGATAAATGTTCTTCAGCCACTCCTCAGTACCCTGGATTTGCATAGATTCTTCAATTATTGCTATAAATCAACAGCTAGCATAGCTTAGTATTTTCTATGCTAAAGTAACAAATCACTTCTCATTTATGCTGCAAAAGAATATGCATTTGGACCTTTTGTGGGTTAAGAAATTTTAGGAATCTGTTACTGCAAAGCCTGGCTTCTCTTTGTTCTTTCTTCTCTCCTTTGACTTTGTCACATAGTTCTTCAGTGAAACTGATTTCCATCAGATTCTTCAGGCTCAAACTTTAACTTCCATACACAAGATTTCAGTTTTCTTACTGTGTACTTAACCCTCAGGAAGTACCTGAAACTCCCTGTACATTATCTACACCTGAATAAATCATACTTCTCTTCTTCTCAATATCTTCTTAAATCTATTTTTCACTCATTCTCTAGTATTAGGCATAATTTCTCTGTTAAGTATATTCATGTTGGAAGGTCCGAACAGAGTTTTCATGTCATGGAATTTGCTCATTCAGGTGGCTTTCAGGGCCAAACCTTCAAACTTTGACTTTTAATTTCTTTATGTACTGGAGGTGATATGTGCAACAGAGGGAGCAGGAAATCTGACTCTACATTCTATTTCTATTTCTGCTTTTGTTGCAGAAAGACTTCAATAAACAATGAAACTTACATATGTGCATATGTGATGCATTTGGTCAGCAACTCGTGCATCTTATGAACTCAGATTCCACCACAATTTCAGTTACTTTGTTCTATAAAGAAGCATAGCTATTCTTTGTTAAGAATGGGGGGGGGGGAAACCCTTAGAAGCCACAATGGCAATGCTTATCTTGATCACTAATGAGTAAAATGAAAAAGGAAGAAAGTTTATAACAAGGAAGTGAAATATTACATATTCTAATAATTTTTAATTTTAGATGAGGGTTGATTTTTTAAAGAAACATCTTCTATTTATGTTGCATTTTCAATACCTCTAATCATCCTACAATAACTATCAATAAAGTAAATTAAATATAAGAAGTATCAAATATTTCTTTACTTTGGTAGTGACTTTAATTCTGCATAAACAGCAGGTGAATCATCAAACAAAACCACATCAAGTCACCATTATGTTGAACTCAGTGGTTAATATTGTTTCTTCCAGTCTCACTTAGACTATAGTGAGAACCATACTGTCAAGAATTCTCTGGTTATTGCCACACTACTCTGTTAGGACTTTTTTTCTGGGTACCAAGCAGAACTTCTGTTTTATTTCACAGTGCTGTGCTATTTTAAAAGATATCAAAAATTTTATCTATCAGTGTCTTCCTTCATTATTCTCTTCTCTTTCTAATCATTTCTTCAGAAACATTCCTTTGATGCCTCCTCTCTTTCCAGTCCTCCTCTTTCAGTACATTTCTCCTACTACTCTATCCTTGATCAGCCATGTGTCACTCTCTGCATTCATTTCTTATGTCAGGATCTCACAACTCTAGCTGTTCACTAAACACCTACCCACATCTAGCATTGTGACCTACCTTCTTGATCTCTCACAAATGTGTAGCTGACACTTTAAATTAGTATGATCAACATAGACCTTTGATTTCCACATTAAGCCTTCCTGCTTACTAAGTTCTTTATCAGCACCTAGACCACCCCTAACTTGATGTTAAACAGTCTCAAGATTTACACTTACCAATTTTATAATAGGAATTGTTACAACTTAAAAGAAAAGTGGTATTGACTCTGAAATCATGTCTTCTATGATAGCCACAGAAACATTTCTATTTCACACTAGTTAACTATTGCAAGGTGAGATATTAAACTTTTTTTTGGTAAGCTTTGTTCAGTTTGCTACTTTGCCCTCCCACCCTCTTGGCTGTTTTCTGGCTTCCTCTCCATGTCCTTTTTGATATCTGGGGTTTAAGTTCTTTAAGACAGAGAATGTCTTACTATTTGACCACAGAATAGTTTGTTAAAATGTGTGATAGAAACATAATTTTTATATAAGATTCTGAGACACAACAATACACATAAAAAATATAGTTCTGTGAACTAGGTTCATTATGTAGATTTAGAGTGCTACCAGTCATCCCAAGTTGAACTTAGAAACCATTCAAACATTGGTTAATGTTCATATAAAGTTAAATGAAGGAGTCCTATGGAACAACTCAGTGGACAGAAGAAATACAACCCTACAGGCCATCTTGATTTATGGTAAGCCCTAGTTTGAAAATCACAACAATGCTTGTTTAACTATTTCATCCTCAAAGTTCTTGTGACATACTTTATGGTGACATCCTACTCATATCTGTGAAAGAAATGTAGATGATATTAATATTTTTGCTTCCTTTCTGTATGACAGTGACATTTTTTGTTAATTTCATCTGCTCCTTGAGTTCTCAGAGCCAAAACATTCTGTGGGAGGCAGAATGATATCATCTTAGTCACAGCATAATTTTTCAGCTGCTAGAACAAGACATATTGTGGCATATTCTTTGGTACTTTTTGGAAATAGTGGAACATAAACTTAAGGTAATATATTTATGCATGAGGGGGTTACACTGTCTTTTTCAGCTCTTAGAGCTAAATAGCACATTTAAAGTGACATCATTCCTCCTCCACCAAATATTTTTGCTTCAAAGCTTAAGGACACAAAATAATCTTGAGCAAGTAATACCGTTTACAGTTACTGTAACTACAAGGAGGTAATTTGAAACATGAATTTTGTGCTGCTTTTGTGTCAGATACTTAATTTAAATGTTATATGTAAGAGATCGCTCACAGAATAAATTGGTCCTTTTGTTAGCAAATAAAAAAAAAGAATATGTAACCAAAAATAAAATGTAAGCAAAATAATTAAATTCCCCCTACAATACAAATTAGAACTAGTAATCATCAGAGAGATCCATTAAACAACTGCTGCACTGGTAGGTCTGTGTTGCATCCAGGGAAAGAACAAAATCAATGGGTCACCCTCATCAGATTTTCAAAGGAAACACAAACATTAAAAACCGCAGTGACACTGTTCTGTTAAATGCTAAATTTTGGTTCTTTGCAATATACACTGAGTTCCTGGGAAGTAATACTTGAACACCTGCACAAAAAGAGGCAGTAAGCCTTAAAAATTTATCTTTTTAGGATGAATTATTTCTAGTGAAGTTTAAAATGAAAGCTATTACTTCATTAGCAACACAATTTTGCACGTCATTAACAAAGATACATGTATTTAAAGTGGTTCACTCACCCTCAAAAAGTGGCTTCTTCTTTGGGTTAATTCAGAAAGTATTTCAAGCTTCTGTAGAGTAATGAACTGTGATTAAGAAAAGTATTTTTTAACTTAGTTGTTCTCCCCAGCTTACAAATTTCCACTGGGTGTGCACAGGTCACTAGGAACTGCCTACTCCAGGTGAACAAAGCAGTCACAGTCACTGAGTATATGAATGACTGCACAGTGGTGACATTTAGGCAAAAAGGTAGACATGAACTGTACAGTCTGGCCACTTGTCCCTCTCTATCCTCAGACTGGTATTCTCAGACTCCTGCAGCACTAAGACAAATATAAAATAGGCGGCTAGACAATAATAATGACCCTCCACAAACAGACCACTTTTTTCTCAATTCAGATATTTTTTGCTCTTCTTCAGCTACAGGAAGTAAAAGTTTTTGTGAGATTCAGTATGTGCTTCCTAATGCAAAAAGATATATTATCAAAGGGACAGGGGAATATTTACTGACTTTATTATTTATTCAGAAAAATACATGCTACCTGCAGGTTAACAGAATACACTCGGAGATCCAGGAAGCAATAAAACTCTTGGCAGCATTGGGAATTATAATTGTCTCCTTTTTTTTATCACTATCAGAAAACCATTGAGTTGGAAGGTTTTCCCTATAATTTCACTCCTTTCCAGTACACTTGCACTGCAATGTTATGAAATTATTTCAAAGACTGTGGGATTTATACAGAGATAACTGCATTGTACTTTAAATAACCATCAAATTTTGATTGCTTTCTCTTTTTACTAGTAGTACAATTCCAAAACCAAATATTATTCATGAGATGTTTGGATGGAGTCACCTACATATCTGACATGTGCTAACTCATGGATCAATTCCTACTACTCTGGAGTATAATGAAGGAGAAATAACGATGGGCATTTTTTTTACAGAAATATATACTATATTTCTACATACAAGGTTGAATTATGTTGCTATGCGTTTTTTCACCTATTTGCACTAGTAGAGGTTCAAACCAAAGTCTTGGTTTTCGACTTTGGGTATCTAGAAATCTAAATATGGATCCAAATAGCCCTTAACTCTGATGCTGTAAATTCTCCTTAGTTCCCTATCTTTCAAAACAAAAGGGCCTAGTGGACAGATATTCAAAATGGCTAAATTCCAGTCACAAAATCCTTCCTAAATTTAGTTTCAAGTTATCAACTTCTAGATAGTAATATGTTTAAAAGTGAAGGGTCATTGAAAAGAAATAAATCCCTAGTTATTGAAAGTATAGATATTTCATAGAATGTGTAATTATTACCTGTAGCTTATGTTTTTCTCTAATAAAGTGTCACACATATTATATACTAATGGGCAAACTGTACTTTTTAACCTTTTTATATTTTACCCTTTTGTACATAGGCTTAGCATTATTAGGTAATGAAAGACTGTATGAGAAAGTAGTAGATTATTTATGATAGAAACAAAATGAAACTAATGGGACAAGATTTGAAAGCTGTGATGCATGAAAGGTGCTATAGAGGCAGTTTTGGCACCCTGACAAATAAAGATAAAGACCCAGTGGGAAGCAACAGTGTGAACATGACTATGAAGAAGAAAGAACAGATTTACTGAATGAATCCTTACCATCTGGTGTTTATTTAATACACAGTGAAGGTCAAATGGCTACTGATCCCTTTTTCTATAGTCCAGTGACCAAAAGAATGGGAAGAATCAATGAGTTTATCAATATTTCTGGAAATGTTTCACCATATGATCTGATTGAGTCAATATTATTGGAGCAACATGGTCTTTACTATTTCAAACATGGTATAGAAGATGTTCTATGGATACAAAACACATTCATCTTTTTCCTCTGTCAGAAATTCCATCAAAACTTATTATACTTATCGTGCAAAAGCAGATGGACTTGAAGAAGTAAAATTTATCTAGTAGCATTAAAGAAGCTTGCAAAACAAAATTATTTGTCATATCACATACAGAGTTTGTGCTAAGCCCTGTGAAATTTCTTCCTCCTTTGTTTCATTCTTTTCTTTCTTTTCTGCTAGCTTGAATACACATCTTTTTTATGTAATTATACCACAGGGATATATTAAATTTTAGTGAAATGTATTTATTAGGCATTATATGTTAGCAGCATACACCTGGAGTAAATCTTATGTATATTTAACAGTATAATTTTACATAACATTCTGTCTTCTTGGAGGCTCTCACAGTTCTGTAATTTCCTTCTCTAACACACCTATTTCCATAATATTTACCCATACAGTGGGTAACAGTGCAACTCTGCTTGTTGACTGGAGTTCTCTTTGCTACTAGATTAATACTGTTATACTAAATCCGGTGAAAGAATTTGGTTTAGTTTCTCAAACAAGTAAGACTACAAGAGACTTTTTAAAAAATAAGCAGTCAAATGATTAGGAAGATTCTTATATCAACCTCCAAATCAGGCAGTATTAAAGGTGTATTTAAAGATTGTGTACCTTAAAATATCCTTCAAGCAATACCTTAAAATTTTGGAAGTGATACTAACTTGGTATTTTCAAGATAAACTACTGCAACTCTTGACTCATGTTTTCATCTCTATCATCCATCTGTTCTCTACCCTTGAGTATATACTTGTCTTTTTATTTTACTACTTTCAAAGTGTGTATAATAATAAATGTCACAGGATCATAGTGAGGTTTTATTTTTTATAACATACTTTGGAATCCTTGAAGAGAAGAAAACATGTACATGCTACCTCAATGGGGCCCTCATTTCTGATGACCAAAAAAGTCCCCAAAGACTGTTACATTTAATTAGGACATGAATAATCTCAAATTAAAATAAAATGTGGATTTTATTATGAATTTTCGTTAATGTGGGTATATTGCGGGAAATAATTCAGAGTTAACTATATACACAACCTATTTGTTGCTCTCCCCTTGTATTGTACAAAGGAAATTCAGCTCTCATTCGTTCTGTATTTTAAGACAAAAATTATAAATACAAGAAAACTATGAATAGTAAATAACACTCTACCTGTGAAATTCCCAATCCAATTAACTGGAATTCTGGCAATGGACAGCTATCATGGTAACCCTTAGAGTACTTCTGTCTTAAGGTATATACAAGGTTCTTCAAGAAACAGGAGTGAAAATGCAGGTTCAAATATAAATCATTCCCGCATGAAAATAAAGAAAATTAAATGAAGCAAAACTTAAAAGGAACTTAGAAGTAAATTTGGGAAACATGGAGAAAGCTCAGTCAACACCAATGACTACTTATCAGATCTCTCTTCCTCACTGTTCTTAATCATGTCTTTTCCATCCTCTCCTCCCTCACTTATGTTAAATTACCATGTGTTTTTTACCCTTACAAGTCTCTGATTATATTGGAAAATGGCTGGTAACCCCTCTATATAATCTGCCAGACTATGCTGGGGTCAGCCACAATGTTGTGTGCTTATTTAGTTTCTCATCTCCAGGTATATATATTTCTCTTAAGCCATCTTTCAACGCTTCTGACGGAAACATTCTGAACTTGGGTATAAGAAGAATGCTTCTTGGATAATTAATCAGATCTCTGTTATTTTCCATTATTTTTCTTTTTTCCATCTCTCTCATTTTGTCTATGTTACTCTTCCCAGAAACCTACCCAGGACAAGACAACTGTGACAAATCCTTTAAATCATCATAATAAAATCAATTCTAGGTTCCCTATTCCAACACTGTGCTTTGTTTGACTCAGCAAAATATACTAAAAACCTTTTTTAAATCACCAAAGGAAGATCTCAGTTTTATAAGCTCTCTCCTTGCAAGCCCTGGGCTATTTTCAACCAAAAAAACCCAAACAAATTTAATGAATTGTCTTTTGCCTATCATTCATCCACTCTATAGCTTCTGAAACATTCACCATTCATCAATACATGTAGCTATCTCTTCTCTGTACAATGTTGAGGAGAACACATTTAAGGATCTATTTTACAGTGTTCCCACTTCTACCAGGGGACTAGTTCATTGTACAAGAAAAGATAATCTAGCACAAGGCAAGATACATCATTTTGTGTCTTTTTTCCTAGTGAGAGCTTTCAGTAGCAATGGCAAAAGTCAGTCCACAAAGCATTATCCATTCACACTTCATTATTTTACAGTTAAGTTGTGCAAGAACAAAGGGTATGTAGGGCAAAATCAAGCCCAAATTCAGAATCCCTTTTACTATTTTTTCCTGGTCCCTCAGTTACTTACAATTTGACCTCTGCTGCAGAGAGGTAGAGATCTCTGCCTACTACTTTGCAGTATCATATGCCAGCAACATATTTCAGCTCAATCAACAAACTTCAGTGTCAGCAGCAGGTGACAGGTTTCTTGTTCTTGAGGTTGTCTTAATGACACTTTCTGTTGTTGTTGCTTAGGTTTATGTTTATGCAAGTGCTGTGAATGTGAGGTGTTAATCAGCAGCTCTAATTGCTAGGGTGGAATGAACATTCTAGGATTGAGCTCATTTGATTTTCATAAACAAGGTTTACCTGAAGCTTTGTTCACACAGAAATTAATTCAGATTATAGAAAGATAGCCTATAGTCCCTTGAAAACACCTTAATCTATGTGGTCGTTTGCTGATAATTTTAGATGAAACTGAATGGTTTCCATCAGAAGAAAAAGGGAGAAATTCTAGTCAGTGTGCCAGAAAAAGCTTTTTGAAATGAGTTAAATTCCTATCTCATTTAACTAACATAGAATTACAGAATCATTGAATCATAAGGTTGGAAGAGACCTCTGAGATCATCAAGTCCAACTGTGCCTGTCTTCCTACTAAACCATATCCCTAAGAAATTCATTTACCCATCTTTTAAACAACTCCAGGGATGCAGACTCCACCACCTCCCAGAGCAATCTGTTCCAATCCCTGACCACTCAGTGAAGAAATTCTTTCTAATGTCCAGTCTAAACCTGCCCTGGCACAACTTGTGGCCATTCCCTCTCATCCTGTCGCTCATCACTTACAAGAAGAGAGCAGCACCCACCCAGTCACAACCTCCTTTCAGGTAGTTGTAAACAGTGATGACGTCTCCCCTCAGCCTCCTCTTCTCTAGGCTGAACAACCCCAGTTCCCTCAGTCTCTCCTTGTAGGGCTTATTATCCAGCCCCCTCACCAGCCTCGTTGCCCTTCTCTGGATGCCCTCCAGCACCTCAATGTCTTTCTTGTAGTGAGGGGCCCAGAACTGAACACAGTTTTTTTTCTTCCTTCTAATAAATGAAGAAGCGAATGTAAAGGAAAAGTCTTCTAGGAAAACCAGTCAGGTTGCCTGCATAAATCCCAACAATACTTTGCAATCAAATACTCTCATTGACTGTATTTTCTGCTTACCATCCCATTTTCTACTCTTTTAAGTCTGAAGCACAAACTGACTGGAGATGGGACATACTAGAAAACCTGATAGGAAGATGAAGCTCTTATTTTCTTACAAGATGAAAGGCTTGTAAGTGCCCTCTTCCTTAGATCCCACTGTAATTTTTCAAATAAGTTCTCAGCATCTGATTATGCAAGGCCCTAAATTACTTTAAATCATTGCCACAAGTTACATATCAGTTTCATACACTAATCAGCACTACACAACAAGTGGGTATCCTGTCCATATAAAAATAAGTATGAAGAATTTCATGAACCATTATATTCAAGGTGCTTATTGTTATTTTTATTTCCTTATTGCTTCAGACAATAAGGTATACATTTTTTTCCTCTTACTATGGAGTGCCACATAGTTCTTCTGCTTTGGTTCATGTATTACACAGTAATAGGTTTTATCAATTAAACTGTAATCAGACTCACTAGTTATCCAGATGATTTATATGATGTAGTATTTTGTTTGCAGGAGGACAAACCCATTTAAATTTTATTCTCATGGTGTGAATCCCAGGAAGACAGAACTCAGAAGAAAACTCCAATCTCTTGATTCCCAGTCTGATCATCCCACAGTGTTTATAATCCACAATCCTGCAAGCTTTCAGTTTAATACTGCTGGCATCATTTGTTCAAACACTGCCTTCAGACATGCTATACTTACCCACAAACAATATTTGAACAGGATCCTTTCCCATAACAGCAGCTCCAGACCTGTTTCCAAAAACCAGGAGCTATAAGTCTTTCCAACAATTGGCAGAACGAACAGAAATATTTGACGCTCTTTCCTCATCTGGTTTTACAGTATCCATAAATATCCATAAGATTTTTTCCTTGTAAAATTGGCATGAAATTCACCTAATTTAGTTTCGAGTAGAAGAAACCTTACAATTACTCCTATACTCATGGTATGAAATGAGGTTATAAGTTTTCTCAGAATACAGATAAATGAGAATAGACCATGGATCACAAATGTCTACTAGCACCGCGCTTTGGAAATATTTTGCTTCACTTCTTTCTTTCCCACTGTTAAAGCACGATTCTGTATCACTCCAAATAACACTAATCATTCTCTCATTACCTTGCACTTTCCAATTAAGGATCCTACACATTTTTTATTTAGTACATTATTGTACTAGAATGTTGATGCATATTTACTATCTTTGACTTTATTTTAGGAACATATAGTAAATTATTTGCCGTAGCTGTGAAAGAAGAAAAATTCAGTTATCCTCTCAGAGAACTAGACGCTGTCTTCTGCTACGAATAATCTTTCTCAAGAAATTTATCCTTTAAACTACTTCCTGCAAAAATAAGTTCCCTCAAATGAGGGCTGAAATACATGCTTCTGTTATGTAATGCAATAAGAGAGAATGAAGATAATACCCAGAAAAGCTCTTTTCTATTTAGGTCTTCATATTATAATATTACTGCAATATATAAATGCCTTTGTGTTAATTCATGGTGAAATTCCACATTAAAGTTGCCAGAACAGGGAAATTGGCCTCCACTTCTGCTTCTTCCTTCTCTGTTTTGCTGGATTTTGAGTTGTACAGGCTCTGCCTGGAGCTGATTTAATTCGCTAGCCTGGCAGAAAACCAACCCAACAAAATAAGCATAAAAGTTTCCTGCCAGACTGGGGAGTAGATTTAGTTCAGTGCAAGATTCACAGGTGTCAGAACTGTTGAAAAGCATGATGAATGGTACTAGTGGGCAGCTAAGGGACTTCAGCTTTTTGCATCTCTGCATCTTTTGTATCAGCCCATCTTTAATGTACAAATTCATGCTCACTGCGGTAATGAACGGAAGTTTCCAGCAGAACAATTAATTTCACGGTTTGCTTTTATGTAGATTGAGTAAAATAAATTGCAGTTATTAAAAGTACTTGGAGTGGGCCATATACTTTTATTTAGGTAACCATCAGGGGTTTTTTCAGTCAAAAGGCACAAAACTTTTCTATCTTGACCTTCTTGAGCTTAGATTTTCACAGTAAATCCCTAGAAGAGTCAGTATGGTAAGCAATTTCATTAAGAACATGTCCTGCAACTGAGATAGATTTTGAAAAGGTGATTTAGAAAATAAATTACACTGCAAATTTAAAGCTGTATCTCTGCTTAAAAAAATAACTATAGTTAGGGACTTGTTACCTAGAACATAAGGTGTCTAAACATACGACTCTCTATAGGACTACTCATTCTGAAGTGCAGGGTAGGTGTTACTCTTCTATCAAGTCAAACACCAAGAAGGGAAAGGTAATGCCTAATTTTAAAATCTGGCTAAGACTTTATCAGCATTAGTCAAGGATTAAAAAATTCTAAGTACATGATCTTTAAGTAACCATAAGAGTATTTGTTAGTATTTATCTTTTCCAGAATTTTGGGTATCAGAATTCTCAGAAACTATTTGTGTGGTATTAACTCGTGTTAACCGTGAGCTGATTCAACTTAAAATTATTTCACCGAATACACACATCAACAGGCTTTATAATCTTAGTCAGAATGCACATAGACTCTTCCCAAGCAGTAGTAAATTCACTGTGACTGAGCCCTCAAGGCTTTATCAAATGTCAGATACTGCATTATGATGTAAAAATTTAGTTCTTCATTTCTAGAGAAGATTATATGCAGACAAATTCCAGGCTAAATGCCCAGATAGCCAGCTAGACAAAAAATTACCTCAGAGACTGTCACTCCCACAACCATCAAACTAATTATTATTAACATAATTCTTGAATCTGATGCAATTTATTTTGGTTTATTTTTTCACTAAGTTGAGTACAGGTATCAGTGACTCCAGATAACACCAAATGAAAAAAACTATCAGGTGAACAGTATATATAATTTCTGGTTGTAAGAGCTCTTCATGTTGTACTAGCAGCTCAAGGGGAAATTTAATAGTTGATGAAAGACAAGACATTGGGGGAGATGTCTGAGTTTTACTTAAACAACTAGGCTGTCCTTATTTGATATTAATTAAAACCAGTTCAAATATTCTTACTTCTATTTAAACTTACATATATGTGTATATATACGAGGTCCAGCACAAAAAAAAAAAAGAGACTGTGCCTGTAAATCTTTTTATTTAACAAATTTAGAAAATCATCTATGACCCCCTTCAATATAGTTCTCTTCTGAGTTGACACACAGCTGCACGTGATGCTGCCAATATGCAAAGCAATTCTGCAGATCGTTTTCTGAAAGGTTATTGAGGATCTCTGTCACTTTGCTTTCACACCTTCTGCCAACAATAAAATAAGTTCCTTTGAGCACTACCTTAATCTTTGGGAAGAGGTAGTTATTAGCTAAAAACTGCTTCACAGATAAAGCATCGTGGGCAAGCTCGTTGTCTTGATGTTAACTTGCTAACGCTCTTCAACACTAATATTTTATGACCAAGGTTAAGAAAACTTCTATGTTTGAACACAAATCCAATTGTACTGAGTGAAGTGATTGAGTTGAGCCTTGTCTCACTGCAACTGGTTAGAACATGTCCTATAACTATCTCTTCATCTCTCCCCTCCCACTCTTGATTCCTGAGCTATAGGGTTAGTCTTAGGATTTTTGCATTACATATAAAATGTCTTCACAAAATGCAGTTCTGCCTTTTCATGTCTACGCAGCCTTGTTCTTAATACAAGGACTGTTCTCTGAAAAAGCACACTCTTCTTTTAATCATTCAAATGAATTAAATTGCATTCAAACACAAGCCAAATAATGACAACATTTTGTGATTGAGGTGTGTGGAAGAAGAAGAAGATGAAGAGAAAAAGTTTATCCATCAAGGCTGATACTGTTCCAGTAATGGGGAGATCTGTATTTTGTCTTTTAAAATTCAAGGAAATTCGGGACAGATTTTCTGATTAAAAACCTATTTTAGATGATGGTTGGTCATCCAAATATGAAACAGAAAATTGTGACTTTTTTTCATAAAATACAGCATTCCAGACAGCAAGATTTGCCTGATCAGATAACAACTATTCACATTTACTTTTGCAGTAAAAATTGTGCCCTTCATACTTTGCTCCTGTCTCTACGTAGACAACCGCTGTGACTTTTTTATTTTTCAAATAATAATCTTATTCTTCTCTATCAGTATGAACACCATCGTGGAAAATACATTCTCTAGACAAATGTTTCAATATTTCTGAACAGTGGAGGAAAACTGAGTTTTGGTTCATTACTAGAGAAGAAATGTTGATCTATTAATACAATATACTAAACATTACTGAAGAAGTTCAGAAGAATTAGTGGTACATAAGCTGCAGGAGAAACTGCCCCATGCACCTTTGAAAATAGAGTTGAGAACTGTCTCCAGAGCTTTTAGAATAGCTTGGTCCCCAGGATTGTTCCTCAAAAATCCCCTCCTAGAAGGCATTAAAGAATTTTAAGGGATATATTTTCTATATTTCTTTTTTTGCTCTTTTTTTTCTCCATTTATATCGCAGATAGTTTGCTTTATGTGCAGGATTTTGATGACTTGTCAAAGACACATGTATTTGGAGAAACGTTGCCCCAGCAAAAGCCCTCATCAAGTAAATAGATGGAAATGAAAAAAACCATTTCCTTATCTAAGTAGATGAATTCAGAATTCAGTTTCAGTACAAGGAGATGTTACTTTTGATGAATTTACCCACTGCATTATTCTGTGAAAGCACGATATGGACTTCCCTCAAGTTATTTAATTTTCATTACCACAACAGTGTTAAATGAAACATGCAAAATATGCTGGCCTGTAAATTCTCTGTGTATGGAAACAGCAAAAAACTGTAAATTTCCTTGGAATCAAACTTACCCTTTATCATAGAAATACTCATCACAGACAAAATTACATACACTTTTTGTGTGTTATACTAAAAGTCTTATTCTCTGTCTAATGAAAAAATATTGGGCAGAGTGTATTTTCCTGTTTATTTTTTTTTAATAAGGAAATTAGAGGAAATGCAAGCTTTTTTTTTTTTAAAAAAAAAAAACCTTTATAAAAGGTTTAGTATCCCTGGCATCCTGTATCATGACTTTTGTCTTCAACAGTATCACATGTACTTGAAAAGGAAATCATTATAAAGTTGCATTTACATTCTGTGCCTGTTGCGATCAGCCCCTGGCTCTGATGGTCTGAATCATCACAGAAAATCCTTACTGAAAATTCTTAACTGTACTCTTTCTGAATTGATTCTTGCATCTACATACTAAAACACTTCATCTTGTTCCAGGAAAACCGAGCTTACTGATAGAGCATGTGTCTTGGGAGGAACAATGAAAGGGCATTAGAGAACTATGCAGGCTTGGCTTATTCTAGGCAAAGCTAAATGAAAACCCAGACCTTTGAGCCTGGGTTTGAGAAGCAAGCGAGCGCAAAATTAAATGTGTACATCTGAAAATATAGTGAGCTGATGTAAAAAAATTAAGCCAGACAATATCTTTCTTTCTGATCAGATTTTGAATCAAAATGAACTGTCCTGAAGGAGTTCTTCAAGATCTGTACTTCCCTAAAATTCTTGAGCCATCACTGAAACATAATGCAGTACTTTTTAACATTGCCATCAAGTTACAAAATGTCATTAAGTAATGTATTGGGAATTAAATGTTTCAATCAATTACATTAAGGTGTACCAGAAAAAAATATTTCCACTTTTTATTCTTAAAACCAAAACATTTTTCTTTTTTGAATTTCTGAACTAACACAAATGTCTTTAAAAAGGGCAATTAGTGACAAGTGACTATGAAGAACCCTGTGTTGAGAAGCTGAGTCTAAGCCTCTTGAAGATTCTCAGTGTAAACAAGTCAGACCACATCACTCATTATCCTTCTTTTGTTTACTGGGAGAAAAGTTCAAACAATTTAATGAGAGGATTACCCATACTTCAACTCCATTGAAAAAGATTAATTGATATTTTCCTGTTAGGGGTTTAACCACTTGGATTTGGCCTCATATCCCCTATTGTTACTGATGCTGTGATCAGCAGAGCAAAGTTGCTTAAAGGTTAGACAAACTTCGCAGCATAAATTACACAAACTAATTTCTGTTAAAGTCTGGTGAGCGTCTAAACCTAAGGACCGTCTATTAGCTCCTCGGGTGTTTAGAAAAAATAACTATTAAAAAACAAAATGTTTTATGAAGAAATATCACATTTTAAATAGAATTTTATAGCATATAAAAGCATTGGGATTCAGTATAGCAATTGTGTTACTATAAAAAATGTAACATACAAGAAATTCAGCCCTACTAGTACTGTTGACATTTCATTTTAGTGTGGTTGTTTTCTAATTACACTTAGGGGGTGGGGAGAGCAGGGCCATGAATCTCTAAATATATTTTTTCTTCAAAGCTTTACAAATTTTCCAAAAAATGAGTGTCTTGTGGACATATGGCTGCATATTTGGATAACACCATTTGCATTTTCAAACTCGCAATATTTTTAACCACTCATTTGGCTTTTGCTTTCAGAAAAACAGACAGTTAGTGCATTCATTTGAAACGATTTAGTCTCTTTAACTCTTTAAAAAAGACAAGAAGGGAAAGTATTTGTATTCATGAATCATTTAGCATGTATGTTTGTGTTTATGCTTGAAAATACAAACTGATAATATGATATAGATTTATTGAGTTAAAAAGCAAAGATCTTGTAAATATTAGCAAACTTTATAGTTATTAAGAGGAAAGTAACACCATAAAACACATAAGACTTACTTAAAGAGAAAGTGTTAACATTAGGAAAAAAATTAAAACAGTAAACTTAAATGGGAGTAGTTAGGACTTGATTACATAGATTTTGATCATACAAATAATGTATGCTTGAAATAAAACTGTGGGAGATATCACCCCTTAAGAAACAACATTTCCCATTCTTCAAGTGCCTAATAAATATACAATATTTACAATTATTTATTCAGTTCTTAAACAGATTTTCACTCTGCATCCTATTCAGTAATTGAAATAAAAAAAAAAAAGATAGTTGACAAAAAAAAACGCTTCAGTAAAACACAAAATAGAAATGTTATCAAAAGCAACAAATGAAGGAAACATTCAGAGTTCCTGCAAATAAGCCAGGGGAATATATTTTAAAACATGCTACAAGTGAAATGGTAATGGAAAGTTAATAATTTTTGAGGCAGTTTTAAGGTACCTAAAAAACACAGCAGAAGAATAACAAAAATTTTGGTAATTTTCATTTCGCCAGACTGTAGAAAGTGTTATCAGAAATTCTAGCTCAAAAAAAAAATCCCAAATCCAGATGTTTAATGCATAAAATTAATTTTAAAATTAAATCATTTTCTTTGAAAAATTGGTGCAGACAATTCCAACAATATCACAACAATCATCTTTAATGTACAGATTCTAAATACTATATATGCTAAAATATGCCATAGTCTTGAATTTGTAATATTGTGCATACATTTGGACATATTGCAGACATATTTGGACATATTGTGGACATATTTGGAATATTTCAGGTTTTTTTCCTAATTGACATACTATATGGATAGTTACATTTTCAAGAAACAGCAATCTGCTTCATTTGGAATTATGTTTTTTAATATGTGTATCTAATTATTATTTATTTATTAATTTCAGCAGAAGTTTAATTAATTAGCAGATGATGCAAAGTATGACAGAAGTAAATACAAGCACTTACATTACTTCTGATATTGAACAAGTACAAGTTTTATTGACCCTAATCCTGACTTACGTAGTTAACCTTATTGATTAACTCAAGCAGACTGAAATAGAGTGAAAAATGTTTTACCACAAGACACTATAGTATGACCACTATGTCAGCTATTTCAGCCTTCAAGACTTAAATGCACAGCCTACATGGAACATATTGATTTTCCTAAATAGTCCTCCCATAATAAATACTACATTATCACTGCAAGTCTCTGCAGACATGTTACATGATCAGAGAATGGAGCTGTAATCAGAGGAAGTTCTGTGAAAGACAATCTTTCTTTATTCTCCTCCTCTGAGAAATTAGGTGGAGAGGGAGCAAGGAACAGCAGCAATCGCTGTAGTTGTTCCTATAAAATCTGTTCTTAGATTATGAAATATGTCATCTTAACACTTAATCTTTTATCCTTCCAAAGGCAAAAGTTTTCAAAAACATACAAATGCAATTAACATGATTCCTATGATTTTACAACTACTCTAAGCCCAGATACTGGGCTTTTTGTTAAAAGTATCTAAGACATAGCAGAAAAACTCAGAAAGACAAAATAGCTTATATAAACTGACTGTGATAAACCTGGCTTTCATTGATAGAATCAATACATATAATTTGGGAAAAAGAGAGCTTGTTGTTTGGTGGTCTTATTAGAGTTAATATTATTCTTATCTTGCAACATGATTATTTTGAGGTTGTAATTTGGGGGTTTCTTAAACTAGGGGTAAGAATTATGTGTTTTTTTAAAAAAAAGAAATGAAGGCTTATATGCCATGATATTTTCTACCCTGAATTATAAACCCTTTTCTTTTTTTTAAGAAAATTCAAATATACCTAATCTTCTATGAAAAGATAGGACAAAACCAGAAGGAAAACAAGACTTTAACAAAACAGAAGACAGATGTCCAGAAATTATCAATTGCTAAAGCACACAGATTGTGATTAAATTTTAATGTGGCTTTTAACTTAAGTAAAGATTTTGCTTATCGAAAAGGAAGAATCCCAGCGAAAATATTGTTATTGATTTCATCATTTTAGATGTAACTGATCCTTTAAGTAATTTTCCTTGGTTTAAGTGTCACTTTTTAAGTGTCTGCTTAGACTGAGGAAATCATTAGAGGGTACATTCATTTAAAATTCTGAGTCTAATGCATAAATTTTTCTCCAGTGCACTCAAAGTCACATCTGTTGAAAACAAAACACAGCATCCAATGTGCTGAGTAAAATCAAAATATTACAGTAGAATGGTTAGAGGGAATTAAGCTAAGCAAATTAAAAGTCATTAAAAAGTTATCAATTGATTTAGAGAATGCTTGCGTGTTTTTAAAAAATATGTTGATGATCTTTAATGTTTTGGGAAAGAAAACACATGTATCACCACAACATGACAGTCTCACATATGGTGAAATACATACATGGCCTCACATGGCTTTTTAGTAGAGCTGTACCAGAATGAAAGTTGCCTATTTCACAAAAGCAAGATGCAGTGGCTTGGCTTCAGTTTTGTTTTGTTTTTTTAAAATAGAGAATCACAATGTTGCTACACTGATAAAGAAGCAGTCCTTATTGTTCTGTCAATAAAATTAATTGTTAAAATTGAGGAGCCATAATAGCCACTATCATGTTCTGATGTTTCATAAATATTTAACTGTGTGAGACTCCTGAGGTCAAAAGGGCTAATTCAGTTTAGTTTCCTAAATAGTCATGCAAAATTGACTACTTAGAAAGAAAAGTGAATAATGACAGATCTTCATTTATACAGTGTTCTTTTATACAGACACATCGTCGCCACTTACTCCACAGATTTAACATAGCCTGTTTGTAAATAATACTTGATGATTTTACATATAGAATTCTGTTAGAGTCTAGTTTATCTTCACGTTTAGTAAAACAGAAAATTAGCCATGAAGGTAAAATATTCTCTATCATAATATCTAAACCAATTCTCAACATAGTTCTCAACAAGTTTTAATGTGTAAAGACAATATGGAGAGATGGGATGCATCCAATGCTCTTTTCAGAAGAAAGAACTAATCCATACTTCATAAGAAATACTAGACTTTGAAAGGTAAATAGGTAAATGTGGGTCCAAATATAACAATCTTCCAGAAAAGCTACTTAATACCAATTTTTTCAGATCCCACAGCTCCACTTTCCTCAAGACTCCTTCCATCATTTTTTTAATTAAAACTCCCCCCTTCTCATATTTTGCTTTTCCTCTGCACTTGACTTTAGATCTGTGAAATTAGAATGGAGCACAGAACAGTTTTCTGACTACAGGTAAATGTGAATTTCACTGAAAATCCAGCTATGTTTATTATATTACTTTGATAAAAGGCACAGGTTTTTTTTAATCATTTTTGCTTGTATATTTTCCTTTGTTATCATTTCTTGCATTATGTAGGAGGTCCCTGAAGGCAACTTGTTCCTACTTATTCCTGAAAAACTAATTAATAATCAAAATAATGATATGTAAAATAGAAATGTCCAAAAGTTAGAATAAAGAAAATAAAGAAGGAATCACATTAGCATAGAATGATAGCTGTCACTAAACCAATGGGAGGGCAGCTGTCTTGATGAGCCAAATGAGAGAACAAGAGGAATTCAACATTTTCCATTATAAAACTCCTCTGTGATCTACTGATGTGGCAAAGACGTAGCAAGTCATCTAATTTGCTTCCTGTTCCACATGTCAGCTTTGTGAACTAGTAAATACACTTTAGTTCTGAATATGAGATAAACAACAGAGACAAGGAACCACGATTACTATAAAAACCATTTAAGGATCCGCAAGAAGCACTGCCTGAACACAAAAGTCAATATCAAAAAATTGTCATATATGGTATCTAGAGCAATGTAATTTTTTCGTTTTCCCATTACAGAAAAATATCATGGACTTCAGCGATATACACAGGTTGATTAATACTATGCCTCTAATAATAACTGCAGTTGTTCAATGCAAGCAGTAACTGTGCAGCAGTGCAACAATTAGTATTTTACACTGGTGACACTCAAGCTCTGAATGGCAAGAGTGGTTTACAGGAAGAGTTCACAAAGCACATGAAAACAAAAAAAAATCAGCTAATTCTCCAAGACAAGAGATCTGTCACGTCTGATATTTAACTCAAAGCCCATAGCGGCGTTTTCTTCATGAAAATTAAACATTCAATTGCCTATATTACCAAAGAAAACATCATCAACAGCTCTTGCATCTCTGGAGCTCCCTCTCCTGTTTAAGGTAAGCAGGCAGTCGTCTTTGGTTCCCATTAAGGCAACTCAATCACTTTTATGGGTCTCAGTCAGGTTAGACCTACATGAACTGACTTTCACAGATCCGAGGAGTTTTTCCAACAGTGGCTCAACTGTAATTTAATGACAAAAGGCTGTGTGCTGATGTCTACCAGCATTTGTGAAGAGAACAGTGGATAACATTCATTTCACCACAGAATCAGTTAAAATTATTATGTAAACTCATTGAGGAAACTTCCCACAATGCAATAGGAGGGTTTTTTTTAAAACACATATCTGGAAGTTGTTTGTCACTAAACAGTTGGCCTAAACATTTGCATTGTCCCATTACTGATGAGGCATATGAGACCTATTTTCAGAGTTGCTTGACATTTTTCCTTATGTGGTTGCTTTCAGTTAATTGTAACTGCCAGTCTAATCGGTTTAGGCTATAATTTTTCATGCTGAATGTTTAATTTAAGCTGATAATTCTGAAACAATTAAACTAAAACAGCTTTAGCCATTTCCAGGAACAAGGAGATTGAAAAGATATCAATTTCTTGTAATTTCTATTCCTTTACTAAACACTGTTCTAAATGTCATGTACTAGAATCACATTACACGTAGCTCTGCGCTAATGCAGAAAAAAAATAGTTGTCTCCTCTGCAGGGAGCTTATATTGTTACAATTACGTGAGCAACAATCCAGGTATAGAAACCAATGAAGAAACACATGGAAACAAGGAAATACTGTTGGGCATCATGATACGCATTTCAAAAAAAAATGCCAAAAATTGACTTTAATCTAAATTCTATTTTCTCATTTCAGCCACAAAAATGGGTGGTATTTTCTCTTATCTCTGCTAGAAACAAACAAAAATAAATAAGTAGAAATGTTAGTAGAACTTTCAGAAAACATTTATTTTCTTTAAAACAGAAATTGAATAGTATGCTCTGAAATTGCACCATTTAAAGGATAAAAGAATGATTGCACACACACCTACCTGCAATGAAGCAAGCTGAGGAAATTGACCTGTCCACAGAGTTTTCAGTGCTCTGGCTGCTGATTTGAGATCAGTGAAGTGGGTCACCTGTCTTTGGGTGGACAAATACTTTGTAAAATTCTTTAAATTTGCAGGACGACTGTAGGCCTTTCTAATAAATTTTTGGTTTTATTTTGAAAACAAACTAAAACAGCACGTGTTCAACACTCCTTATAAAGTGAAACCTTTTTCACAAAATCTGCTCAGCATCTTTCAGTTAAGCTACCATTTCATGGAATTGTCCTTCACACATAACTAAATTTTAGTTCCAAACTCAGATGTTTTGAGTCACATCAGGTGAAGATATGATGTATCCTGATAAAATATCTATTTTTTTCATTTACATCCTTTAGAGAGTTTTTCTTCATTTTCAAACATATGTTTAAGGAAGAAAAGCATTTTGTTATCTACTCTGATTATTTACGGATCCTCAATTGTCATTGGAATCCCACCAGGTTGAGTGCTATAAAATCACACAGCAAAAGGAAATTTTTGAGTCAAAGCACTTACATGTTACTTTGTATGAAAAACAAAACAGTGAGAGAAAAAAGGAGAAAAACCTAATTTTTGAAGACCATACAATAAAGAAAAATGTTCAGAGTTCCTATATAGCAGATCACTCTGTCTACTGCTTTCATTTATGTCAGTAGTGGGGATTTATTCTTTACTACTTCTACTGCAGGAACACTGAACCCTTTCAAAGAAAATAAAACCTTGTTCAAAAAGGTCAATTGTATAAGCAAAAATAAAGCAATTCACATTTCCACCATTAATCCTCAGAAGTGATTTCTAGAAATTCAGAATTTTCCAATAACAATTCTGGCAAATAATTTAAAAACTATTTAATATAACCAAAATTATCTTTAAAAAATTCAAAGTTTTTGAAACAGTTAACTGAACTAAACTACTCAATAGAGTAAGAAAGTTATCTCTGACCAAGGAGAAGATAATTTTCCTTGGTACTGGAACTTCCAGTTAGTTCTTATCAGGTTTCAACAGGTCATTAAAGGAATCATTAAGTTCTTTTATGATTCCTTCTCTTGCACCCAAAGTAAAACAATTCCAGTGCTTTAGGAAATCTATTAAAATGCACTAATATTAATTTCACTTGCTACCTTCATTGTAACACGCACTCATGTATTTCAAGTGCATAGGCTGACTCTGACACAATACTGCGAAGAATGGATGAATAAAAACGGCTTGTGATGGAGCACCTCAGACATTGTAAAAATAGGGAGAAAAGAATCTTGGTTTTCAAAACAGTTTGTCTATAATATTCTATCTGTAGTATTTTACTAGGGTAATGGATGAAAATGTCAGTTTAGATTATTTTGTGTAATGGCACATTTAAGAGACTGACTTTCTGAAGTTTGTTCCATCTCCACGTGTAATTTTTGGCTCCAGCATAATCACTGCCGTACTGTCTTCTTGCACATGGTAAACTAGCCATCTGGATAGTGTGTCAGCATTAATGTTTTCACACCCTCAGCTTCCTGTGCTAAATGAAGTCAAATTCTTGAATTATGGCAGCCCACCTGCATATAATTTATTCCATAGTCTGTGATTGTAACTTTTTTCCAAGAAGATTACAGCTAAGTATTATCATTCTGAAATCTGTGAGGTTTCAAAGGTCTATGAGTTAATTGCACTTTTAATTGCCTATGGAGAGGGGACTGACAAGAATGACTAAGGTCAGGAAGAATTCAAAATCTCTTCTGAGCCCTTTCAGGTTCACTGTCCCTATTCATTTTTCAAGCATTCACAGGGCAATTTCAACAGATAACTTTCACACCTGTGAGATCATAGCTGGTACTGCAGAATGCTGTCTTGGTTTCTATTTCATTCTGGACACCAGACTGCCTTTGGCTCCATTTGTAAGTGCTTGCATTATGTTAAAAACAGATTGCTAGAAAGAAAAGTACTAAAGCATGATGTGGAATTTTTCATTTCACGTCTCCAAAAAGTTCTCTGTGGTCGATACATACAAAATGTAATGGAAGCTATAAAGGAGAGAATTCAGCTGAAGACAAATTTTTGGTTCTAAATCAAAAATTTGAACCAGGATGTAAACGTAGAAGCCTTTTATTCTATGATTACAGTTCCGCAGAAAAACAATGCTTTGGGAAGCTGTCAGTAGGGATTCTAATAGTGGCATTGATTGTTCATTCAGAGTTTAATACCTCTTTTTTGAACTACTTATTTTCAACATACTAAAGTAGATAAACCCAAATGTAAATGCATAAAGAAATTTAAAGAGTATTTACAAAAGTGAATATTCTTTGGAGGTTTATTTCTGTAGGCTCTTCAGTGGGTAACTCGGGATAAGGCTGAAGTTTAGATGTTGAACTGTCTCTTTCACTACTAAAAGCTTGGGAGACTGCAACGTCGTGAATTCACCTAATTCTTCACTAAATCGTAACTTCAGTAGATCATTAATAAGGAAGCTGACATCCCCCCAAAAAAGGAGTTTTGTGATTTCATGATAATATCTTCCCTTGTAAGTGGAGAAAGTTCCCAAACTTGCTGTTTTCTACCCATTTGCAGTTACAATTAAATACCTGGAACAAGGAAACTGAAGTAGCTCAGTTAGTTGGGCAGGAAGATGACTGACATTTCCTATATAAAATTTTGACACAGCCTTTTAATTTACAGTAAGGAAGACACTTCAGAAAGGAGGATTTCAAGCAGAAAGGCAAAAATATCGTGCCTTTTTTTGTGTGCAGATAATAGTTTCAACTTCAAGCAAAAATATAATGTACAAAGTTTAGGCTGATTTTGACTGATGCGTGGCTCAGACAAGCAACAGAAAATGTAACCATCATCTGCATAGTATAGGATTTCTTTTCTATTACCTAGAAATATTAATCATAATATACTCCCTCAAAGATGCTTTACTTGCAGTGTACCTATTTCTCACAAGTTAACTTTTAATCTTATAAAACTAATGCTGTTAATATTTGTTTATTTATAGGCTAATACACTCATATTTACTTGTTGTTCCAAATGTATTAACTATCCTCGTTTGAATATTTTTTACACTAACAGGTAAAAACATAGATGGAGAGAAGGATTAATAGTAGGAATGGCATAAAAATACAGTGTAAGGATCAACAATTACTCACAGAAATCAGTCAGTCCTTCCATTGTCTCCACCTAGGTATGGAATCAGTCCAATCCTAATTATTTCTTAGTGTCGATACTTTTCATTAGAGACACATAAGGATATTCTAGTCCTCACTGAAGTCTAAGATTAGGATGACAGAGAGATAATATAAAGTTTGGGGCATTTCAGATACAAAAAAACATTCTCTTAAATAAGAAAAACAAGAGCATGTTTTTGTTATGCTATCATTTTCTTTCATTTCATGAATAGAATTTTAAAATATTCCCTTACAGCCCTAATTCAAGTCTTTTTGATTCTCTGCATGTCTGAAAGCCAAGCATTAAGTGCTTGTTTTCTGAAGCATCTCAATCTCCCTCAGGCTCTTTTAGAGAGCTAAAAGACAAAGGTTCCTCAGGTACTCTAAACTAACTTTCAAGACTTTATTGACTATATGGGAAGCAGCACCCAAAATCAGCCACTGAATCTAAATAATCTAAACTTCTGCAGCAGTGTATCACTCTTTATGTTCCCTTTTCATAGTACAGGAAATCACTCATTTCTCTCGCCGGCATCTGTGAATAATGTTTTCTTAGTCCAACTAAAAGTCACTCCCATACTGGGATTTGCACAGCGTCTTTTGCAGAGTAGTGAAGCGTAAGTGATGAATATTCACTAAGGTTAATAAATATACAATTACCAGGAAAGAAATCATGTACATTATTACGTACATATTAAATATCAAAAAGGATTCCATATCAATCTATGTAAAAGATTTGCAAACTTTTGACCTTTACTTTTTCAACCTATGCTGTATATGACACAATGCATTGTTTGCTGTTAACAGAAACAACGGACCAGAGATAATTTGGGGGGCTTTATGGACATTTAGAATAACTCCAAAACAATCAGAAATTTAAAATTTACATATATCTATTTGGAGGTGTGTTTTTCTGAAATACACATTTCACAGAATCACAGAATGGTAGGGGTTGGAAGAGACTTCTAGAGACCACCTAGTCCAACCCCTCTGCTAAAGCAGGTTCACCTACAGCAGGTTGCACATCCAGGTGTATTTTGAATATTTTCAGAGGAAACTTCACAGCCTCCCTGGCTAGCCTGTTCCAGCACTCTGTCACCTTCAAAGCAAAGAAGTTTTTCCTTGTGTTAAAGTGGAACTTCTTGTGTTCCAGTTTGCATCCTTTTCCCCTTGTCCCGTCGCTGGGCATAGTTCAGAATTATGTATACAGGAATGCACATAAAACTAATAATATGCTATCTTCCTTAAAGCATTATGAATTTGTAACTTTTTTCGTGGATAGAGGATTAACTTCTGAATAAAAAAAAGAACCCGACAGGTGAAAACATATACAGCCTAAGACAAAACTGAAATACAATGTGCTGTGCTACACTTTTCATAGTTTCAATTGTATGTTCATCCTGTACATCTCTTAATCCAATAACTCTTCATATTCACAGTATCACAGTATCATAAGGTTGGAAAGGACCTCCGAGATCAACGAGTCCAACCTATTAGCCAACACCAACACCAACACTAACATCATCATCTAAACCATGGCACTCAGTGCCTCATCCAGTCTCCCCTTAAACACCTCCAGGGTCGGCGACTCCACCACCTCCCTGGGCATTCCAATGACCAATCACCCTTTCAGTGAAGAACTTTTTCCTAACATCAAGTCTAAACTTTCCCTGACGAAGCTTGAGTCCATACCCTCTAGTTCTATCACTGGTCACCTGAGCGAAGAGACCAACCCCTGTTCGATGACAACCTCCTTTTAGGTAGTTGTAGAGAGCAATGAGGTCTCCCCTGAGCTCCTCTTCTTCAGACTAAACAGCCTCAGCTCCCTCAGTCGCTCCTCGTAGGGCTTGTGCTCCAGCCCCTTCACCGTCTTCGTTGCCCTCCTCTGGACACACTCCAGCATCCTGATATCTTTCCCAAACTGGGGGGCCCATAACTGTACACAATATTCAAGGTGAGGCCTGACAAGTGCTGAGTACGGGGGACGATAACTTCTCTGGTCCTGCTCGCCACACTATTCCTGATGCAGGCCAGAATGCCATTGGCCTTCTTGGCCACTTGGGCACACTGCTGGCTCATGTTGAGCTTCCTGTCAACCAGCACTCCCAGGTCCCTTTCTGCCTGACTACTCTCCAGCCACTCTGTCCCCAGTCTATAGCTCTGCATGGGATTGTTGTGTCCAAAATGAAGTACCCGACATTTGGACTTAGTAAACATCATCCCATTAGAATCGGCCCATCTCTCCAGTCTGTCCAGGTCCCTCTGTAGGACCATCCTACCCTCTAGCAGATCAACCTTTCCTCCCAGCTTGGTATCATCTGCATACTTGCTGATGATGGACTCAATCCCCTCATCCAGATCATCAATAAAGATATTAAACAGGATGGGACCCAATACCGATCCCTGGGGAACACAACTGGTGACCGGCCGCCAACTGGATGAGACACCATTCACCACCACTCTCTGGTGATATTCTTACCAAACTGCATAATGAAAGTAAACCACAAATCTGTTGCTTGCAAAAACAAGCTCATGTTAATCCTGTAAGCAAGAAACTTTCTGACATTTAAAGAAGACAATTCTTTCTGTAAGTGACAGTCTTTAAAATCTGTAGACTATGTTCCTCTCTAGGATGTAGAATTGGGTGTCGCCATGTCAGAAATAAGGTTTTTTTTTAATTACAGTATTTTTCAGTAATATAAACATAACTCGGGACAGTACTGTATAAAGGGGATAAAAGGTTATTTTTCATAAGAATACACTAAAACAACACTTTCTTCCAGAACAGGCAGAAGCACAATTTTCCAGGAGAGTATTCGGGAAGGTGGAATCATGGAGCTGTTAAACCAGCACACATGGGAAATAATTATTTTTAAGTTTTTCACCTGGAACTAACTGCAGTGTCTTCTTCACAGGTAACCAGCTGGATTCACTGCAGCTTCTGAATCAATTTTACATCAGAGAATGTGCCTGGCACTTATGAAGAGGGTGGTCTTGAGACTGGCAATGAAACATGTTACTCTTTGAATATTCAAGGCATGTGAAGGCCACACCATTATAATTTCCTTTGATTAACCAAATCTTTAGCCTCTTAGAAACTGTGAAGTTTCACAATCCACATAGAGCACTACATATAAGTTTTAAAGTGACTTTTTTCGTTCCACAGTTTATCTTGTTTGGCATTGATCAGATTCTGTTTTACTGTGTAAACCAGTAACATTTAAATTATCCTTTTAAAATGGACTCCTTTGGAATATATATAAATTCATTCCTTGCGCATCAACAGGATGCTCAATATTTTTTTCATTCTCTCTTGATTATGGGAATAAGAGTAGGCTTTGAATAAAATATAATTTAAGTCTTTTTGAAACCTAATGTTTTACATACTCTTAACCGGTAATGGTGCTCAAAATTAGATATTTTCTGTTGCCAACAAGGTTAAGTGACAAAGAAGTGGAATTTGATAGAATCTTAGAGTCTTGTTGCATGTATTTTAGGTCAGATACTGTGTGCTATGAGAGAACAGTTGTTTATTGTAGAGTTTTCAATTTAAATTAAATTACAACTTTTAAAAAACTAACTTGCAAACTTAAAGCAGTTATATGATATTATGCATTACATCTTCAGCCCATTAAGGAATTCTAAAGTAAGGTAATCAAAGACAGAAAATACTGTTTCAAATTTCAAACCACAATAAGTGTGAATATACCCTCAATTTAATAAAATGTATAATGTAACTTCCTGAGGCTTAAATGTCTTACAATTGCTCTTGGAATGAGCACTTGTTTTCCCATTATTGGCTACTTTAATCTACTTATGCCCTAGTTGTCTCATTTAAAGATCATGTTATAATATTTGTGATGTGCATCTGAAATCCGTGTTCCACTATTTTCTGATGCAACAACACAACAGTTTACAAATTTCTGAACTTGATCCGAAAGCTAATTTAAAAAATCTATACAGACAATCAAATTTCCTTGAAAATATATACACACAAGTCTGCTGTGAGGTGGCTAAAATGAAGAAAATTTAGTTTCTGGAGACAGGAAGAAAGCTGAGACTGAAAAGTAAAGATCCAGAAGAAAATGGGCACTAGCAGTGACCAAGTTCGAAACCCATCCCTCCCCAGAGAAAATTAGAGGAGGGCAAGGAAGACAAGCTTTGTAAAAGTAGAATGTTTGTGCTTTTCTTTCCAGCAGACTGCATTAAATATTCAGCAAAAGGCGGGGATCAGTTTACATTACTCTTCTTGTTTCTCGTGTATCGGCTGACAGGTGCTGTAAACATACATAGACAAACATGGTCCCATTCTTGCAATGCTCCAATAACTGAGGGTAGAAATGCTTTTTTTTCCTGCAGCAACATTTTGATCCTTGTAGCTATAATACATTAAGGTCAAGGTTGTATTCCATGGGAGAAATCAGACATTTTTTGTCCTACTGTATAGTACAATATTTCTTAGACACATAGAGTAGGAAGAAGCTCTGCAGTTATTTCAAAAGTACATTTGGTGGTTTCATGAGGAACCTCTTAAATAATAATTTCAGCAAAACTTCTCCCTGATATTTAATAGAGATTAAAAAATCGTATAAACATCTCAGGTCAATCTCTATCTTTTACAACTTGAGGAAAAACACAGACCATTGTGAAAGAGTTGACCTTGGCTAAAAGATGGGAACTAGTATTTAAAACATTCACTCATTCATGTTTAAGAGATGTCATGGTAAATAAATAATGACTGTTTACACTTAGTCCTAAGTGTCTTCTTTTTCCACACTATAGGCAGCTATTTGGCTGAGATGGTATCATTCACTGATCTAATCACACTGTACCTTTTTTCTCACTTGAATTGTACTTTTGGCTGTCATTTGCTCTTTTGAACAAAGGTTTACACTATTAAAAGATATCATAATAGCATATCTGGTTTTATACTAAATTGATATTCAAATCAATAAATATAAGGGCAATCTTTGCTTTGTACCTAGAAAAATGTACCATCTGCATTTGGCTTCTGATACTCTGTTGTGAGCAAAATTTAAGCAGAAGGAACTATTTAAGACTCCCCTTAAATTAAACCGCAATTCTAAGCATTTTATAATCTTCATTACAGTCAGAGCCAGTAAAATCGACCCTGTATATTTTTATTTCATCTCTGCTGGATCATATGATATTTAATAATTGGTTCTGGCACCTCGTTGCAAATTATTATAACTTCGAGATTCAACAGTTTTATTGAACATATGGGCAGAACAGTCTCAGAACATATATATGATACAGACTATCAGGAGGACCTTCTGTCATGTTTTGGTGAGCTTTAAGGGGTCAGGTAAATTTTGTTGGGTAGATTCGTGCTGTGTTTCCACATTCTTTGTTTTGTGTTTATTTTAGTGGGCTACTTATTTTTTTCCTGTGTTAAAATTATTTTCTGTAAAGGTTGACTCCATCCACAACTGTATTTGTTGATATTGACGTGTACTAATATGCTAGGCTTTCAGTATTGAAAAGTAGCAGCTGGAATGGGCAGGAAAGACAATCTTCAGTCCTGAGTGCATGACTTTCCTATCACATGGTACCATATTGTATTAGTGTTTGTTTCAGTTAACACTACATAAAGTTGCTAAAAAGCAGAAGACCTCATCAGTTCAATGAAAATGAACATGATTAGGATATCTCATTATTGATAGTGTGCTTGATGGAAATTTGATAACAAAATTCAAATGACAGTTTAAGAAACATGTAGGTTCTGTGGTGTATTTACATCTGGAAAAATTACATACATTCTTGAAACAGTTCCTTGAAATAGTGCCATTTTGATGCAGCTCTTGCTTCTACATCCATACCTAACACGATTTTCATCTATGAGTCTGTATCTATGAGTATGTATCTTTTGCTGTATTAAACTATATATGAATAGAATCAATTGTGTGTCTCTCTGAATATGCAAATATCCTACAGATTTCCATGGGAAATTTGTGTGTGAAAGAAAAAAATGTCCAGTCATTATACACAAATAATTGTGTAACAAGTTATACTGAAAAAGAGATGACTTGCTGATACCTGTATATACATATGTGTGTACCTTAAAAAAATGAAGTGCATTTTACAAAAACTTAACTCTAGATGGTTTATTTAATCTTAATTCATCTAAAAATCTCACTACTATATCACAGTGTTTTCTCCTCTATTGCCATTATTAAGTTGATGAAGATGTAAAATCAGTAGCTGAATTATCATTTACTTCTTTTTCAGTGCATAGCATGTATTTTACTATGCCAGGCTGCATTTTTATCCATATTTTTTAAAAAATATATCTCTATAAACATGGTGAATTTTTTGTATCTTTTGCTTTTTATTGGCATATATTGAATTGATATTCACAGCTAAGGTTGGGAAATGTTAGTTAGAATAGTAATCTGTGAAAGTAAATTTGGTGAATTCTGCTAATGAATTTGGATACCAGTTTAAATACATATGAATACTTGATTGGTTCTACAGAAAATGTATAAATACTTAAAGTATTGGGGACCACAGTAATTGTACCCTTAGGCAGTAAATCTCTTATTAGAACAAGAACTATTTTTTTGATTACTTGCCTGGCATAATTTGAACCAGTAGGTGGAGTGCTTGCTAATAATAATTGCATGTACAGATCTTGCTAGTAAACACTATGGGTAAAATACTTTTGATATTAAAGACTGCTAAAATTATTTTTGCTTTATGTTTTGTGTGTTGGTATAATTAGCTAGAAATAACTTTTAAATGGCACAGACTTATAGCTATCTATCAGAAAACAGAAGAAAACACAGTTTGGAAAAGCCAAGCACCATTTAGATGAGAACTTTTTGGAAAATATTAAGCGTGACTTAAAAACTAGAAAGCTGGGTTTTGTTGTTGCTTTGACTTATTTTTGTTGTTATTTTCTTTTTCTTAATCAAGATGTTTTTTCAAGCACATCTGAAATTCCAAAGGTCAAAAATCTTCTGTGGTATAGTTATGTTCCTGAAATCCAAGGTTTTATACACCAACAGACATGTAGGACAGTCATCACAATCTAGAGGCATTCCTATAATAGAATATAAGTTCAGATAAAAGAAATCCCGTTGCTATTTAGAAACTTTAGTTTTTCAAAAGTTCCCATTTTAGAGCAGCCTATGGGCAGTTGAAATGTGCCAAAGATTTCAGTAGCAGAAGCCTAAACTTTTGAGTACATGCCAAAAAAGAGTAAGCCTTAAAAGTGCCAAATGGCAAAGACAATCTAAATTTCATTTCTCACAGATGACTGGCCTCCTCTTTAGGTAACAGCATGATACCTATGTTTCTTCAAATTTTCTTTTTGCTGTCATGTTAAAGAACTATTCTACCAATAATGGAAAAGTTCTAAAGAAAATTAACTTGTACCTTCAAAAACACATGTGTAGTAATACAAAATGCCCAATACCTCACTCAAAAAACCCATCAATATACTCTTGCAAATTACCTCAGTCAAGCACAAAACTGAACATGCGTCCTATACAAGTGAGTGCTCTAAATTCCAAAAGATTACACAAAGGGAAATCACCCTGATTTGAAACTTCCAATGATCCTTTTTGAAAGAAAAATCCACCTCCTTTCCTCATTTTTTTTTTTAAATTCAGGGCTACAGCACTTGACTCTAGGAAATGGTTTATCTCTAGGAACTCAAGGGGAGGAAGTTACCTCAAGGTTAACCCAATCTAAGATTAATTGTCCCAGAGAAGGGTAATATTTGAAACAACACCTTCATCTTTCCAGTTACCCAGTTACTGCTTTGAGTGTCTTTCTAGTCATCTCATGACCTGTGGTGCATCTTGTTGTTAGGTACAGGAATCTAGTAATATGTAGAAGGAATGTCCTTTTGTGAACATCGGGCCAGTTCCAAAATAAGAAAGCTCTTATGTGAAGAAAGGATCTTCACTGGCAATTGTCTATAATTGAAGTGGATTATTTGTTCTGATTTCTGGAGAACTCATTTTTTAACTTCAAAGTTCCTGAGTATTCAATCACACTTGCCTAGAGCCCTGAACTCCTCTGTGGTGAGGAGAGCAGCTGGCTTCCACCAAGATGGAAGTGGGTCTGACAAATCGGGCAAACCCTTCTTCCAACTACCTGAAAATTACACAATGGTTAATCCTCAAAATTTTGTTACATGCCTGCAAAAAGTGATCCTTGCAAAGTGAAGTGAACCTGCTACAGTCTTTGAAAAGACAACTTAAAATGGTGTCTCACTTTCATATAATTGCCTTTCCTGTGAAATTCAAGAAACAGATTTCTTTTCCTCTGCTACCTATGGGTGACTAACCCTACATTTAATTTTTTTCAAGATTCCCTATAGAATGACTTAACTGCAGGAAGGCCATGTTCTATCCTTTCCACTGAAGCTTTGAGAAGGGAAAGCATAAGAAAACATAACTAAGTAAGCTGCTGGAGGGTTAACTTAGGAGAAACATGTGAGTTCTAATCCCTTGATTCAAATCCTGTGTATGTATTTCATGTGAAATCTAAACAACCATTGAAGCAACTTCAGTTTATGTGTATTTACATTGAAATTGGTAACTGTTAGAATTTCAAAGGAAAAGTATCAAAAGGAAGTGACGATTCCTTGAGATTGTCTTATCACAAATCACACTCTGAGACCTCCTATTTAAAAGGATATCCTCCTGCTCTTGTTTTATTCAAGTTCGCTCTACTGTTTTTACCAGGCCTATTATCTTATGATTTATCACATGCAGAATACAGCATTTCTATGGATATACTCTTACAATTTGAGTTTTGAAGGATAGCTATGTGACTCTGTACACCACCAGGCCAAATAGACAAGCTCAAATTATTCATTTTGCAAGCCTGGCACCTAGCAGTGAAAGTTACACCAGGACAGTTACTTTCTGTAGTAATATGAAGGGCACCTATATTTCATTATAATTTGATTAGGTTTTCTTGACCGTGAGATTTTTTGACAGATGTAATTCTTTTCTAAACTGTCACACACATGTTATTATTACGTCATCTTACCTGTATGCATATATCATTAACTTCTAAGTAAGGTACAGAGACATAGTAATATATATTTTCCATACTGTATATGCATATTTTAACATATTTACTGTTAAAGTGATAAATTAAACTCAGATCAAGCTCTGAGTTTTCTGAAACAATATCTAGTTATAAATGTATTTTATTTGGATGTGAATTCTGGTCTGTTTCAAGAACACTGATTGCTGTCAGGTCCCAATGCTCAGTCTCTAAATAACTTCTTTTCCTCCTGAGGGAAACAACATTTGGAAAAAGGCACATTTCCCCTGAAATAAGTAATGAAATAGGGATAGGTTTACTTTTTAGAATTTGCATAACTGTTTTTTAAATATTATTGCATGAGGAAGCCATGTAATGTTATCTAAAATCTAGATAAAGTATTATGCAAGACTGACATAGAACATGCCTGTAAGAAATCAATGCAGTATCGATACTATGTACACAGAAGTCCCTAAGATGTATATTAAATGAAGCAGCTTTCTCAGAAGATGCTTCTCTTGACTTGCAGATGTACAGAGACACAGTCAGGAAACCCTGTAACAAAGCACCCTAGCAATTTCACCTAGTCGAAACTCATTGTTTCAACTTTTCACCCTATCTCCAGCCTGAGAACCCCAAGAAATGAGGAAAACTAGCATTTTAGTTTCCTACACCACAGTCGTTATTCCGTTTAAAAGAGGTAGTTCCTGTCATACACAGGTGTGCATTTGAAAACAGACTAGTTAATTCACAGAGAAAAATCTCTTATGAGTCCTTTACGCCTTCCCTTGCCTGTGCTAACACTCAGCTATCTATATTCAGCTGCTTGTTGGATTCCCCCAGTGCTCTGTTCCATGAATCACGACAAGGTGATGATTGTCACACTACCTGGTTTGCTGGCTTTGGAACAAAGGACAGTACACCACAAATCCTCCATACATATTACATAACGTATTAAAAGTGAATAACTTTCTGATTTTTCCCCATTACAAAAATCAAAGCAATAGGGTCATATTTACAGATTCTGTCACAAAAATGTACTGATCTCATTTACTCATTGAAATTTATTAATGAAATGACAGGCACTATCTGAGTGATTTAGATCCTGCTGAAGCGGTAGGTCCAGTATGCTAAGCATAATTTTCAGGAAAGCTTGAAGTTTTAATTTTGCTGTGGCTCCAAATGTTGCCTCAGTTTCTGAAAGTCTTGCAGATATGCACCTGAGAGGTCTTTTCTGCTTTTACATATTCCTCAGTCCTCTACCCCTCCCCCCATTATTTATGTCTTTTTATTCTGCATGTGTTATTGCTTATGTACACACTTAACATATTTTTATTCCTCTCATTTGAAAAAAAAATATTCTGAGTTCACTTGCTTTTTTGTCAGTTGTCATTCATTTTACCTTGTTTTGCTTGCTTCAGTATGTTACTTCCCCTTATATTGTGAACTATGTCATCTGTGCCAATGTACATCCCTTGATAGTGAGTATGCAGTAGACTTTACTGAGAAATAGAAAAGAGAAGTGTTAGCCACTGCTCTCACCAAGATTATATTCTCTCTTAATAGAAGCTGTTGATAGATCCTGCGAGGCTACAACACTTAGGGTGTTGACTTGTAGAATGAAATCCTCTACACACAAGCACAGCAAAATATTTTGGTGAAAAGTAATTATCAGAAATAGTGACATGAGTAAATTAGTTAACTACATTTCAGCAGGAAGCTTGAGTTACCCCTGCCCGTTCTTGTTCCAGACCCATCTAAAATCAGCAGTTCAGCTTAATGATGTCACAACATTTGCCAGGCTGTGGGCACTGAAGAGAAGACGTGAAAATACTCCCACTGAATCAGATCCCCTCCTCTCACTAAGCGCAGTTAAACAGCCCATCTGTCTCACATTGGAACTGTTATCTTTGAAACATCATTCTATTATTACCACAGTGGTTCTAAAAAACTCTCCTTAATTTTAGACATCTTACAAGCAAATTTTTAAATTCACTGGATATTGTTAACCCAGATCTGAAACAGTGACACTAAACAATGCTAGGAAGCTCCTTTCTGTAGGATACGGCTCAAGCAGCACTGTACATCACCCTTAATTTACCAAGGGTAACCTTTTGTGAAATATAGATATCCTACATTTAAAAAAAAAAAAAAGAACACAACAAAGAGTCTGACCCCTCCCTAATCTCTAATATTTTTGAAAGTGTGAATTGAAGAGGACTGGGAGACAGATGGGTCTGGATGATCAAGTTACCTGTTATAGCGGCACATCTGCCAGGGCAGTCAATCACTGTGATGTCTCTGACAGGTCGATGGAGTCTGAGTACGAAAGGCTAATGCAGAGAGAAGCTGAGGAAGGGCTGCCCTCCTGCCTGCCTCTTGGGTTTGACTGGTCTGAAAACTGCACTTGAATTTGTTCTGGTTAAAAAAAAAATCTGTAGCATACAGATTCTAGGAAAAAGACTTCAGTCACAATAAAAAATTCCTGGTATACTGAGCAAGCATAATTGTGACATAGACCCATCATTGATTCACTTTGGGGCTTTTTTGTTTCAGGAATCAATCAAAAATGGAAAAAAATTTGGTAAAATTATTTCACAACAAAGAAGATGATAAATATGAATCACCAGAATAGAAAAAAAGATTAAGACTGTCAAGTAACAGAACTAAATAAACTGTGGCACTGAAGTAGTTTATTTTTTTGGAATCTATGATTACATTAATTTGCATTAACTATGATGTCTTTCTTCTGTGTGTTCCAGTGTATTTATTTTCAGAGCTGCTGCTCTATACGCTAAGGTTAATTGTCCTGCAAAAAAAGCTTACACTGGGAAGTACTGAGTACCAAGAAGGTTTTTCACAGTTACAAACAACTTCTAGATTTTTGTTACATGTTGCATATGGGTAAAAATGAATATAGTGCTAATTGGATTGCTATTTTACTACATTTGCACCAACATTAATTCCTGCTTCTTGGACAACAGAGCTCAGAACAGCATAAATATAAGGCCAGGGAAAGTGCTCCAGGATACAGCAAAAAGCCTTACAAGCTCCAAAGGCTTTGGCCATTTTAAAGGAATTATTTGATTTTATTAAATGAAGGTCACACACATTCCTATAACAAGAAGAAAACATGGAACGCTGTAATTCAAGGATGCTTTTTAGAAACGTAACACTCATTTCATTTTCAGGCCTTTCCAGATTTGTCCACCGATAAGATACTTCTTGGAAAGAAAAAACCTGAATGTCAAAAACACCTTTGATATTTCCAAACTGCAAAACTGGTAAGTACCTATGGAATACTAACTAAATATAGGTTTTTACTTATTATTAGTGTGGCACTCATTTTTTAGAAATCTTCATCAGGCTATTGCTATGATAAGTTTTTTCTTATACCATCAGCAAATATATTTGACCCTTTTTGGCGTGGTAGAGGTCAGATTCACCAATGTTTCTGAAAGCATTATACTTGGTGATTATCAATGTAATGTAACTGAAAAATAGTTTTATATGTGTAAGGTAAAAGCTTAAGAGACTGAACTAAAATAAAGGTGAATTAGATTGGTTTTATTTTTTTTATTTGGGAAAAGCATTAAAGAAACCTCACTGAAGAGAACAGTACTTGTGGTTTAATCCAATAGGCTTTAAACTAAACTAAATACACGTCAGTCTTCTGCAGGTTTCCTCAACAAGAGCATTCACAATGAATTAAATATGCTCAATGCAACTAACACTCAAGGTAAAGATATTTACAAAACTGCTTGGTCTAGGCCTTTAGTTTCATCTTTACTAAAATAGATCAAAATACTTCAAGAAAACCATAAGAATAGTAGATTCAGATACGGCTGTGCAATACTAAGGTAGGGTGGGGATGAATATCATAGGAAAATCAGTAAGAAAAATAATGCTCGTTTTTCCAAATGTAGCAGAAATCCATGTCTTGCTAGCAAATTGTTAATGCATAGTAAGTGTGTTGAAATTAAGATGGATTCGGTAAGACATCAGAAAATGTTTTCTTTTAATTGCATGTATAACCACGATGGAAATAAAAATGAGTTGTGCTATTTAATTTTTTTTGTTTAAGTTTGATACTTCTTAAATAGGGAAAATCATATCTTTTGGAATTCTTCAACAGAGGTACTTTCGCAGAGGGGGACTTTGAAGACTGAGTACTGTAGATGGATTCCATTCCTTATGTGCATAGTTGACACACAATCACCAGTTTGAGATGTATCAAAACAAAATTATTTTATTTAGATGTTTTTAGTTCTTTTAACCTATATGCTTGGTATTCTCAGTCATGGTAAAGGCGAGACCTACAAAGGTGTTTCTGTTATTAAACTACCTAAGCTGCATAAAGTGAGAAATATTTTTACTGTGTAAAAAGCTTGAGTAAAAGGCTGAGTTCATAAAAGGTTTGATGTATCAAATCAAATGCACTATAAAGTAATTCCTGCTACAGATTCCACAGCAGGTCGATGCCAGAGCTGCTCCTATTCTTAATAGGCAAATTTATATTTGCTGAGATCATTGGTACAACTTATTTCATATGCTTAAAGTATTTGTAAAATAATAAGATGAAATATTTATACGTAAGCATATGTGCAAACAATTTAGTTATCGTGAAAGCCACAGAAAAATCTGATACAGAAATAACAACTCTGAATAAACTGCTGTATAACAGAAGAAATTAGTGTATTCATTTTATAATACTTACAAATAAAACAACTTCCATCAACCCATGACCTGTAGTTATGTATGCTAGGATATTTTGCCAGTAATCACAAGCTAAACAGAAAAATTCAAGTGTATATTAAAATTGGGTCTTGTCCTTTTTGATACAGTATGTTCCTGGCTCTTGATTGTAGCAAAAAGGAAATAATTCCCCACAATAGGAAAATTCACATCCTTTCAGAGGTAATAGTCAAAGTGCTAACACTGTTGCATTTTTGTGTTAAGTTTTCTGAGCTAAAACATTTTAAAAAAATGGAGCTCTTTAAATTATATTTTCTGGAATTAATTCTAGATGTGCTTAGCAGCCCATTTTCTTCATTACTCATGGTCTCCCATGTAATAATGCAAAAGTTCTAAACAAAAAAGTCAGTATTTATTCACATTAATAAGAAAATTATTAAATATTTCTGCATGTCTGATTTACTGTCTACCTTAGATTTAGTGATTTAGTGTCTCAGTGCATTGTTTCAAAGGCAACACAAAAGGCATTACTTTCAATGCAATCGCTGACTATTTTGCCATTAGTACAATAGTTATATGGGAAGAAGTGATCATGTTCGCTGTAATGTTAAATGTAGACAGCAAAAAGCCCCCACTTGATACTGTGCTGGTATGCTGTAACTGAGCTATTTTTAATATTTCCTTGTAACTGATTTGTAAGTGAATTGTGCTTAGGCAGTGTCAGAACTTTACTGTCAGCTACTTTAACAGCAAAGAGATAGCTCGATGAATAATTCATTGAAGGCAATTTTCTCCTAGTCACTGAGTCATCAATCATAGTTGCCTAAAGAGCCTTGAATTGGCCAGCAGAGCGCTATTCACAGGTAGTGTGATTTAAGGAATAGGAGCCACATTCATACTGACAGGTCAGGTAGCAATAAGTAAGGGAAGGTGCTTCCTTTACAGACTGCTAATGAGTCACCAAACCTGTATACTATTTCCAATTCTCTCCTTTTTTGTTTTTTTTTTCTCCTCTTCCTTTTTCAAAATATCACTCAGAATTGTAGCCATAGGGTGGTTTTGCCAAACAAAGGTGCAGTTGGATGAAAAACCAGTGTAAATATTTGCACATTTTTTCTGGCAGAAATCCTACCCTGAAAAGAAGCTCTTCAAAAGGGAAAAGTGATTTGATACATGATTGCATGCATTTACCCATGTAATTGAAATAATGAGAGATGATTGCTTTGAGCTAATAGTCATAAGTTACTGGTCTTTTTGTTTAATCCAACCATCAGCTGTCAAGAGCCTCACAGGAGCATGGGGAAGATGCACCAAGGATATCATTTGCATCACCTCAGACTGTAATTTTGTTGTTTTTTTCAGAGCTGATACAAGCGTCAGATTCTATACAAATCTCCCTGGAGCATAAGCGTTCTAGTGTTGTTTTGATAGGAGCAAAGAGAAAAGGAGCACGTATATGCTGCTTGTAGTAGCTTAAATGCTCTCAGGATCACAAATAAAATAAAAGCAGTTTTTGGCAGACTTTTTGCAATTGTTAGAAACTAATTTTGCATTAGAGTCAAGGTATGTCTTTGTGCTTGATAAAATCTCATTTAAGCACAATTTTCAAATATATACATCTTACATCATTGTGCTTATTGTTTTGGATGACAGATACCTTTGTGGTGTATTATACATAACCCATTAATTCCCTAAGCACTACCTATTGTATTAATACTAGCTGTCTATGACTATTCAACCAGAACAAGAAAGCAGCCAAAAACAATGGTGCAGTGATGAGTCATAATTTTCATAGTCTTGCTTAATAAGGAGGTGTGAAAAATGTTTTCTAAATATTGTAGCTCCACTGTTGTCTATATGTGATTATAATGTTTATGCAAGCAACACAAAACAATGTGTACACAATCAACATCTGGCTACTGAGCTGGCTGTATAGAAAGATTTGAAGATTTATCAAACATTGCTAACAATGGGCAAGATTCTGATACTCTTTCTCAGGTTCTGCAACTACCCTATTTCAACATATTGTTCTGTGCATCTCATAGTATGAGAATCTGATCTGGAAAAGGATCTTCAGGGTATGTTTAGAACATTTAAAGAAAATAAATAAGGATAAGCATAAACTAAAAAAAATTAGTGTTAATACTGTATTTGTTTTTCATTCTCTTTTTCAAGCATTACCTGCCTACACGTAGTTGAAAGGTTTGGCAATACCAACAACACTGTCTACTGGTTAAAGACCAGGCCTAGTGATGATTACACATTTTCTGCCTCTCCCCATCTGTACTGCAAACTCTGAGCAGGATAATTTTAATCGTAAACTGTGTCTATCCAGCATAAATGTCATTTTCAAACCTCTTTATATTGAAAATAATGAATTAGTATTCAAATAAATGCTCAAGAACTAATTCTGGAAATAGCTATAGCTATGGCCAGTGTAAACGAGATAGTAAGGAGTCAAGGAGCTACTGAACTACAATGCATATAAGTGTTATGCGAATTGTCATTTTACTTCCATGTTTTGTTTTGTTGCAGTTTTGGTTGTTTGTTTTTTAACGGGCTTATATCACATGGCTCCATACAGTTGTTCGGTTATTTTAGACGCATAGGCAAAATGTTGTCTTCCTTGACATCAACAGAACTCCTCCTGGTTTTTGTGAGCAATCATTTCAGCTCTGGTTTCTAAACAGTTTATTTCAGAACAGAAAGATAGTCAAAATACTGCTACAACCATGACAACTTCTTAGAAATATTTTTATTTAAAAAAAAGTACATGGCTGATATGGTAACGACCCTTTCCTTTGTCCTACACATGAGTCTCAGGTTAGTTTTCATTCAAAGAGAATATGAATTAGAGAAATGCAAACATAGTTTTAATAATGATTTGATGTTGTTCTCCCTTCCTTCATCTTGAAAAGTTAATTCGAAGGCTGACTTCTACTTACAATCATTGAAAGAATTGAAGGGAGAAGCATGAGGAAGCAGAGATCAAAGTTCAGTTTTGTGTTTCTTTTCATATTCTACAGGCAGCATTTTTGCACTAAGAGGTATTAACACTGCAAGAATTTAATACAGGTTTTGTTTTCAGCCTCAAAACTTCCTGATATGTCTTTTGAATATATAAGTATTTTGGTTTTAAATATTATTTGCTTTCATGAAAGAAATGGAAACTATATTCTTATATTTTAATTGTTGAAGCGGTAAATGATAATGCTTAGCAGCATCTATGTTTTGCAGTATTCCTAGGAGACTAACAAGTTGAAAGTCAACATTAATATGTTACCATCACTCTTTGGCTGAAAGATGGGATTAAAATGCAGTGTGGAAACTGTCAGTGAGTAAAACCATAGAATTTACTTTACATCATAACACCTTCCTGAATATGAAGAACCTTACTTCTGTGATAGTGTCTCAAAATGTGCCACACAACAGAAAAACAACCATAACCATAAGAATTAGAAATAGGTAGTCTCAATGCCTACTGAATCCAGCACAAAAACGACAAACAACCATCCACAAAATTCTAAACACACCCTAATATTAAGTAGACCCACTGCCCACCATATTCATTGTCATTTTCTCCAATTATAGCTGCAATCACTTGTGTCATATGACAGCAGAACAGTGATATTTTTGCAATTAAATGCAGCAAATATTGAAAGATTTCCTACTGGATAAATGAGAGTAAGCTGCTTTGGTAGTAAAATGCTTTCCTGTATTTAACCATAATGGGATCTTTTTGCGAAAAAATCTGGGTTTGAAATTTAAGGCAAAAGTATTTTGCTGAATCCAGAAGGTTGTTTATAAAACTTCTGTTTATTCCTTTTAAGGTAAAGAGTAGCCAATGTTTTCACAAGTAAATATTCCCTAGCATCTAAAATACTGCTACAGAATATGACATAATCCACTTCTGCACAGATTAATATTTTGCTTCAGAAACGTTGGATTTCATGAAGGTTGGAAGTTATCACAATAATAATCACCTAAAAGTAACTTTTCATTCTACTCTAATGTAATTATGAGGTTAAGCCTACATTTCGCCATTAACTTAATTTATGCTACAGTAACATTCCCTATCTTGCCACTTTGTCATTCTCATTCTTCTTTCCTCATCACTTTTCTTTTTCCCATTGACCATTCTACCAGATCAGTTTTCCATTCTAGATTATTATGCATCTGCACAAACATTTTTCCTGGCATGACAGAAAGAGTGTCATGAGAGTCTAGAGGTGAGTATAATGTGAACAATAACATTTCAAATATCTAACAGAGGCCTGTAGTGGCTAAAATAATACCAGAATGTGTATAGAAAAGAATAGCAAAGAGCAATAAGTAGACCATGTTCCCTCTGTATTTAAAACAGCCGTAACTGGAAGAGTAGAAGTCAAAATAGTAAAATTCTAGGAAAGCTTGTTTTTGAACACAGAACATTTTAAGATAGGGAGGAAGCTCTTTACTGAAAGTCACAAGTCTAACCACAGTCACCGCACTTGCAGTAACATTTCATTCAAGGCTTGTTTTGGGTGGAATATCATATTAGTTTATGAAGAATATTCTTTCTGGCATTAGTTTGTCATTCTATCAATCTGTTCTGATAAGCATTTAATACTTTTGTTAACATCATACAATATTTTTATTTCAACTATTTTCTGAGTAGGTAATTTTCATGGAACTAGATTCATTACAGAGATCAAATAGCAAAGAAACCAGAAGGGATTTGGGTTGCAGGGAATCGGAATACTATACCGGTGAGTATCAGCAATGATGTAGAATTATAATATCTACAGCTTTCCAAAACTCTTTTCCAAAATGTTCAATAATTTCAAACAAAATTAACTGCATTTACAAGCCTATCATGGGGTGAAAAAGTCACACTAAGTTGACAAGCATAATTTATTTATATGTTCTAGAATGTTATGAGAACTCTTGGCTGGGACGACGCAGTGTGCAGACATTTATATATCTCTGTCTATGCCTAATGATATTTTAAAGATTATAGTAACTAACAACCTTTGAAATCTAAAAGTGTACTTTTATTATAAATATGAGATAATAATAGAAGTAGATGATAACCAACAGTTGAAAAGGTTTTAATTTGCAGTTATTAAAAAAAGCAGAGGGAGTTGTAGCCACTACTCACAAAAGATCTGAAACCTGCAGAAGCTCTTCAAGTGAAGGCCAGATCACGTGACAAATGTGCCACTAAGATAAGCAGCAATACAAATATAACAGACATCATCCAACTGCCTGCAAATTTAAACTGCTACAGCTTTTTCAGTGTATCAGGTTATATCAAGTAAGAAGCTCATTCATTAACTGATAGAACTACACAGCCTCCTTCTAGATGTATACCTCCTCACAATTTGTCAATAAATCTTTATGCCACTATTCAAACATTAATTTATGTGTATAATCTCTATTTCCATAGCCATAGGAATTAATGTATCAAGGAATAACAGGAGCAAAGAGACAACTTAAATTATCTTGAATTTGATTATGCTATTCCCTGCTACTAAAGCTGACTTGAGTCGTTGCACAAAAATATGGAGGATAAGTTAAATTCTCACCTCACATTAGTCTCAAGTAAGACTAATGAGCTCAAGTTCCTCCTCTCAAAGCAGTTTTTCTTTTAACATTAAATAACCTTTGCATAAAATTACTATCTCCCATATGAAATTCTGTGGGTTTGAAAATCCATTAAAAAATGCAGACTTTGAGCAAAAAAAAAAAAAAAAAGCTTTGCATCTAGTTTCACCAATCTGTAAATCTAGTATTGTATCACTTATCCAATGGGCAAGTACAAACTCTCAGTCCTACTGCATTAGTAAAAGTTTGTTTTCTTTTAGGTTAATCTTTTTATAGAGTAGAAGAGTCAAGATCCCTCAAAAGTGCAGTGATTTCTTTCATGCAGAGTGTTTGGTTTAAAAAAGCAAATGTTTTCAAAGAGGAAAAGGCTTGTCGCCTTATGGCTTTTCTGCATCACTTTAAGTTTTACAGTGATTCAGTATATACCGTTATGCTCCTTAATGATTAATATTTCTCACTTTGAATTGAAAAGTCAGGACAAGTAGCAAAACTAATTCTTTTATTAATCAGGTACAATTGTAACTTCCTCTCTCTCAGATTTCATTTTTATTATGACTTTGAATTTTTTCCAGTGAAGTACATTGTAAGTAAAGAAAATGTGATTTTTTTTGACAAGCAAAAAAGGTTTATTATTTTAAAATTACAGCACAGAAGATCAAAATAAAGTGACTGTTCATTGTACTATCCAAATAGCCTATCTTTGTTCAAAAAACCTTTCATTTTCACAACTAAATTGACTAAAAGACACTGTTACCTAGCAACATTCATTGTGTTTATGACCTTTCATCTAATCTGAGCTCACAGATGTGCTTCTGAAGCTAATAAACATACATCATACAGTCCCCGCCTGCTTTGATGAAATATATGAGACCTTAGAGCAGACTGTGAAATGTCCTTTCTAAATAACAATATATAATACAAAAATTATGAAAAACAAGATACACTTGAAAATAGTTCAAAAAGTCTTAATGACAAACTTGAAATCTCTTTGCTATCAGTCTATTGTATTTTTCAGTGAACTGAAAATTTTCCCAGGAAGTCGTGGTCTTGCACACAAACATAGTAGGCATAGGATTGACAGATTTATTTTTTCTATGTTAATAAATGCACTGATCATGAACTTCTGAAACCAAGGTGTCTTAAAGAAACTTGAAAGAGAAAAGGTTGAGACTGCAGAGGACTACCTGAATTTCAGATAACAGTGTATTGTTTTCTTTTAAAAAATATTATATCTACATGATTTATATGCATGATTATTAAATTTAATATACAACTTCTGTCACCATATTAATTGCATACAATACTCTGAAAAAAGTACTAATAACACTGCATAACTTTATGAGCTAAACTTACAGAGAAAACATTGCATACCCTGTGTTGATAGAGCAATTTGAAAGTAAAAAGCATTGTACAAGTGCAACGAGTGAGGAGAACCATGCAATAGACTCAATATGAGTGGTAGAGCAAGTTCTGGCTTATTGCGAAGATCATTCACGACTACACCATAGCCCATGTCTACTTAAGTCATGTCTACTTATCTAACAATCATTGGCTTGTCTAACAATCATTTTCCCCTTACATACACTTGTCTTATAATCTTTAGTTTGGCTCCAAAAGCCCTATAATCACTAACTTAACTCTAAAAATTATACCATCATGCCCCTCTTCAAAGCTCTAAGGTTACATTAGCATGTTCCTCCTACTTTCTCCTCCTACTTGCAGCTACTGCTATATGCTCGGGTCCCAGTCTCACTCTGGCCTGCTTCCCTAAGTTGTTTATCTGTTACAAGGTCTTCTTGACCTTATCTTGGGGATTTTCTCACAGCCTCCCTCCTTGTAGCGTGACTCAGCAAAATCCTCAGTACTTTTTATCACAGCCCAGCTCAGCTGATTTTTGCCAGGGCCGATTCACAGAGCTCCTCCTTTGAGACATGTCCACCCTCCCGCAACCATTCTCCAACATACAAGTATTATTATTCTTGCTTTTTTCAGGTTTAGATAGCTTGCACAAGCTCTCATGACAAGTTGCAATTATAGTTCAAAAGTTACTGTATCAAGAGACATTTATGGAGTTCCACCTTTAATTTGTCATTGATTCATCTACACTTTTTCTGTATTTGTAATTGAAACGAATACACTTTCTAACACTTCAGATTTCATATGGAAAATGAAAACTGAATTCTGTTTTTCAGCTTTTTGCACCATCCAATTGTAAGGACTTTGTAGCCAGAATTTTACAAAGATTTGTACAGAAGCAATTGAACTGCAGCATAAAATTTGGCTTGGTCTTCTATAAGCAACAGGTAGAGTCACATTTTTTTGCCAAGAAAAGAAAAATTAGAAATTCATGGATCATATATGATCAATAAATACTCTTCTTGCAAGGGTTTTTTTCTGAATATATAGCACCTGAAGAATTCTGTGGGTCAGTTTCAGTTCTCAAAACATGTGAAGGTTGTGCAGCCCTCTCACCTTACTACAGCTGTAAATGAAAGAGAAATTTTAATATTTAACATTCAATCACCTGAAGTCAAAGCACAGGTTAGAGTATATAACAGTGAGGTCTACTGTGCCATACACTGAAAAAAATAATTAATTTAAATATTGTGTATTTTTCTTACGTTAAACATTTCTTGACAAGCTCAGTTGCACAATGCTGCCTGATATAACTGCAGTCAATTTTCAACAAGATGAAAACGTGAATATAATCTTCCACATGACAGCCTCTGTCTGAGATTTATTGCATAGGAACAATAGTTAAATTGATTCTACCTATACTTTTGAAAAAAATCTAGAGTAACAGAAATTCAGATGTTTTACAGATAACATTGTTCCAATTGTTAGTTTTATGTCATTTTGATAATTAAACCATTGTATTCAGCACATTTGAATATCTGATATTTTAAAATATGAATACAAATTTCAGTATGCATGATGACAACTCCCATTTGTAACGAAAAACTCAATGTTCAGTGTTCAGTTTCAAGTCATCTGGATAATCTCTCTGACCAGTTCCTGTTTAGAAAACGTATATCTAGTAATCTTCTTCTACCAGATATTACTGCCTAGTGAGCATATCTAGTCTTCCTCAGGGCTTCAGAACAGTGTTGATGTGATACATGTTTCTCAAAGTTGAATTAAAATCAAATAAGCGTGTAAAACTTGTGCTTGTCAGTATCAAAAATTAGTTTATGACAGATATCATCTTGCTTCCAGAAAACTTCAATATAAGTTCAGCCTCAATAGAATCAATCCATTTTCGACTTACAGTATTTATTTAGCCTTAAAAGGTGATCTTGGGGACTGTATTCACACACAGATACATATGGGTATACTAAATGTATATATATAAAATTTTTATATTTTAATGCTTCCTGTTTTGGAATCTCCAACATAAGGAGATTGTTGGAATGGGTTCAGAGGAGGGCCACAGAGATGATCATACGGCTGGAGCCCCTCTGCTATGAGGACAGGCTGAAAGAGTTGGGATTGCTCAGCCTGGAGAAGTGAAGGCTCCAGGGAGCTCTTATAGCTGCCTTCCAGTACCTGAAGGGGGCTACAGGAAAGCTGGGGAGGGACAGGTTACAAGTGCCTGTAGTGACAGGATGAGAGGGAAAGGCTTCAAACTGGAAAAGGGAAGATTTAGATTACACATTAGGAAGAAATTCTTCGTGATGAGGGTTGTGAGACAATGGAACAGGTTGCCCAGAGACGTTTCGGATGACCTCTCCTGAAGTGTTCACGGCCAGCTTGGATGGGGCCTTGAGCAGCCTCGTCTGGTGAGAGATGTCCCTGCCCATGGCAGGGGGGTTGGAACTTCCAACCCAAACCATTTTATGATGACATCCTGGTTGAAGTATGTTACAGACCACCCGGCCAGGAGCAGGAGATGGATCTTCTATTGTTTAAACAGCTGGAGGCTGCCTCTAGATCGGCTGCCCTTGTTCTTTTAGGAGACTTTAATCTTCCGGATATCTACTGGGAACTTAACACTGCCGAGAGGAGGCAGTCCAGGAGGTTCTTAGAGTGGATTGAGGACTGCTTTCTGTCACAGCTGGTGAGTGAGCCTACCAGGGGTGAGGCTCTCCTTGACCGGCTGTTTACAAACAAAGAGGGGCTGGTGGGTGATGTTGTTGTCGGAGGCTGTCTGGGGTGTAGTGATCATGAGATAATTGAATTCTCTGTAAACAATGTAACAAGAAAAGGCAGGAACAGGACATCCATGCTGGACTTTCGGTGGGCAGATTTTGGATTATTTAAGGAATTAGTCAGGAAAGTACCCTGGAAATAGTTCTTAGTGGCAAGAGGGTCCAGGAAGGCTGGATGCACTTCAAGAATGAAATCTTGAAGGCGCAGGAGTGGGCTGTCCCCATGTGTTGTAAGAAGAGTCGTAGGGGCAGACGGCCGGCCTGGATGACTAGGGAGCTTCTGAGGGAACTAAGTAAGAAAAAGAGGATGTATCGTCGATGGAAAGAAGGGGACGTAAGCCAGGTCATGTTGAAAGATGTTGTTAAGTCGTGTAGGAAAAAAATCAGGGAAGAAAAAGCCCAGCTGGAGCTCAAATTGGCCACCTTCTGTTAAGGATAATAAGAAGAGTTTTATAAATATATCAATGGTAGAAAAAAGGGTGGCAGCGACCTCCACTCCTTGTTGGATGTGGAGAGAAATATAGTCACCAAAGATGCAGAGAAGGCTGAGGTACTTAATGCCTTCTTTGCCTCAGTTTTCAACACTAAGGATATCTGTTCGCTTGAGAGTTGGTCCTCTGAAGTGGTTGATGGGGGCAGGGTGAAATATGGCCCTCCTACAATCCATGAGGAGGAAGTTACAGACCTGCTGAGCCACTTGGACCCTCATAAGTCTATGGGGCTGGATGGGATCCATCCTAGGGTGATGAGAGAGCTGGCGGATGAACTTGCTAAGATGCTCTCCATCATCTTTCAACAGTCCTGGCTCACCGGAGAGGTCCCGGAAGACTGGAAGTTGGCCAATGTGATGCCCATCCACAAGAAGGACTGTAAGGATGATCCAGGTAATTACAGACCTGTCAGCCTGACCTCGGTCCCAGGTAAAATTATAAAGCAGATAATACTGGGTCCAATCATGCGGCACCTGCAGAACGGCCAAGAGATCAGGCCCAACCAGCATGGGTTTAGGAGGGGTAGGTCCTGCCTGACCAACCTGATCTCCTTTTATGACCATGTGACTCGCCTGGTGGATGAGAGGAAGAGTGTGAATGTGCTATACCTGGCCTTTGACTCTGTCTCCCACAGTAGACTCCTACGGAAGCTGGCAGCCCGTGGCTTAGATGGGAGCACTCTATGCTGGGTTAGGAATTGGCTGGATGGCCGACCCCAGAGAGTGGTCACCAGTGGTGTCCCCCAAGGATCAGTGTTGGGTCCAGTCCTGTTTAATATCTTTATTGATGATCTGGATGAGGGGATTGAGTCCATCATCAGCAAGTTTGCAGATGATACCAAGCTGGGAGGAAGGGTTGATATGTTGCAGGGTAGGATGGCCCTACAGAGGGACCTGGACAGACTAGAGAGATGGGCCAATTCTAATGGGATGATGTTTACTAAGTCCAAATGTCGGGTACTTCATTTTGGACACAACAATCTCATGCATAGCTATAGACTGGGGACAGAGTGGCTGGAGAGTAGTCAGGCAGAAAGGGACCTGGGAGTGCTGGTTGACAGGAAGCTCAACATGAGCCAGCAGTGTGCCCAAGTGGCCGAGAAGGCCAATAGCATTCTGGCCTGCATCAGGAATAGTGTGGCGAGCAGGACCCCTGTACTCAGCACTGGTCAGGCCTCACCTTGAATATTGTGTACAGTTCTGGGCTCCCCAGTTTGGGAAAGATATCAGGATGCTGGAGTGTGTCCAGAGGAGGGCAACAAAGATGGTGAAGGGGCTGGAGCACAAGCCCTACGAGCAGCGACTGAGGGAGTTGGGGCTGTTTAGTCTGAGGAAGAGGAGGCTCAGGGGAGACCTCATTGCTCTCTACAACTACCTAAAAGGAGGTTGTAATTGAGCAGGAGTTGGTCTCTTCACTCAGGTGACCAGTGATAGAACTAGAGGGCATGGACTCAAGCTTCGTCAGGGAAAGTTTAGACTTGATGTTAGGAAAAAGTTCTTCACTGAAAGGGTGATTGGCCATTGGAATGTGCTGCCCAGGGAGGTGGTGGAGTCACCAACCCTGGAGGTGTTTAAGGGGAGACTGGATGAGGCACTGAGTGCCATCATTTAGATGATGATGTTAGTGTTGGTGTTAGTGTTGGCTTATAGATTGGACTCGTTGATCTCGGAGGTCCTTTCCAACCTTATGATACTGTGATACTGTGATGATTCTGTGATTCTATAATAAATACACTCACACACAAATGGACACAAGTCCAAATAGTAATGAAAAGGCACATTATGCAAATATGCTGATAGCACCTGACCCGATTAATGCTGGTTTTGGATGTGGTACAGTTAATTTTCTTCATAGTAGCTTTTAAGGGGCTGTGTTTTGGATTTGTGGAGGAAACAGTGTTAATACAGAGACGTTTTTATTATTGCTGAGCTCCTCCTCACCTGCTCCTCACCAGCATGCTAGCAAGTAGGCTGGGGGTGCACACTAAGTTGGAGAAGGCACAGCCACAACAACTGACTCTAACTGACCAAAGGAATGTTACATACCATATGAAGTGATGCTCAGCATATAAAATAAGGAGAAGTTGACTGGTGGGCTACTGACTGGGGACTGGCTGGACATTTGTTGGCAGCCGGTGAGCAATTGTTTTTCATTTCCATTGCGTGTTCTTCTTGTTTGTTTTTATCTCTCTCTTTTTGTTATTTTCCTTTTCATTGCATTATTATTATGATTGCTATTATTATTATTTTTATTTTGATTATTGAACTATTTGTATCTCAACCCGTAAGTTTTCTCACATTTACCCTTCCAAATCTCTTCCCCTGCTTGCTGCTGGGGGGAGGATTGAGTGAGTATCTGTGTGGCATTTTGTTGCTGGCTAGGGTTAAACTATACCACCATTTCAAAACAACATCTAGGGAATAGTCTTCTAGGAACCAAAGATAATACCAGCTATAATTTTCAGGTGGCGGACGTATGAAATACACACAAACATATTTTAGGTATGAGCAGAAATGGATTATAACAAGATGACAATTCCCCATCAGATTTACCATAATTCTTGCAGTTTGTGTTCTGAATCCTCTTGTGCCTACTGGCTTAAGTACCCCAGAATACTTAGTACAAAGACATAACCCACAACACGGGTTCAGAACAAGCAGCATGATTTCATAACTTGACTTAGTTATTTCTTCACCTGGGTCATTACAGTGAAGGTCATCTGTCAGAAGAGTTCTGCTAAGTCAGTATTCATCGAATAGTAGATAGTAAGCATACAAATACTTTAGAAACTACTGCATGTTTTTCTATTATTTTTTTGTTTCCTTTTCACCATGTGCACTATTTATGCAGATGTATCTCACATGGCCTACTCACATTTAGAATTGTCTGTATTTTACCTATATTGGGTACAAGGAGTTAAGGCAATTTGCACAATAAGCCTAATTTTGCCTGGTGACAGCAAAAATAGCTTCACTAAAGGCAAATCATGCCTGATAAATTTGGTGGCTTCCTGTGGCAGGGTTACAGCATTGGTAGATAAGGGAAGAGCACCTAGCATTGTCTACCTGGATTTGTTCAAATCATTTAACACTGTCCCGCATAACACTCTTGCCTCTAAATTGGAGAGACACGGGTTTGATCAATGGACCACTTGATGGATAAACAATTGGCTGGATGGTCACACTCAAGGAGTTGTGGTCAATGGCTGAATATCCAAGTGGAGATCGATGACAAGTGGTATTCGGACCAGTGTGGTTTAACATCTTTATCACAGACATGGATGCTGGGATTGAGTGCACCCTCAGAAAGTCTGCTGACAGCACCAAGCTGTGTAGTGCAGTCAACACACTGGAGGGAAGGGGTGACCTCCAGAGGGACCCTCACAGGCCTTAGAGGTGGGCCTTCAACAAAGCCAAGTGCAAGACCCTGCTCATGGGTCTGGACAATCCCAAACAAACACAGACTGGGCAGAGAAGGGACTGAGAGCAGTTCTGAGAAGAAGTACTTCTGGGTACTGGTGGATGACAAACTCAACATGAGACATCAATGTACTCTTGCAACCTAGAAAGCCAGCCATATCCTCGTCTGCATCAAAAGCAGCCTGTCGAGGGAGTTGATTCTCCCCCTCTACTCCACTCTCGTGAAACTCCATCTGGAACACTGCATTCAGCTCCAGGGCCCTCAGCATAAGAAGGACATGAATGTGTTGGAGAAGAGAAGGATCCATGGAGACCTTATGGAAATCTTCCAGCCCATAAATGCAGCCTACAAGAAAGCTGGAGAGGGACATTTTACAAGAGCATGTAGTAATAAGACAACAGATAATAGCTTTAAATTAAAAGAGGGTTGACTTTGATTAGATTTAAGGAAGAAATTCTACACAGCAAGGATGGTGAGGCACTGGAACAGGTTGCGCAGAGCAGCTGTGGATGCTCTGTCCCTGGAAGTGTTCAAGGAGAGGTTGTATGAGGTTCTCAGCAGCTGGTCTAGTGGTAGCAGTCTCTGCCTGTGGCAGAGGGAGCGGAACTAGATGATCTTTAAGGTCCCTCTCAACCAGAAACCTTCTATGATTCTACAACTCTAGAATGCATTCTACAGACTTTATTTTCAGTGTTTAAGTCAATAAAAACACAGAAGTGTAAATGATTAGAGAAAAATGAACACAATGACAAGCAGTGAACTCAGCATAGCATGTAGAAGGAAAAAAAAAAAGATTATTTTCTTACTATACACTTTTTATGTTTTGGTTATTTAGGCCTGTGCGTTTCTCATCCTGTCCCTAATAAACATCAAGATAAGTTCTTACACCCTCAGGGTAAGAATGTTCTTTAAGAATTACTGTATAAATACTAGCTTTTCTAGAGATCTAAGTATTGTTGTATTTTCTGTGTCATTTTCATTTTCAGATCAAGGTATCATTTGCACTCAAGAGAGAAAATATTTTCAAAATATAACAGTCTTTAAATAAAAATAAGATATTGTTATTTATGTAGCCCATACAGAGAGTTCTTTCACGTCGCAGCATGATGTTGTACTCGGTATTTCCAGATTCTCTTCCACAAAGCTATCAGTACCTGAGTAATCGTCACTCTGCACTTATGGAATTGATGATTTCTAAATAAAAATCTTGCACTTGTCCTAAGTTAATTGCAATCATTTATTTTAAATCTTTTATCTCTATTTAACGTTCATTTAAAATCTGTGTCTTGACCTCTGGCAGTTTTGCAGCCCTCCTTAGCTTTGTGTCATTTGGAAACTTGCATCCTTCCTGTCCCATCATCCATGAAAATACAAAATTGGATTGGACTCTTCACCAATTTATGACTGAAACCACATGAAGTTTCTCGTATGTTCAACTGCCTCACCTTTAGAAAATACTCTTTGCATAGTTTTTCAACTGCTTGTTTAATCACCTTTTCAGGATTTCAATTAGGTCACGATATTTTAATCTTTTAATGTTTTTTTCATTAGGAAACAGACAAATCCTTCAGTTTGTTGATATTCATCATATTTCACTGCCTTTGTATTCTCTGTTTTAATAAAGGAGATTATATGTATTTTTAAAAAAGTTGTTCAATAAGAAATGCAACTATGGATAAGAATTTTATCCCACAGAAAAACTAAGCTGAGTTTTCAATTGCTTCAGTGAATGTTTAATTATGATCACGTTAAATTTAAGAAAAAAAAATCTCAGAAACTTTAGGAATGATATTTCTAAGTTTTACCCTTTGATCATTCCATTACCATGAAGATTGACTCCAGCCATTGCAGGCAGCTCAGTTTCAAAGAAAAAAATAAATAGTATTGAAACTGTTTATAATTGAGAATACAGCTTTTAATAATGATAAGTAATATAATAATATTCTAAATTATGTGATTTTTTATGTTGTTAAGAAGTTATCTAGCTTTCCATTAACAAGCCATCATATGTGAAATATACAGAACAGGTAGAAGCACAAGAAACACTAAGATTGAATGTTTCCTTTGTGGTCTGGTAATAAAACCATAGCAAGAACAGTAACCAATTTCATGAAAGATGTGGCAAGTTGCACTCTAAGTTCATTCTTTAGCTAGGTAAGTACTACTATTTTTGGCAAAACAGAAGGGCAAAATCGTTTGAAAGGAGAAAGCAAATGGAGAAGAACAACAGATGGAAAAGCTTTTTTCCTTTTAGAAATAAAACAAATAAGATAATTAAAAAGTAGTTTTAATGAAAATCTGAGTTAAACGTCATTCTATAAAATCATTATAATCTAATGAGGAACTTCTGATTTTGTACCTGTATTTTTTAAAAAGGTGATTTATTGCAATAATCTCCAGGCAATAAATGGGACATAAGATCAAAATTATATATATTGCACATGAAACATTTATTAAGGCAATTCTTTTCAGAAGACGGTTTAATCAAAATATTTGCTCAAAACAAAACAAACTATTCTAAACATATTCTAGAATATAATAGCCACACAGATTTGTCGACTTGCAAAATATCAACATTTTTTAAGGTATTTATATAAATTTCACTATCAGAAGGAGAAAGTAAACAGAAGGATGCCATAGAAATGTGTGTGTATATTTTTTTGCTCTAATTTATTGCAACATTGTTATAATTCAAAGTCAAACAACAGTTTAACATACTTTTCATGATGCTGTAATGTGTTTCTTTTTCATTACAGAAGTTGAGTGAAGTAAAATGTCATTTTAATCCTGCAAACAATCTAGTAAAAGTTGAACTCCTATTCCAACTACATTTCCTCAGAAATTAATTTTAGAGGTTTGCTTGGAGGATGAAGGGATATATGTTTAAAATAGCAACCATTCAAGCTCTGTCCATAGTACATGTTCAACCATAATGTGTCCAAAGTTTCACCCACTGCTTAATTAGCCTTCTCTTCTGGTCAGGGTCTTCTGCATTTTCATATCATCTGTATTATCAATCAGGCAAAGGCAAATAGGAAATGAGAGCTTAAAAAAAGAAGAGACTGCCTAAGTATACTATTAGAAAGGTATACTAATGTCTCAAGAAACAGGGAGGAATATCAGTCTTATTGTGACTTCATGAATAAACAGTGGCAAAGGTTATTCTGATCAGTGTTCTTCCTGTGTATCCCTGCTGGAAGGAAAAATTCACTTTCAGGCTGGAACTCAGGACAGGCAGCTGGGAATGACTAGCATTTTTCTAGCTATTTAATGGTATTAGTTATTCATAGGAATGGTCAGAGAAAGATGACTGGCCACGATGATGATAAAAATACTGATCTGGCGCTACAATTGACAGTCATTAGTCACAACTCTGCTCAGGCACCTGATCCAAAACCATTTTAAAATCAGTAGAATTAGAATCAGACTGAAAATGTTCAGATAGATTTCCTACTTACACTTCATGCATCTCACCCTTATTACATAATTAATGGTTCTCTTGGGTCAGATTCTCAGTTTCTGAGAAATATTACTTTGGCTTGAACAAAATTTCAAGCTTCTCTACATTCCCTTTAACCTTTAAAGTTTCTCTTCCTGCTTCTTTATTGTTATATGTACCTTTCTGACAATTCAATTCTTTTATAAATCTCTTACATTCAGAAAATTATTCTTATTTTATTATTTTCGCCTTCCAGCTTCCTTTTTTAAATCATTCTCTTTTAAACCTCAGTATCACAAAGGTACAAAGAACTCACTGGGAACAGAAAAATAGTTATTTTTTTTTTCAGTTTTGAAAGAAAGCTTAGGCCCTAATATACAATCAATTAGAACACAAAGTTTCTACTACAAATGTAAAGAATCTAAGAGGTTTAAAGAAAAAAAGTACGACAACCCACAGCTTGAAAAATAGCTTGCCATTATTTCCTTTTCTTAAAATCCATGTTAAATTGTTGGCATTCTGGTTTTAGTGATTTAAAATGTATAAAATCTACAGCTCAAATTACATATCATAGAATCATAAAATTGTTTAGGTTGGAAAAGGTGTTTGAGATCATCCAGTCCAACCATTAACCTACCACTGCCAAGCCCACCACTAAACCATGTCCCTAAGCATCATGTCCACACCTCTTTAAAACACCTCCAGGGATGGTGACTCAGCTAGTTCCCTGGGCAGCCGTTCCAGTGCTTGACAACCCTTTTCTTGAAGAATTGTTTTCCTAGCATCCAATCTAAACCTCCTCTTGCACAACTTGAGACCATTTCCTCTTGTCCTGCCACTTGTTACTTCAGAGAAGAGGCAAACACCACTTCGCTACAACCTCCTTTCAGGTAGCTGTGAAGAGCAGTAAGGCCTCCTTCAGACTCCTTTCCTCTAGGCGAAACAGCCCTAGTTCCCCCAGCCATTTCTCATAAGACTTGTGCTTTAGACCCTACACCAGCTTTGCTGCCCTTCTCTGGACAGGTTCCAGAATCGCAACATCTTTCTTGTATTGAAGGGCCCAAAACAGAACATTATCATTCGAAGTACAGCCTCACCAGTGCCAAGCACAGGGGGAAAATCACTTCCCTAGTCCTGCTGGCCACACCATTTCTGCTACAAGACAGGATGCTGCTGGCCTTCTCGGCCACCTGGGCACACTTCTCAGTTATATTCAGAAAGCTGTCTACAAACAGCCCCTTCTACTGGGCAGCTTTCCAGACACTCCTCCCTAAGCCTGTAATGTTGTATGGGGTTGTTGTGACCAGTAACTACCTCTCTGTAAGACTATCTGTTCCAAAAAGCACATAAATCATGTGATTTAGTAGTTTCTATAGTAACAATATTTTTTTATTGAACAGCTGAGTAAATAACTGTACAAAATCTTCAAAATTTATTAGCTGCACTAAAACTTCCTCTTTAATTAAAAAAATATAAAATAATAATAAAAAGTATAAATTAAAATTGTATTTTGGAGTTCCTTATACTATATCACAATGTAGACTTATGCTATAAAAATATACGGTCTGCCAAAGCTGAAAGAACTTCATTTATAAATGTATCATGAGGCAGCTCTGGATCAGGATCAGATAACATAATTCTGGCAATAACGCTGATGCAATTTTGACTTGCATAAACACACTAACCTTAAAAATTTCTTGATTTTTTTTCACATAAAATTTTAGATTTAAGATCTCCAGAAAGGAATAATACCTGCTTCCATTTTTAAAGCCATTTGTTTAAGAAAGAAGGGGGGGAGGGGGGGAGCAGTTATGTCTGAAACTACACCTAATCTTTCAAATGTGGTCTAAACAAGATATACTATCTTTACTGTCTTTTACAAGCATTGCAAAAACAGTCCAACCATAAAAATCTTTGCCATTCTATATAGGGCAGTACAAAAAGAAATATACACCTTATTCCATTTTTTCTCTTATAAAATATAGATATCTATAACCTTTATTATCCATGCTAAATAGGAAACCCTAACAACAATCTCAATACACCCACAAGAATAATTTTATGAATTTCATTGTGTCCTTTGTCAAATAATGTTCTTCACCTCTGATCTATTCATATACCATTATTTACTCTGAGTTCCATTGATTCTTAAAGAAAGGAAAATCCTGGAAAAAAGCTATGCATAGTCAGTGTTTCACAAGTAAATGAAGAGAGACATATTCATATTTTCAGAATATGTCATAAGAATGATCCTTGGCTCCTAAGTATTATATGCATATGCATCTGTTGTTAAAACCTACTATTAAAATTTGTAGATACTCGGAAGTTTCAAGTTCAAATGTTTACACAGATCCTTTAGAACAAAACTGTTTGATATCAGACCGAAATTTAAGTTTTGACTCTGAACAGCCTTTTTTGCACCCATTTTTCAGGGCCTAAAAATGTGCATATGTCCTTTTGGAAACTTAGTCCTTCACTTTCAAATGCTACAGGCCCATAAATAGCAGCTGTACTTGCTAATTTTGTCTTCTGAAAATAAAGCTGACTAAATAGCTCCAAAGTATTATTGAGATTTAGTGATCTTCAAAAGTTTTTTCCGTCATATCTTTAATTCAGACACATACACATCAATGTAAATGTGTAGTTTAATTTCATGGTGAATTTGGCCTGAAATATAGATTAGCAAAATTGGAAACAGCTGTGCAAAAAAACTACTTTCCTCTTCCATTTATAGTATTGTATCCCAATATAAACTCCATCATTTCAGTATAAAGTGATACCCCCTCCCCCCCCCCCGCCCCTTCTCATCCAGATGTTTAGGAACTTTTCAGATAATCTTCAGTGAAATTGCCAAAACCAACAAAAAGTCTTAACATGTAAATTCAACATATTGTTTTACACTCATCATGGCCTTTTCTGCATCAGTGCCAATCCTCATTAGGTTTCAGATGTACTTCGGTCGACACTGCTGCAGAAAAGAGCTCTGACTCATCATCTCATTGTGGGCTGGGTTCTTATTTAATTTTTTTTTTGTCTGATTCATGGACTGTTTTTTTGAAATTCTAAAAATGGTTCATGAATTGCTTGGTAGATGAGAAAATTAATAATAATGATACAATTTACTGTACATTGAATTGAACTGATTATCATGCAACATACCTACAGTCTTTTTCATGGCAAACAAATGCTATAGACAGAGATTTTGTTTCTCTTCACACTGGACATGTCATTATACTGTAAAATAATCATTAAGCTCTTAGGCCAAGATCCAGCAAAGTGCTTAAGCACTTCCTTAATTATAAGTTTATGCAAACTCTAAAGTGAAACTGCAGAAGAGTCAAATTACGTTCTGCATTATAGCTGTGACAAACTTCAGTGTTACACATATACTTAAATATTTTGGTGCATCTTTTTTACATTTAAAGATGAATTGTACTGTGTAAGTTCATCATGTAAAGATCTTCAGTAACTTACTTTCTAATTTTTAGATATGGAAATATTTGAAATTTTTAGAATGTCTGTAACATTGGCTGTTCCCTAACAGGTCAAGGGGCTACATTCACCTCCAACTGATCACAACTAAATAATTGCTAATTACATTATTGGAAATAGTTTTAGAAAGCTTGATTTATCAGATGACTAAGAAAGATCAAATGCTGCACTTCATTTTTCAAGGATTAGTTTAGATGATTCTCTTGTAGAAGCTGATCAATCCACTTGCCTATGCAAAAAAAAAAAGTAACAAAGTAGTAGAAGAACAGAGAGGAACTAGCTCTAGAGATTTTTTTATATCATTTTTAGAATAGCTAGAGTTAAGTGCATGTATTGCTCTTACGCTAATGATTTCTGTAATCTCACAACTTTCCTTAGTCATAAACTTTGAATGCAAGTTTATATTTCCTTTTAAATTGCTACCTTACATGTGCAGCCTGTTTATGAAGTGGAATAGGCTACTGTAAGCATAAGGAAGTATTTACTGCAGGTAAACATGTACTCCAGCAAAGCATGTTACCTTGCCTAATATTTAGGTAGCCAAGTTGAGCAATGGTATACCGAATCCTGAATTAAATGCTGAAGGTCACTGAGGGTTTATGGCACCAGACCAAAGTCCAGACCAAACAACTATGCTGAACAAGGATACATAGCCTACAGCAAATTAATATGGAGTCTCTGAGAATGAGGGTATGTCACAAACACTATTCCTTTCTATCTCATTATTAATGAGCTTTCTGCCTGAATATTTTTGCTAAGAGATCATTACACAAAGACAAGACAGATATAAAGTCTGAAAAGACCATATCATATGAAAACCACTAAGAGAAATAATGAATATTTTAACTTTAACCCGAAGTTCATAAAAAATAGGACATTACCATTACAGTTTAGCTATTTTTGCATCTGCTAGTACATCTGATGTGGAGTCTGCTGCTAAAGGAGTAAGTTGAGTGCTATCAACTTACTAAATCAAACCCTCAAAGGAAGATAAAAGGGGTCACTGGGAAGTAGCTTAGGCTTGAGAGATTCTGAAGTGTTTGGAAAGCTCAGGACAGATATTTCCTTCATCCCAGAAAGAAACACGGATTCTTTTGCTCCTAGGATTTTGAAGTATTTAAGCATATGTACTTTGTTAAATGAGTTTCCTCAAAGGCAGCATGTTGTCTAACACACTAGAACGTAATCAGCCTCCACTGGCTGATACAAGCTTACAGCGAGGCAGCTTGGTTTATCCTGTGGCATAATACACACCTTAAGATATCTGATTGATCCTTAAAGTGTTAGCTGGGTTGTGACGTATGATCCAGAATTTTACTTTTTCCTTTTTCTTAGGAACTGTACTGCTAAGGATAAATTTCCAATTTGAAAACTGGGATCTCACTTAGAATTTGGGAGGAGTTAGATAAAAGTTGTCAAAGATTAAAGTAAAAATTTCAGAAAACAATAATCAAAACCAGAATTCCTTCACTGCTTTGCTTCTGAAGATTGATATCCCATGACAATGAGGTTTGATAAATCATTCTGAGAATCTATTCTTAAGCTCTTTATAAAGTGTGTGTAATAAATCAGTATGCTGATAGATTTAAGAAAACTTCTCATTCTGTCTTCATTACCTGCGCTATCTCTGTCATAAAAGAAAATCTTTTTCCAGTTCTGGGTGTCTTATACGAGTGTCGCAGATAGAACATTGCTTCCTTTCTCAGTGCCACAAATACTCAGTGAAAACATATTGTTCTCTGTTTGGTTTTGTTTAACTGATTTGTTTCCATGACATCTAAACCAATCACTGCAAGAGCTTTTGACGTTGCAAATGAACACCTGATCTAATATATAATACTTACAAAAAATTCATTACGCACTGCTTAATTATTTGTAATAAATATTATATACCTTGTAAAACTTCAGCTCTGACCTATAAAAACAAAGAGGCAGAAAAACAGCAAAAATGAGATACGAAATGATGCACTATTATGAGAGATAAAAAAACTTTTGTCCTTTTTCCCATTTCCCTTCTCCTCTTCCCTTGCTGCTTTGCATATCTTTGTGGTGTAGTTCTTTGTATTTAGAAAAATATAGAAATACATATATTTAGTGTGATTTTGGTTTCTTCCATAGTTTTTTCCTTTGAAAGGGGGAAGGCTTGGGAGAGAGGCAGACTGAGCGGTTGGAGAGCTTGGGAAAGTCAGCTCAAACCAGCTCAGTAGAGCAGGGAGGACTGGGGATTGTTTTTCTGAAATGTGCTATGAATAAAATTTCTTCTTAACCATCACCACGTACAGAAATTTTTATCTGTGTTGAATAATTCATATTGCAGCAACATGTAGAAGCCCTGAACATACATGAGGATCCCTTTTCAGCATGTACTTTGGAAACTGCACCATAAATATATAGTTGCTTACACCAAAAAATTAACAACGATTACAGGGAACTAGCTTGCTCAATTCATCTGGGCTTAGTTTGCTTTGTTTGGACAAAGTCAAGAATTTCCACAAATACATGTAAGATAAGGAGAGGTTTTTCTTTCATGTGATTAGGTCTACTAACATTGAAAGTGGAGGGAGACCTGCAAGTATCTGAGGTGTACATGGACATCCATCTATCCATTCCCAATGCCTTTGCTTGCAAGTTAAATCAGTTCTACATACACGCACAGTTGTCCATTATACTGTCTATTATATACTTGCATGAACAAGAATATTTTTACATACTTGGGGTCTTTTTCAGGTACAAATGTTCTCCTTTAAGTAGTATCAACCTCTTTCAAGAAGCAAAGCCAAAGCAAAGAATTTTAAGTAAAACTCTCAAGGCAATTATTAAAGAGAAAGTTCAAATAAGAATGATAATAGAACAATTTTTCAACAAAAATAGCTCTATTCTATAGAAAAAATAGCCTAGGTTTCTGAGGTACTAAAACATTTTTCCATTAAGAATTCTTCCACAGCCACTCAGTTTCTCAGGGGAATTTTTCTACATCTTTTTTAGAAAGTTTTAATGATGTTCGTTTTAACAGTTGCATACTTATATCCGGCCATCAGATCAAATTGGATCTGCATTTTTTCAGTCCAGAAGTTCACTATTATATTCACCACGAATTATTTCTCATAGTGATGTAACTGTACTTATGAAAACTTGGAAAAAATGATCAGCAGTTATGATACTTCTATCACACATTATCTTCCCTCTCAGAATCTAAGTACGGTTAGGTTAGTTCATCAGAGCAGGAAACAAGACATTTACAAGCAGGTGGAGAACTAATGAATTTAAAATAAGACTAATTCATTAAGACACAAACTAGGCACCCTCTAAGACTTCTCAGGATTACAGTTTTGGACTCTGCACTGATGTGGATCCAGGTTGAATACTGGGTGCAGTTTTGGACATCACAGTATAAAAAGGATATAAAGCTACTGGAGAGTGTCCAGAGGAGGCCACAAAGTTACTGAAGGGTTTAGAGTGAAAGTCGTATGAGGAACGGCTGAAGTCACTTGGTCTGTTTAACCTGAATAAGGGGAGGCAGAGGAAAGACCTCATTGCAGTTTACTGCTTCTTCACAATGGGAGCAGGAGGAGCAGACGTTGATCTCTCTGACCAATGACAGGCAGGAAGATGTGTCAGGGGAGGTTTGGTTGGATATTAGGGAAAGTTTCTTCACTCAGAGGTTGGTGGAGCACTGGAACAGGCAACAGACCTGACAATATTCAAGAAGCATCTGGACAACTCCCTCAGGAACATGGTGTAAGTGTTGGGGATGTCCTGTGCAGGTCTGGGGGTTGAACTAGATTGGGTTGTCAAACTCATGGCCCACAGGCTGAATCTGGCCCTCCACCTTGATTTATCCAGCCCAGCATCTTGTTTTGACCCAGTGACAGGGATGAGCTCCTTGCCCCTGTACTCCTGTCAAGCTCCTTGTCCCTGTTCTCCTGCCAGCATGCCAGTCACAGGTGTGACGCATGTTATGCTGCAGGAGAACAGCTGGAGCAGCGAGTCTGACACCCCTGGACTAGATGATCCTTGTGGGTGCCTTCCAACTCAAGTCAATCTATGATATGTTCTGCCTGTTTGTAGGTTTTTTCACCTTTTAACCCGTTCAGCTTCTACAATTTAAGAAACATTTTTCATATGATAACCATAAATTTTAATGGTTCCAGTGTCCTTTGTGAAGAAAACACAAGAGAAATTTTTTTCTTATTAAGAAGTACAATACTCAGAGAAAGCACAAACCATGTATCAGTTAGATTAACTTCCTCGGATGCACAGATAAAAGGATCTGTGCTGTATATTTCAACAACGATAGCTACTATTTGGTGAAATAAAAAGATTCCACCTACTGAGTTTCCAAAGCTTAAATCATGCTGAAGGGAATGATTTTAAACAATGTTATAAATTTGCAGATATACTGAACTTATTTATCAGGTCTTGACAGTGACAAGTAGCATAAGCGATGCAAAAGAATAAAGATATTTTTGTAGATGTCTCATTCTGTGGTTCTGTATAGTACGTCAGTACAACATAAAAAAGCATTTGAATAATCCAATGCAAGTCTACAACTTACATTAAGTGGATCTTCTATGACACTCTGAAAGACCATGTTGTTCATTAGATGCAATGTACTCCACCTACATTATAGGAAAATCCGTGGAGAACTAGAGAAAGTTGTTCAGAATTATAATTAGAGTGGGTTTGATATGGTTGGAAACTAAGGTACAGCAAGTGCCCTTGTTCCAGATCTAGCAACATAACAAATCCTTATAACAAAACTAAACATATGTCTGGAGTTTTTAGAAGTGCAACAACTGAAAGGGAAAAGAAGAATATATTTTGTAATGGCAGAAGTTGCAAAATAGACATCAAAAGTATTATGCAACAACTAAAGAATTTTCTTTTCACTAGAATGCCCCAAACCTTTTGAACACGTATGTCCTTTCTGACCTTAAAAGTTCACTCTGATAGGTAACAACAAGCTTGTGATGGCTAAGTGAAGCACTACAATAGTGATTTAAAGCTTTGATACCTATATTCTGTATGAAATATTTAAAATGCCATACATATCTTCCAAGAATATATCCACAATTAATCCCTCTAAAAATATATGTACTTGAACAAGATATAGACACAGTGCTGTGCTTTACTTCTTTTCTTTAAATGCAGATTACTAATCTAAGATTCATTTTAAATAAGTCCTAAAATGGTTCTATTTTAAGGATTTGAGATTACCTTCTAAAGATTAGGGATAATTACAATTTTATCCAATGCAAGGATAATTTATTCTGAAAATGAAATATTGAGACTGATATAAACCTGACAAATTTCAGCTGAAATCTCAGGTCAGATTTTCACAGGCTTTTGGCCCACTGAGAATTATTATTGAATAATATAATGAAGGCTAATAGTCTCTAGAACGCAGCTTGGTTATTAATGATTTCTATACTTGTTTTGTAAATGTTACAAGGTTGAAATTATTAATTAGAATCTAATTAATAACTATATTACTACAGAGCTTTATTTTGCAACTTGGAATCAATAATTAATATTAACTATTGAACATTCACTATTGCATTAATTATCCATCTATAATATTTGCAATTCCTATATGACAATATACGCTAAGATAAAGCCTTTACTATGGATGCACAAGTATGATTCTAGTTAAAGGTTTTTTGAGGGAAGAGTTATTTGTTTTGGTTTGGGTTTTTTATAATTAAACTGATTGTGACAATTTGACAATTTTGGGAATAAAACTTCCCTTTATCTCAAGTTCTCCTATGCTTTCTCTTGCTAAAGAATTTTTTATAATTTCTGAGGCAGAAATACAGACATCTTGCAACCATTGAACTCACATCTGAGTTAAATTTCTTTTAAGTGAACTTTTTCAGTCACGTTGCATCTTAAAGTTCTTTTTACTTGAATTCATGGTGGACTGACTAAATAATGCTTTAGTCTGACTAGAGCAATAAACAAAGACTCTGGCTGGCAATTCAGATGGTACATCCTTTTATCTCTTTTTCAGTACCATCTACTGTCTTCTGACCTAACAAGAAAAAACGCTGAAGATTCTATAAGAAAAAGAAAAATCTGGTTGTAACAAGTTGAACTGTTTATATATCAGGAAAGAGTCACTATTTACTGAGCCTGCCCCATGTAATTCAGTGAAAAAAATGTCAGGTAAATGCCCCATGTAACTTATAGCTCAAGCTAGCTCTTTCTTACCGGTTAATTTTAAGCATGAGACAGTCTATTTTCACAAGAAACAGGACCTTTTGAAAGCACTTGCTTTCCTTTTAAAAAGACTTGCTTTCTGATCCCTGTTTATGATATTAAGGGATTATCATAGCCCTTAGGAAATCCCTTTCTTCTCTTTCAGAAGAAATATTACTTTAAAATTTTACTTTGAAACAAATCTACTTGCAGAAAGTTTAGCTTCAAACTTTTAAACTCAGCAGAAGTACTAATACATTCTTAAGACATTTTTGTGTAGATCGTGCTTTACTTTATATGCTCATGATGCTAGTTGCTGCTGAACATGGATATCTTCTATATGACACGAAAATTATGTACAAAAGTTCCCTAAACTACATTGTCAATTTCATAAAAATATTTTTAATCCAAATCTTCAGTGCTAGAGGTAAAGTTTCTTGAAACAAACAGAGAATAAAAGCATTCTTAATTTTTAAAATTACAATTTTTACCTAATCCATGTCACATTTGTGACAAGATACAAACTTCTGTTCTCTTTTTGGCAGCTTACTACTTAATGAAGCATATATATATCAACAAAAGGCTTTAAATGAATTGAAGACAAAATCCATCATTACTTTATTATTCCGACATTTAAAAACCTGCATAAACCCAAGCCACAAGTAATACATGCTTAATTTATAAGGTCCCCACTGAACTTCTGAAAATGTTATAATATTGTTTCTCTGCCACAGTATTTGTGGTCAGAAACACATTGTAGCTCTTTTGCACTGGAAAAAATAAAGTCTCGTATTTCCATTATGAGACTGTATCAGCACACATGTAGTCTTAAGATTTTCCTGTTTGTTGAAGTTCTTTGTCATTTATATTTTAAGCAGCATTTTGATAGAGCCTCTTCTAGAGGTGTGTGCAGAAATAAAAAATGAGAGACCAATGGAGCAGACTCATGTGAAAAGACAGAACTCTGTTTGAGGAGCCCGTTTTAAGTGCATGCTTTCATTTCCTCAGTATACAGGAGGAATAGACTTAACAGTCTATTGAAGAACCAAATCAATATTTGTTGTTCCCTGAGACAGGGTGTGGTGTGATGTCAACCATTTTCTGTATGATTTTGGAAACTTGGCCATTTTTAGATTGTCTTGGAGAATCGACCTAGACCAACACTTTGAAGATAGGCTCTCCTGTAGTGCAGTTTAATAAAATGTGTCCAGGGCAGTACAGTGATTATTTTTAAATATTCCAGGACAATTATTTACTAATTTTAAGTTCGGTAATACAGGAGTGTAGAAAGTTATAAATACTCTAAAATTCCCTCTCTAGAACAATTCTTGAAGCCATATTCAGAGAGATTAAAATGTTAATTTTTAGTCATGTCTTCCTTTATATTTGGAAAGTGCCATTACTTCATTACTTACAGAGAAGCTAAACACTACACGTGGCTAAGATATTTTAGTTGAGACAACATCATATTTTCTATCTGAGACGACGCAAAATGACCCAGCCAAACCTCTGCATTATGGAACAAAATTCTCTGAGACTTCCTATAGCTAAAATGTCTCACAATAAAAATAGGATACCAGCATATACCATCTATTTCAGAACCTCTCAAGAGCAGCATATTGGTATATTGACATTTTCAAACATGGACGATAGGGTCAGCAACTTCTATATTAGAATTTCTATACTTTCAGAGTTGTATGCACACCAGAACACCAAAATACTTACTTGGCCCATGGTCTATTGCTCAACATTTTAAAACGGCTCCTTTTCACTCTATGTGTTGTTATCACAACAGTAATGGTATTGACCAAGGAGGACCTGCAAATGATACTTGTTCCAGCAGGCTAGATTAGCCCACATTGATCAAAAGAACATATAAGGGAGGAGTAAAAGGACCTCTTTTCCTTCCCTTGAAAGAAAGTTATCGACTGCTTTCAGCTCTCATAATTTATAGAACTGCAACTAAATAAGTGAAAAGGCATTCCTAGGAAAAGAAAAATATATATCATGCTTAGTAGACAGATGCATGTAGCGAGATGATACACCAAAAGCAGACATTCATGTTTGAAGTACAAAAAAACATGAACTCTTAATCAGAGACAAGCCAGAGTTACTGAAGAGTAACACTTCCAAGACATCTTACCAAACATATGAATATGAACAATCTTCTTAGAAAATATAAGCTTGACAGTCAAAATGCAAAGGAACAGCTATTCAGGCCACCAGACTGTTTGGACAAAGGCATGTAATATCCCTGAAGGCAGCATTACAGCAAGAGAGTTTTGAACCACACAAAGTGGATTCACAAAATTTTTTTTACTTCATAATCAATGGACTTCATTAACCTGTAATTTTGTGTCCTGTTTAGGAATTTTTTTGCATTTTATAATATCTAACTTATGGTGTGCAATAAAAGTTCCAATTTAATTTGGTTTTGTGTTACGACCAGCAGTGGCAGAGGAAAACTAACTCAGACAGCTGTATATCACACTTTGAAGTGGCTTATTTATTATTATCGGAATTAATGTCACAGCTTAGATACTTTCGTATAAAGAAATCAGAAATCACAAACATCCTTGATACACTATACGTGTCAAATAACCTATTTATATGGTTAATACACAACTCCATAATTCCATTAATTGTAAAGTATGTGGTAGCTTGTGGAGGGCTAACCAGTGCCTGTTTTTATTCAGTCATTGTTTAATAAATCTGACAAAGAGAGGGATCATAATGTTGCTCTGATATCAAGCTGGACAGATTTGGAACAATTATGAAAATCAAGTTAAGAACACAGAGGGATCTTGATAAAACGGAACAGTAGTTTCAAATCAGAGACCTAATATGTAACATACCTTCATTGTATTCTAATTGAGGAAGAAAACTAATACAAAAATAAACAATAGTAAAAAATTGACTACACAAACACCACAACAAAGTACTACTAAATTAATAGAAAATATTTATCACATAAAATTGAAGTAGAGGAGAATAAAGTAAAAAGGTATCAAAGCAAATTTATCATGCCAGTTCTTGTTTTCTGTCCAAGAGATATTCCACAGCATGTTACCATTTGAAGCCCATGTTACTGGTCACTTCAGTGAACATCTCTTTAAGTAAGTTTTACTTTTATGGCAATGGGATCAACAATCAGGCCATTTACAGACCACACATAATGGTTCTATATGAAAATTTTCATTAAACCATGTAGCTATATAGAGTCTGCAATACTCTCAACAGGCTATAAAATGGAAATATTTTGAAAGATTATTTTTTGAGGTCACAAGAAGCCTTAATATAACACCAGTAAAATATGTTAATGTTAAAATCAGATTTTGAACAAAACTTTTAAATATATAAAATGAAAAGCTCTAGAAGCATGTCCTTTCTTCACTGACCACTGCATTTCATGGTACCAGCCACTGCAATTTTTGTCAGTTTATCAGTCCTTTTTTGGCTGAAAGGTAAAACTTCATTTTCATCAGTCTGCCTAAACAAGTTTGTACAATTAAGCACTTCAGGTGGAAAATAATGAATCAAAATTAATTACTCATATAAGATTTATGTATCTCAAAGTCATTCAATAACACAACATGAAGATAAAGTAATGTCTAAAACTTGTTATGCCACCTAAAACACATATGTATGATTTTTATCTCCATGGCTATTGTATTCTGCTGTATTCTTATTCTTCATTTCACCCAGACATTCAGCCTTACAGGAACATGTCATGGCTTCTTGCGTACTGATACTCTGACATTAATATTCCTGCTATTCCTTCTAGATGCCAGAACATGTGAGGAGGCATTCATCTTTGCTTTATCCCAACATGCACTCCATGCTTCATGTGTTTACTTAGATTCATAAAATATTTCTAGGTTCTTTGGGTAGTTTCTACATCTCTGTATGTGTATGTGATAAAAAGGAAACATATATATATGTAAAGAATATTTACAAACAATATTTCTAATAAAAGTTAAAATGAGAAAATATACAATAAGAGTAACTTCATGACATTGAATAATTCCCATAAATGAAGGTTTTACTGTCTTATCACTTACTGTAAATTTAAGGAAAAATATTATGTTACATTGAGACAAAAGTACTGAATTTCATAGCTTTTTAAAGGGAGGGAATAGCATCTGTATGAACTGATCCAATTGATTGATCGATTTAATAAATAAAAAATTGATGTAAATATGAGGTATTGAACACATGCAAGAAACAGGGAGAAAAAATTCTATACCATTGACTATTAAGGCTTGTGCCATACTGCATTTGAGGGAAAAAAGTAAAAATATTCCAGAATGGCAGTGGACACCTATGTGCCCTGAAAATCTGCTGTTAGCTAACAGTGTCAAGAAACTGGCAGGACCATATAGCTCTTTGAAGTGAAGGGACAGGATGCTGCGAGACAAGACCAACAACTATTCCTGCTTGGACTGTCCAGGGTTAGGGACAGTCTGAAAGACCAGCTTTACACAGACAGATTTAATCTAAAAGAAAAATAAATCCTGATTCCATACATTTGAAAATTCCATCCTATTTTTGTTTGTTTAAAACTATACATTTTTTTTAAGTGCATTGTCTTTGATATGGAAGAGGAGGTACAGTAAAGAGTTCATTTGAAAAAGAGATTGAGCATGAATCTGAGCAATGTTCTGTTGAAATCATCTAGGTTAAATAGATACATGATTTTGATCCATCTACTTGGAAAGATAAATAATCAGATAGCTAAAATAACATTATTCATTATTGTATTTTTTAAAATTTCACATTGGTTGTACTATCTCAGTAGACTTCCTCGCTAGGATTGGAAGTGGCAGGAAGATGAAAGCATTCTGAAGCTCAAACCATAAAGCTTAGGAACTCAGCCTACCTATTCCTGTTTGTTAAATGCTCTAACTGTTGTTTACTCATTTTGTTTCTTAGCTTGTTTGGCTATATTGATTTTGTTGTTAGGTATTTTGTTACATTTTGTGCCTATTGTGGTTGGGTTTGTTGTGCATTTTAATGCAAATGTGTTTAAAAGTAGTGATTTTGTATTACTGTGTGGTTTTTTTCTTCTGTTCTTTTTTCCCTTAATAACGTTGCATCTCAGTTCTATCTTGCTGCCAAATGGACCCCTGTATCACACTTGGCTAAGTGACAAGACTGTATTGGTTGATGAATGTACTTCGCTGCATCTAAATAATCTACCAGCATACACAAATATAAATCAAAACAGGTCGTAGGAACATTAACATTTATGTACATGGATGGTAAATGTATCACGTAGGCTCAGGAAAGGACTAAGAATAAACTGGATAAAGTGAACTGCAGAATCTGATCTTCTGTACTCTTAAATTCTACTCCCAAAAATTAGTCAGTGGTGATAAAACTCTGCATCCATGCAGGATCTGGCAGATTTTATGTATTTGAAAGACAAAGTATCCAGCAATTTAGCCTAAAATTCTTTTTGTCTATCATTTAACATATAAAACTCTCATTTACTTGTTTATGTTAAGCATCAACTCTCCTTCTAGTAGCAGACATAATAAATATGGATTTTTAAAAGAGCACCAAGGGTTAATCCTTTCTCTGTGTGCAATTTCTAAAGGATTACCTTGAACATGTCTATGAAGACACTGTGTGGATGCTGAACAACATATTGCAAATCCCTTTGGAAACACCCTGTAATGGACTTCTTTAAAATTACATTAGCAGTAATCATATGGCTAACATGAAACAAGGCAAAAATATATTCTATGGTAGATCTGCATGCATGTATCTGATAATACCTATTTCAAAAGTGAAAACATCATCCTAAAGCCAATTTCAACCTACATAAATGCAAAAGACCTGTATCTACAGACATTTAAGTATATCTGGACCATTAGGCATGACTACTATGTTTTTTTTCCATAAAAAGTAATACTTACTTCGTGATCACAAGATATTACAAGAGGAACATTAACAAAGCTAGAAAAACAGTATTGAATTCCATTTTGTTGTTGGATAGGGAGAAAATGGAACAAGAATAACGTTTTACAAAAATTTAACATTACTCCTTGCACAGTAAATCAGAAAAAAAACAGTATTTCCTAAATTTGCATGGAAAGACAAATTGTTTTGAACTCTTGCCCCCTCAACATTTTACTTGATGTTGAAAGGCACAAGAAAGTTGGTCAATGGATGTAAAAAGTATGACACATTGTTCGTGCACTTAAGAGAAATTTTTGGACTGAGAAATAAGAATACCACCCTATTTATTTGTACATATTAGACAGGACTGAGAGGTTTCCTTTTTCAGGCATATCTTTGAGGAAAAATATATTATTTTTCTTAACGCTATTGTGCATTCCTGCAAAAAATCTTGTTTTTACAACACAAATTAATTTTGAGTTTCCTTCAGAGAGTGTGTATCCCAATGATCAGTTAAGGGATGATGTTTGCCAAACAGAAGATTATGTTGTCAGTGTCTAGAAGAGAACTAGATATTTGCACTTAACCAACTGCAGAAAACCTTTATTGACCTTTTTAAATTTACTCTGAAAATAGTGAACTAAACCTTTAGTTGGAATAAAAGAACTGTAGTGGCTCAGCACTAAGAATCTAGCTGCAGCGAACATAGTCTCTTTTTTTCTTTCCTTCTCCCTTTCCCTAGGGAGGTAGATGCAGACCATGACCTCATCTTTCCAATTAAATGGTTCCTTTAGAATAAGAAAGTAGTTTTATCACAGGTTCTTATTTAAAATTTTTGTTGACTGTTGCATTGTTGTACCACTGGACTGTTGAAAAATGCCTTCACTAGAACCTGGATGAAGTTCACTAACCCATATTAACTGAATTATCAGTGAGAAGAGCGCATACTGTGTGTTGAATTTACTGCTCACACACTTATTTACAATATGGTAAAAGCAAAGGCACTTTTTAACATGATGACAATAAATCTAGCCCCTATGATTCACTGTTTTGTTTTGTACTCTGTGTGATCATTCTTACAAAGATATGCTTTAGAGTACTGTCATTTAAATTTTTGCATTACATACCTGCTATCAATTAAATAATATTTAGAAATCTTATATATTTTGCAGTTGATTTTATTATTGAATTCTAGTTACAAATTACTTTTGCTTGACTAGATTTTCTTCTGCAGCCTGCCTGTCTGCCCATGATGTGTCTGACTCAGTAACTGCAAAAGAAGTGTCTTCTATCAATCAATGACAGAAAGTGCTGAATCTAAAAATGCTGACTAAGCACCACGGGGGTTGTTGATAGCAGTTAAAAAGTTAAAAAATTTCACTATGTGCGTTAAATGCCTTTTCAAAAATTATCCAAAGTTTAACCAGGAACAAAAATTATGCTCCTCAAACAAAAGTGCAATAAAACCTTTAACCCAAGATAGGCACTTACAGACTAAAGGTAAATCTATTACCCCAGATGAACTTTCTCCAATGACAATAACTGGAAAAAAAAAACAAGGGCGTTTCATGATTGTCTTCTCAATACTGTACACCAAACAAGATTTTATATATTCCACAGTGAACTAGATAGATATTAAGTAAATATATTATAACAATTTCAGAGTTCTTAGGCAAAGATGAATGCTTATAGCAGCATGTAACTTCAGTGATGACTGTCCGAGATTATAACAAAGTTACACGAAGAACAGCAACACTATCCATTGCCATGAAGAGACAGTGATTATTGCTCACTTTCTTTGTCTTTTGATTAATTAGTTTACATGTAAATATATGCAGAATCTCATTTGTAATAAATATATGCATACCTATAATAACACTTTTAATTAACTGCAGACCTGTACATCCTGTCATAAAAGTATAAAATTATCATTCTAAGAAACAAATGTAATTGCTCTGTTTAGGGAGGGGAAAATTATGTTTATTCAACCTCATTATTCTCCCAGTCATGAATGAAGTTTTCACTCTTCCTATGCAGAAATTAACTATGCAGTATAACAACCGATGCTAGGAATGGCACATGTGATTATTGAACTTAGAGGGTTTTGTGGAAGAATGTTTCCTTTATTTTGAGATCCTTGTTTTCAAGCCATATTTCCGAAAATACTGGCTTCTTAATAAGATCTGGGGAGCTCCCCCATCAAAGAAGGTTTTGGCAAGTCAAAAATTGCACAGGTAGTGCCAACAGAAAAGAGCCATGTAGAAGAATATGAACTGATTTTCTGCAAAGCCAATTGATTTGATAATTCTAGCCCATATTGGCAGACAAATTCAAGATGTCATTTAGCAGTGCTTTGTCAAGGTTAATGAATATGCTTGTCTCTGGCTAGTAAGAACAGCATCACTATGGATCACAATTAGCTTCTCACAATCATCTGTTGTTTACATCACACAGAGAAATGTGCCATTTCATAGATACAAAACTACCTATTTTATGTTCTGTCCTATACAAGGGAACTTTTGCATACACATGGTGAATGTGCTGCATTGAGTTCCTAACATGAAAATTCAGAGTTTTTTAAACAAAAAATGCTATTTAGGGAGTGAAAAGACCATAGGCCAAAAGCTAGTTAAGAGCTCTGAAGCTCAGCTTCTAGCCAAGGCACTATTTTCCTTTTGCTAGTTAGTGTCCCGTTCAAGACTCTTGTAGATTTTTATACTAAGACTGTGCAGTTCCAATTTAATCAATTTGCACTGGTGACCATTTAATTCTGTAAATTTCAATTACTGGCTTAAAATTTCAAATTTTATATTTTTACAAAATTAGTTCTACTACTTCCACACTGTTCTGATGGAGTAATTGTTATCAAGTGGACAGACTTTGAAGATCTGAGCAATATTCTTTAATTATATGTATACAAGTGGAAAAGTACCTTCCCTTCATTTTTAAATTAAGTAAAAAATGTATTCTTTGAACAAGAATATTCAGCTGCTTTTTAAAATTTTGTTGCCATATTTGCTTCCAGTTCTCTAAGAGATTAATTTCATTTTCATATATGCTCACAGGAATCATACATAAAATAAAAAAAATTGTTTGCAGGAATTGAAGACAATTTGGCTCAGGCTTCCTACTGAATAGTTTCTTGCATCTTATTTTACAATCATCACAAGGGTTCATGACAGTAAAATTAAGATCATAAAGGAATAATCTTGCAAAAGAAGTCTTCTCTTCCAACAGACACTGTTAGTATAGCAGTCTTCCTTCATTACACACGACAATATACATTCATTACTACACTGAGATGTTAGGGATCTATAATGTTAAATTGATAAAGATGAGTTATCAGATATGACAAATATGAACCTACCTTTGTGTCCATGATCAGAAATCAAACTAGTTCATAGTCTATAGGAGAAACTTAGCCTTTAATGTATTTGTCGTGATATTACCAAAGCCTTTAGTGGCTAAGAAAGTTAAAAAAAAATAAATTAGCAATTCACAGTGGCTGGAAGTTCCATCATAGATTGATAAGTTTTATGATTTAATGTACTAAGTAAGTGAACAAATACAATTAAAAACAGTGCAACGTGTCTTAAAATGCACTTTATTCATTTGTTTGACAAGTATAATTTTGTTATGATAGTACTTCATAAGATACTCATAAATGTTCCACAGTACATTTGGCAAAAGCAATGTACACTGTAACTAAAATACAGTTACAGAATCTTCATTAGAAATGTGAAAGTATTTCTAGTGTACAGAATTATACAGAGTTGTAAGAAATGAATTATGAAGAATTTACTTTAGCCAAATATTAAAAAAATATATTTCATGAAAAGAAGACTGAAACTCACTTATTTTTCACCCTCCAGTGGGAGAACTTGTTCATTTACTTTTAAGACTTGAATTTGGTCTATCCGTTCTCTGCAATATTCTCAATCTTCCCAACAGAAATACTGCTAATGAAGCTACTCTTCACCACTGTGAAACCATTCCTTAAATGAACACAGATGCTTGAGAATACCTGCACCCGAAAGCACCAAAACCGGAAGAATAACTGAAAAATAACAATGAATTCTTACTGGAGGGTGAAAGTTAGATTTTTTTTTTGTATAAAATCTTTTCTGATAGCTGAAGGAGAATAGTGGTCTACTGAGGTTTTTGAAAGTCTAAATGTTGAAATTAAAAAAAAAAATACAATATTGTATTGTCATTGTTATCCAAGCAGATAATAAAACAGGTTATACAGAAACTTCCTACTGCAAGAATAACAGAGTTTAAGATGAAAAGAGAAATTAACCTTTCAACATATATTTTCCTTTTTTTTGCCACATTTGAAAGGTGATAAAAATATTTTTTATTTCTTCAGTTATGTCAGGATAATATTTTCACTAACTTTATTTTCCTGGTTTCCCATCTGCCCCGGGAAGAAACAAACTGTAGTCACACCTACCTGAAAAATTCTCATTGTAGAAATTACTAGTGGTGTAATTCAAATAAGTGGGCAAGTAACATGAGCTGTTTGGACACTCATTGTCTTAGACTTATCAATGTAAATGCAAAAGTGAAAAATAGGAGAGATAATTTCAATTTGGATGTTTGCACTGGCCAGTAACACAGAACAGTTCATATTTATATTCCAGTATTGTCTTATATAAAAGTGAGAATTTCCACATAGCAATCCAGAGGCAAGAGTGTGCATGCATGTGTGTGTTGCTACTTTTAGAGTTTAAGTACAAAAAAAAAACATTTAGTGCCTGGGTATTGACTACAAAAGTATTTGACAGAGAAAACAGTCAAGATCCTTAATGAAATTATAATTTAACCATATCACTACCTCTGATTGAAGTATTCTTCAAATTTAAGTGAGAATACTTAGGTTCCTTTACCAGACTTTGGCATAGCTTTTGCTCAATGCTTACAGATATGAGGCAGTTCATGCTGAACTACAGTTTGCAGTCCAGGCATTGGCCTGAAACAATGCCAGAAATAGGTTTCACTATACTTCAGAAGTTATTTCACTGATTTGTTCAAGAACAAATACTCCAAAAAAGGCATTTCTTAGTTTGCTCCTTGAACTGTTTTGTCAAAGCATGAAGCTATGAAGTCTAGGTTTGCGGTATTTGGAGATTCTGACTTGGAAAAAACAGCTATTTACTTTAAAGTATTCAAATTTTTTTATTCACAATTTCATTTTTAACTGCAATGACTACTACCAGCTCTGCTAGATTGCCTTCTACTAGTCCAATTAAGTTCAAAAGATCACTGACTAGACTTTCACTTGTAAGTGTGATGATATATTATATACTCTTCTGTCAAACAGTTTTCCAAAGAGTCAATCAAATATGCAGCAAATCAATAAAAAGAACTTCATTTTCAATTGTCTTATGCACTTTAGCTATTTGGACAAACCATAAGACATTTCTAGTCACTCAAGGTGCAACCACATTATCAAATTCAACTTCTCTTCCAACAGTGAAGAAAATATCCTTAAAGGTGAAATCTTCAGCAGCAATAAATTTGACACCATTTTTATATAACCCACTAACCAGTCTACCAATCAGAGGCCATGGAGAAACCATTTTTTTAATTTACCTTGCAATCCCTGTTCTCCCCACTCATAAACATAGGCATGAAAACCAGTTTACAACAAGAGTTTCTGAAAGGTTATTGCATTTAAATGAAGTACATGTGAAAATGCCATGTACATCCCACGGCTCCTTTCCCAAGCTTAGAACAAACTGGGGAATGGAAGAAGAGAGAAAAAAATGCTCATACCTGGTGGTCTCTTACTTATTAGTGAATGGCTTCAATACAGGGTACAAGTACTATGCTGTTTATATAAAAGTGAAATGTGCCAGTGGACTCTGCTGCTCAGCAGGGACGATAACAGAACCAATAATAACTTAACAGAAAGTTATTCCACAGGAGGACTGGGGGGCATTAAAAATAAATAAATTACAGTAACATTTAGGATTCAAACTCTGGAAGAATACCCTTCTCTAGCAGGAAAAACACTAGGCCAAAAGTCCTTGCTTGTTAGTGTGAGACACAGTCGTTAGATGATCATGAGTCCCAAGAATTAAGATCAAAGGTCAGCTCAAGCAGGCGCAGTCCAGGTAGACAGAAGCAGCAACTGGGAAGAAATGGAAGAAGGAAAACACAGCAAGAAAAGATTCAGGAACTACAGCAGGAGTGACCCCAAGGCATGAATGCAAACTGTGGCACCAGCATTAACCTGCCAGAAAACAGATCTTCTGAGCACCAGCCAGGCATTGTAACATAACTACTGGCTGCCCTGCTGGCATATGGAGTTGACAATATCTCAAAGATTTATGCTAATGAGAAATAAAGTGGCCATAGATAGATTTATTAACAGAGTAGTAACAAAACAATGCTGGTCTTCACAAAGTATTTTCAAGTTTTTCCTATGGAGCACAACAAAAGAATAGTAGATAAGGATGGAAATTTCAAAGGAAGATGGAGTTTTCTGTAAATGTAGTACAAAAACAGGAAAAAAATGCATGTTCAAGAAGTTAACAAAAGAGATTAGAATCAAAAACTGCATCGACTGATATTGTCACATAAAATAATTTTGGTTTGAGAGAGAATCAAAGTGAATGTGCTTACAGGCTTCAGTTACCAGCAGGACAGCAAATATTTCCCAATTATCAAAAAGAAGTGCAAGACAAGGGTAATTAAGGAACTGACAAAATGACAGAAGAATTCTTATTTTAGATATAGAGTCACATCTGGAAAACAAAGGCAATTGTTCAGTACCAACACAGAAAGGATAGTTGAATATGTCCTCAGGGGCAAAATGTAAACTTCAAAGTGAGATCACTCAGCCTCGACCTTTCTGAACCTGTGCAAATCCAGCATGAAATGGATTTCCACCATCTTAGGGTCACTAACATCACCAACAATAAAATTGTCAAAAAAAAGTCAGATATTCAGATTTCACAAACAATTTTGTGAAACTCCTAAACAAGTTTAGAAACACAAATAGGGAATTCTGGAGTTACTTACACCTCTGCAATTTCCTCTGAAAAGCTAGGTAATTTCTTCAAACTCATCTCTTTTTTGTTATTTTCAATATTCATTACAGAAACATTATTACTGTCCTCTATTCTTCTTCCACAAGCTGCTATGGTAACCGAGAATTAGCTGACATGAATACTCCATAATTCCTCTTTAAAAAATATACAGAAATGTGCAGATTGCAATCTTTTTTAATGAAATTTATACCTTTAACATTTAGTATTTGAACTCTAGTGCCTATAGACTAAGTCTGCGTAGTATATCCTGTGATTATTTTTTAGAGTTTTATGTGTGTACATACTATGTGCAGAATGCAAGGTCTTGTCCAAATGCTGAAACACAGCTAGAAATATGTCATACGATTTTTTTCTATAATGTTTTAGCAGTAATTTTCATGTTTCCCAATATCTGATTATTAATTTAGCTATATGTAATATACACACAATCAATCATTGCGTCAGATGTTTAAGAGAAGAGGAGGAGAACCTTCATTTGTTCCATGCAAAAAAAGGCATTGAAAATTATGCAGGTTTCACCAGTACACAATGCAAGATGAAAATAATGTTTTGTCCCTCTCTCCATTCTTCAATGCATTGCAATGCAACAGCGTTCTAATGGAACAACAACTGTGGAGAAAGGTGTAATTTTAAAAATAGATTGCATTAAAGAAAACTTAAGGATCACCATCAAGATCAGAAGACCAACCACTGCCAACCACAAGGCAGTTAAGTACTCATAGTTCTTAAGGTCTGAACAGACAAATATTTGGTAGCAATTGTGGGTCTGGACCCATTAATTGTGCTACAATAATGGCAGCAAATACAGGCTTTCATGAAAAGAAATACTTGTTTCAGTCCCACATTCACCAGAGAAGCAAATGGATGGCATAGCTAGAGAAAAACCATTAGTCTGCACAACTCAGCAACTCATGGCATGTGAACTGCCTTAGCCTCAAATCTTTGGAGAAGGGATTCGTGCTACCAGTAGCTTGGCAGAGGAGTGCATGAAAAACCTGTGCTGTCTCCTCAGTAACTTCTGAGAAGCAGGAGAAATGACAATTTCTGAGGAGGTCTTCTAGTAGACAGAGCCTTTTGGAACAGTATAATAAACCCACGCACCTGACTGAGGTCTTTCATGGCACTCTGCTTCAGGGCAGTTTGGAAGACAAGGAAGGCATATGGGATTTAAAAAAAAATATATGTTTAAACTTGACTCCACAATACTCTGCATGCACATTACTGCTAACATAGACAGATTAAGTAATTTTAAAAAGTTTATATACAACTTTGTTACAATAAGAAGTCTTGCATTATAGCTTTTACAGTCTTAAAGGGAATATTTGGTAAGTGGAACTATACAGTGGTGTGTTGCATAGAAAGAACACAAATAACAGCACCCCAGTTTTGGAAAATGATACATGTGAATCTGCAGCAGAGGCAGGAACAGATTTTACAAGACCTCTCCTACAAGTAATAGTTTACCTTCTTCATGGAATATGTAACTTTACCTTCCAAATGGGAAGATGGAAAGTGTTGCCTCCCTGACCGCTGTGATCCAACATAACTAGTATTATATATACAACACCAGGTAGAATGTATGATGTTGAATTTTGTATTTGGCAATAAATTTATCTACTGCCAAGTAATGTTATTTTTAACAGATTAAGCAACAGATTAACAGCATACATGAATTAAAGTGAAGATAATATTTATATGCTCACTAAAATGGAAAGTAATATTCTGCATATAATCTTTAAGGCAGTTACTAAGGAATACATCCATACATGTTTTATTTTTTCTCCTCCCCAGACTCAGTACAGGTAAGCAAGTTCAAGTGTAAGTTCAAGTTCAAGTCTGTATCACCTGCAGGTATCCAAGCCAAACTTCTACTTCTCAACAGTAATTCTTGATTATTTACTTGTATCAGAAAACTAGGGACAAATTTTGTCAAAGAGCAAGTTAGAGACTTCTTCACATTTATTCTCTTTCTAAAAAACAATACAGAAAACCTTATCGGAATAGCTCGCAAATATGATGAAAATAGATTAAAATATGACAGAATAATGGAAAAAAAAAAGAATAAAATATGATTTAAAATAGAACTGCCTGTTCTTAACTTAGTGTCTGTTTGTGGGGTACTGGCTACTTTTTGGCAACTGCTATAAACCTCCAGTTTGTTGTAGTTGCTAAACACTATCTAATCATCTGAAGTTTTAGAATAGTTAATGTCAATCTAATCTTGTATTAATAAGATGAACCTGTCTTTCATTGTTAAAACATTTAAGACAACAGGCCAAGTCTTTTACAATTGTATATAACAGCAGGGATTGGTACATAGTTATTGGGCAAGTGTTTAATTGCATAGAATGATAAATGATGTTTTAGTAATATTTAAGAGCAAAATGTTCACAATAATTCCTAACTGAAAAAAACAGGCTTAAATGTTTGGTAGTGCCTTGCAAAGCTATAGCAGCTATTTGCTTACAACCCCCAAAGGATCAAAAATCTGGAGTGATCTATACTTAAGAAGGCCTGGGGGCTAAACCAGATAGGAAATTTCATAGTGAAAAAGGACATGTTTTCCTTCTGTCTTCCTCATTGTTAACTTCTATGTCCCTGGTCACTCTGTTGCACATAGTGCAACACATCATTTGCTGGCATTATACATTGATTAAGACCACAAGAACTAATCCATAAATTTTAATAAACAGGAAAAAAAAGCCCAGGAAGATTTGATTTACTTGTGATTTTAAGCCATTGTTTATAACATTTGAAAATACTTCCCTTGTCTGAAATTAGATTTCCTGACAAAGAAATATAAATTATATTTTATTAAGAGTCCAAAACTTTCAGGTACTGAGTTCACATTAAGAGAACCTTCCCACTTTATCTAGGCAACACAAGCCTCCACATGTAGGAAATTATGTCCTTATGAGACCACAAATTTCATACTAACCTATTCCATTTTTAGAAATTGAATTCCTTTTATTTCTGGCAATGAGACAGCTAAACCAAAACAGGTATATGTATTATTCATTTTAGTTTCTCCCCTGAGGGATGGATTAGGTGCTTACTTTATCTAAGTCTTGCAATTACAAGGTTGAAAATGGGGAAGTGGGGGACTTGTCTCGGGAGCAGGTTTGCAGTCACTGTAGTTGCCATTGGAATGCACAAGATGTTTCCATGAGCACTGACATTAAAGTGCTCTGTGTCAACTGGAGTATGTAAGCAAAGCTGAAAGGCAAAATCTCAGCCTTTGAGACAAAAAAACATAACATCAAAATTATTTTAAATTATAAAAAAAAAAGTATAGCTTCTTTTATGTGCCTTGAGTGAAAATTCAATTATAAAACAGAATAAAGGTGTTAGTAGACAGAAAAATTCAATGTATAAAAGCAACTTCTGGTTAATTTAATGTTTAGAATTTGTAGGTAAATTCTATTTAAACTATGTCTCATGTTATGTTGAATCTCCTCTTTCATAATAAATCCTGCCCCTCAAGGATACCCATATCCAATGTACCTATCCCGTAATGTAGACTATAATAGACCTCTATGTTAAGAGGAGCAGGGACAGAAGTAGATACTGTATGACTAAATGCTGATTGACAGTTCTTTCACAGGCTCACCCCTTCTTAAACAAAACCGCAATAAAAAGACTTCATATCATACCACTCGAGATGGTAAAACAGTGTAAACAGATGTAACCCTGTGGAAGAAAAGAAAATCTACTTTATTATTATCATAACACACTGAAACATTATTTTTCAAATACATTAGCCAGAGATCAAATTATTCAGTGTCTAAAGAAAAAGGAAGTGTTCCTTCTCAATTACCCATTAAAATGCTGTTCCTAACAACAACTAAAAAAATCACATGGAAGACTGTTACTATATAAATACTTAAAGGAAAATATTTTCATGGCATGTGGGAAAGAATCAAGAGGAGAACAGTACAAAGACAGTGACTGAAATGTCTGCCAGGTACATATCCAAGACAGCTTAAAAGCCCTTATGAAATGAAACCTAGCTTTTGAAGCTGTCAGAGTTTGCCACCTTGCTACATTATTGTACAAGTCTGAAGAATTCCTTGACAGAAGAACTTTTATAATGAGCAGCTGAGACACTAGGAAAAGCATAGGGCTTCTCTCACAAAATAATGGTTTATAATCACACACATGATAAAGAAATGTATCATCTTAGTGACTGACAGACACTCGTAAGTGCACAGCCAAGACAACCACAGCCACCACAACAACTGGCTCTCAAGCCTGGCAAAAGACCTATCAACATTTCTGTCAGAAATAAGACCATTTACAAATCGGTACCTCAATTCTCTCTCACCCCTGCTCCATTTGCTTCCTGTATTTCATTGTCATTTGTTAAAGCTCAAGAAATAAGTACTAGGTAGGAAATTCCAGTCCATTAGAGAGGTTTAAGCAAAGTCTGAAAAATATCTTTAAAAATAAAATAATAAAAAAAGAAGAAATCACATTATTTTATTGCTTATTTTGTCATCTTTCAGTTACTACATATTCAAGAAAATACTTCTCTTAAGGAGTTAAAGGCCCAAGAACAAATAAAGAAAAGTAGATAAGTAGAATAACTGGGAATATTATACAGATATTTTTTAAAAGCTCAAGAAGATCTTTATCAGCAACACCACAATGCAGTCTTTGAGTTACAGATAAATAGAAGGGGAACATTTAAGTGAAAATAGAATGAAAGGTGTAATATTTCTGAAAAAAAAAAAAAAGGAAGAATGTAATTATAAATTTTCCTAGAAACTTACGTGAAATTAAATAATAACTGAGCAAATAGATGAAAGAAAACCTTACCAAGCCCTGCAAGAATTGTGCTCAGCTTTATTGCCCAGAATCACTGCTCAACAATCAGGTCTATACATGAGCTACAAATCCTTAGGCTTCTGAAATGCCCAAATCTTCTTGTAAAAGTGTTTTCAGTTGAGCAGCAGAATTATTTAATTTAGCAAGTGCCTAACCTAGTGCATGCACAGTTAACATAATGCAGCTGGATCACATCTAACTCTACTGATATTTGCATACACCTATTTCAGACTAGGCAAATTGCAACCTCAGTTGATCCAGAGCAATTAGAACTTCGGAAACATTGTTACACCTTACCTTGCAACATTTTCAGGATGGGGACGCTTCAACATGTGTAAGTAAATAGGAATCTTAATACTGAACTCTTCAACATTTAACATTGTTTCAGCAAGATAAAAAGCGTACTTACAAAGGAAGTTAAACTACTTCATTTAAAATTAAGAGTTGACTACACAGCTGTAAAATCACCTGGCCTTAATTCTACCTTTCTGCTCTAATACCTCAACCTCCTATTCAACTAGGAAAAAGTTGCTTCTTTTGAGCAATCAAATGCACCACCAGTTAGAGGATATTCACACTGAAGAAAACATGTTTACTTCACATAGAATGGGACTAAATATGCAGTGGATAGGTAATATACTGTTAGCAAGTACCAAAAGTAGCCTAGAGATTAAAGTTAGGGTGGAAACCATGGTCATTTATAAATGTAAGAAATGCCCTTTATTTTCCATTCAGTTGGTACTCAGTCACCACGTATTCTTTCCAGAGAGGAAATAATCTAACCGAAGTGGGTATAAACACTATTTAAGAGCAATAAGATAGCAGGGAACTGAATATTGTAACTGATATCTCAAGCTAATTTCTGTGGAAATTACATCAATCAAATTATTGCATAAAATATTTATTGCATTGATCTTTGGCAAAGACAGCTCAAGAAGAATCTCCAACAAAGATCTAAAGCCTAAAATTTCTCTAATAGTTTAGTTTGGTTACATAGCTCAAGCACTTTTCAGGAGTAAAGATATTTTCTTCTCTTGGAGAGGCTGACCAGATCCCAACAACTGGTATGATGCTGCTGATGCAAAGTATACATAACAGATAATAACAATGAGGAAAAATCATCCTGTGGCCCGGAAACAATTTAGTACTTCTCTTTCTAAAGCATTTTCAACTATGAGGATGGTGTCATAGGTGACTGTTCTGGCAGATGCCTGGTCTAAGTCAGCACAAAACCTCCTTCTTCAGTTTCATTTTCCACTCACCGTGTGTAACAAAAAAAGAGCTAGAGTTAGCATTTTAAGTGATTTTTGAAAACATAGTATTGGACAGCTTAAACAAATCATTAGCACTTCAGTGTTTCTTAAAACTAATATTTTATATATAAATTAGTTTTGATGAGTGCTTTAATCCTCTGTCTTAAAACTAAACAAAATCTCAAAACAAAAAAAAAAAACAAACCAGCACTGATGAGCAATCTTGCAATAACGAATCAGTGTGCACACATGAGGGAAAAACAAATGCAGTTGGGAAACAGATTTCAGTGTCAAGTTTCCGCAAGTGTTGTTATAAATATCAGGAAATTACAAAATACTCTTAAAATGCATGAGCATTATTTAGGTCTTTAATCTGGAAGGGGCATGATTGATTTTGCAGGGTGGAAACTGCCAACTGTACCAGTGTCTGCAGATGGAAGGGACCGGCACATAGCTGCCAACTTCAAGGAAGATATTTCAACTACTCTCTAAAATGGATTGCAAAAGATTGTTGTCTTCTGCTTGCTCCTCTGGCCTCCTGCTGCTCTAGACTGTTTAGGCGAAGAACGGCACTAGTCTTTTCCCAAAACAGCTGAATTCACAGAGCATGATTTTTTAAGAACACTAAAAAAATGAAAAACCTGAACTTCTGAGGGTAATGGGGCCACGAGCTGAACTGAAAATTAGTAGTCAACTAAAGTTAAGGAGTCTTACTATTTACACAATGGCCATTTTACACCATTGTGGGAGAAAAATTGACTTTTAAGGTCTAAAGTTCACTTACAAATGAACAAAATCTTCACGCAAGTTAAAATATATTCTGGAAATAAAACTACAGTGTGTGAAATGCATACTTGCAGTCCCTCTTGCATCATAGAAAACATTAAAATATGAAAAAGAATTAGTAGACTAATTATTCAAATACAACCATCTTTATATCCAAGTGCTCTTAAGTTTCATCTTGTTTATTTTCATAAATATGTGTCAGATTTGAATATATATAAAACTTTAGACTCAGATTTGAGCAGATCCATCACATTTTTATAGCCTCAACTACTCCTCATACAGCCATTATGTTTGTGTGACCATAATTGCCTTTTCTTTTAATTTTTTTTCTTACATATGAAATTTACTTGGTTTCTTCTGTCCTTTCAGTTGGGTAGAAATACCTACCTCTCCTCAATTTTTACCTTATCTTTTCTCTCATATTGTAAAAATTCTTTCCAGAGGCAAAAGCAAATTGAGTATAAAGCAATATATTTGAACCATTTTCTACGGCTTTCTTCTTTCAAGGAGTATCTGTTTCCCTTTCCTTCCACTCTGCTCTGGAAACTGTGCTTATGCCAGCACCTTGTTAAACTGATTGCTGAGTCTTTTCCTCTGGAATTTAGCACCACTACAGCACGTTAGTAACAGAGGCTGTCTCAAATATCTTGTGTTAAAGACAGATCTGAAAAGTTATCTGCGGAGTGGAGTAAAGCTGTTTTGCTAGCAGTGAGAACACTAGAATGGGTATAGAGTGTCTTCAGGAAAATTGTCTTTAGGACTGCATCACATTAAAGATATCGGAGCGGTATTTTGTCCCACTGGTTCCAGCAGGGGCAGAACTTCACCTCTGCCTTAATTCTACCACTATAATACACATCTACATATGCAATATGAAAAGAACTCATTCTCCCCCTTTTAAGGATCCTTCTTCTATACTTTTGCTCTTTTCAAATTATTATTTGCAGACCTAATTTGTAGACAGTTTTCCCACTACAGAAATGAAATTTCTGGCCTGAATTCATGCCCAGTGCACAAGACTAAACAAGGAGCAAGATAAACCTTTTGCTTTCTCTCTCTTTACGAAACACTCCTTTCATGCTGCACTGCAAGCTTGTGAGATATACTCTAACATCATTTGTTACATATTTCATACCGTAGTGCCATGCTTGATTACATCAATCTATACAAAACAGAAACTGGCAGCCAGTCTCCCAATTTCTGCCAACTGTAAAGGTTAACATGTACGTTGGCATAATGTGGGTGTGTAAATAAGGGAATTTGTGTAGTCCTTTATTTAGCAGTGTAAGAAAACATATTTCAGGTCGGAGATGAATAGTTTGCCTTCCCTCCAGGTGTCTATTTTCTATTTTGGAAATTTCAAGGAAGGGATTAAACATGCACAAGCACTACTTAGCAACAAAACACTAAGGAACCATACTGTGTGTACTATAACTTTATTTTATAAGACTATCATCACAAACTGCCAGTATTTCATGACTGCCAAGATGTCTTCGGAGAGAGACAGAAGAAGTCAAGGAAGTGGCTCTCAAGACACCCCCAATAAGCTCTCTGCCATCACTCAAGCCTCCCATAAGGCATCCCCAAGGCTAATTAACAAATTTACTTCTAGACCTTTAAGAAAAAACTGTTCCCCAATCAAGTAGGTTTATGTTTTCAATTCTGCACCTTCAGAACATCTTATTGTTGAGCAAGCAAAGATGCAAATCAGCAACTGCCTTATACAAAAACTGATTGCCAGTATAAAACATAGCTATATATATTTCTGCATTTGTAGATTAAATGCTTTTCTAATCTGAGGCAAAAATTCAGATTAAATAAATCTAATGGAACTGATATTAATTTTCCTTTGACATTTTATGCTGGAATTCCAGAAAATAACAAAAAAAATTGCACAAATAAGCAGTTATTTAACAGAGATAATAAAAATTTATGACTGATGTACCTGTTCCCTCTCATCCACAAGCTTGGTTTACGTAGCAATCCATGGTGATGACTTTTAAAGAAAAAAATCAAATGAACATCCATGAGTGTTTGTCATGCTGAAAACAGTACCATATTTGCCACCCTTCTATGTATACTATACTGTCTTCTATTAACTTCAAACTACAGCAATGCGTTCTTCTGCTAAAGAAATTTGTTAGAAAACAAAAAATTACAACTCATATGGAACACAGACAGTAGTCAGGAGATGATTACTTTCAAGGATGCTAGTCTTCTGAATCTCCAAGATAAGACGTAGGAATACAAGGAAAACTTAACAGTGTGCAGTATTCATTACAGGCTGCATGAAGGTGATCATGCCTTTAAGCTGACTGTGTAATGGCTTGAACATTGAAGGAACAGTAATCCAAAATAAGGCTGAGACTCTATACACAGCAAGGCACCTACCAAAAATGACAGATTTTATATCAGATCACCTCTGCTTAAATACAGAACATTAGTGTAAGAGTCTCCATATCAGGATTCAAAAGCATGCAGAAACAGAAAATACCAAATTGAAGGTTTATACAAAAGTCCTACCCGCATTCATGAGTCTATCTTTAACTTACTTAAACAGAACTAATCAAAAATAATTTTTCTGCTTAATAAGTTATGAATTCATTGACATTACTTTTGTGCCTGCTTTGTTGTCATGATGTGTAACACAAAGATCAAAAAATTAAATGTATATGCTCTTAGGGAAAGTATCACAGTATCACAGTATCACAGTATCATAAGGTTGGAAAGGACCTCTGAGATCATCAAGTCCAACCTATAACCTAACACTAACACCAACCATCATCTAGACCATGGCACTCAGTGCCTCATCCAGTCTCCCTTTAAACACCTCCAGGGTAGGTGACTCCACCACCTTCCTGGGCAGCCCATTCCAATGGCCAATCACCCTTTCAGTGAAGAACTTTTTCCTCACATCAAGTCTAAACTTTCCCTGACGAAGCTTAAGTCCATGCCCTCTGGTTCTGCCACTGGTCACCTGAGAGAAGAGACCAACCCCTGCCCGACTACAACCTCCTTTTAGGTAGTTGTAGAGAGCAATGAGGTCTCCCCTGAGCCTCCTCTTCTCCAGGCTAAACAGCCCCAATTCCCTCAGTCGCTCCTCATAGGGCTTGTGCTCCAGCCCCCTCACCATCTTCGTTGCCCTCCTCTGAACACATTCCAGTATCCTAACATCTTTCCCATACTGAGGGGCCCAGAACTGGACACAATATTCAAGGTGAGGCCTGACCAGTGCCGAGTACAGGGGGACAATAACTTCTCTGGTCCTGCTTACTACACTATTCCTGATGCAGGCCAGGATTCCATTAGCCTTCTTGGCCACCTGGGCACACTGCTGGCTCATGTTGAGCTTCCTGTCCACCATCACTCCCAGGTCCTTTTCTACCTGACTACTCTCCAGCCACTCTGTCCCCAGTCTGTAGCTCTGCATGGGATTGTTGTGTCCAAAATGAAGTACCCGACATTTGGACTTATTAAACATCATCCCATTAGAATCGGCCCAGCTCTCCAATCTGTCCAGGTCCCTCTGTAGGGCCATCCTACCCTCTAGCAGATCAACTCTTCCTCCCAGCTTGGTATCATCTGCAAATTTGCTGATGATGGACTCAATCCCCTCATCCAAATCGTCAATAAAGATATTAAACAGGACGGGACCCAATACCGAGCCCTGGGGGACACCACTGGTGACCGGCCGCCAACTGGATGAAACACCATTTACCATCACTCTTTGGGCTCGGCCATCCAGCCAATTCCTAACCCAGCACAAAGTGCTCCCATCTAGGCCACGAGCTGCCAGCTTCCCTAGGAGTCTACTGTGGGGGACCGTGTCAAAGGCCTTACTGAAATCCAAGTATACCACATCCACAGCCTTCCTCTCATCCACCAGGCGAGTCACATGATCGTAAAAGGAGATCAGGTTGGTCAGGCAGGACCTACCCCTCCTAAACCCATGCTGGCTGGGCCTGATTTCTTGACCGTTCTGCAGGTGGTGCATGATTTCACCCAGGATTATCTTCTCCATGATTTTACCTGGGACCGAGGTCAGGCTGACAGGTCTGTAATTACCTGGATCATCCTTACGGCCCTTCTTGTGGATGGGCGTCACATTGGCCAACTTCCAGTCTTCCGGGACCTCTCCAGTGAGCCAGGACCGCTGAAAGATGATGGAGAGTGGCTTAGCAAGCTCATCCGCCAGCTCTCTCAGCACCCTAGGATGGATCCCATCCGGCCCCATAGACTTATGAGGGTCCAAGCGGCTCAGCAGGTCTCTAACCTCCTCCTCATGGATTGCAGGAGGGCCATATTTCACCCTGCCCCCATCAACCACTTCAGAGGGCCAACTGTCAAGCGAGCTGACATCCTTGTTGTTAAAAACTGAAGCAAAGAAGGCATTAAGTACCTCAGCCTTCTCTGCATCTCTGGTTACTATATTTCCCTCCACATCCAACAAGGAGTGGAGGTCGCTGCCGCCCTTCTTTCTGCCATTGATATATTTATAAAAACTCTTCTTATTGTCCTTAACAGAAGTGGCCAATTTGAGCTCCAGCTGGGCTTTTGCTTCCCTGATTTTTCTCCTACACGACTTAACAACATCCTTGAACATGACCTGACATACCTCCCCTTCCTTCCAACGATGATACATCCTCTTTTTCTTACTTAGTTCCTTCAGAAGTTCCCTACTCATCCAGGGCGGTCGTCTGCCCCTACGACTCTTCTTACAACACACAGGGACAGCCCGCTCCTGCGCCTGCAAAACTTCATTCTTGAAGTATATCCAAGCTTCCTGGACCCCCTTGCCACTAAGAGCTATTTCCCAGGGTACTTTCCTGGGAATGAGCGCAAAAGAAACTTGATATCGTCTTAAAACAGACAACCAGTGACTGCATATCTCTAATAGAAGTCGTACAAGTTACAGACGTAACCTTACAAAGTGTGATATAGTCAAGCTTGACATATTTGCAATTGTCTTTAGGCAAAAATATGTAATATTTGTAAAATGCAACTATAGAATACAGGAAAGAGCAATAATAAAGGTGAGAGACTTCCACTTGAAAAAGTTGGATTAATATTATGAGTCATTCTCCAAAAGAAATGTCCAGTTGGAGATTTGGAAAGGAAAGCATAAGCTATATGGTTTATATCTGTTGCTGCAAGAACACAGACCACTTATATTCTGAACTGCAACGCTAAAGAAAAACGATTCCTTGAGGTAACTAATAAAGGCAGAGACTGAGATTCAACAGGAAGAAAAAGGAAGAAAAGATATGCAATGGGATTCCTAGAACAACTTGTAAGTCCAAACATCAATATTCCGTCACGCTCACAGTGGGCCAGAGTAGAAAAACATTTAGATTGAAGGATCTGGTGGTAAGAAAACATGAGAAAATGTCACCATCTGATCAACACTTAATTAATTTCAGTAAATATGAAGCTACTTTAGTATGTAAAAATATGAATAAACTTTAATTATTTTTCTTCTTCAGGGGAAGACTAATTTCTAGAGGAGAATTTATACTCATCTTTAAATATATTACTGGAAAATTAGTAATGAAAATTTACATCAGAGAGTAAACTAGCACACGTGAAACAGATTCTTAAAAATATTTAAGATTATTTAACGTAAAATTGTATTTTCAGTTGTGCAGGTAGGCAAATAGACTGGACCTCTTTACACTAGGGAAATCAGTTAACTAAATTCGTAAAGATCAGCTCAGAAGCTGCAAGTACTGCAACTGTATATTTGCACAGTGCATACCAGAGTGGTCCCTAATATCACCTGCAGCCTCTAAACACTACTGTACTATTGCTCTTAATAGTTATAACAAAAACATTCATCTTACTGGATACAGCAGTTCCTATTTTTGTATTCACAGTAAAGCTTTAAAAAATTTCAAGGCACTTTCAGGGGTACTTTTTCTTAAAGATAAAAAACCCCAAGTGTTTAACCATAATCGCTATTGGGAAAATACATTAGTAATGTACACTTTAAAGCACTTCTGAAAAGCTAAACTCCTAATACCAGGTAAATGATATATGTTTTAGAAACACTTATGAATACCTATTCACTTATTAGTCTGGCATGGCCTCAAAACAGTATTCGCTAAACAATAGTGCTTCTATCATGGTTTTGTATATGGTCAATCAAGTAAACAATACACATTTTTTCTAAAAATGCTTGAATGCATGCTTACACAGCAGTTTACTTAGATCCATTATGGACATCCAAGTGAATAAATGTTCTGAAGTCCATAACTATATATGCAGTAAATACAGAGCTGCTAGTTTCTATAGAGTAAATAATAAGCACCATAACAATATCACAATCACAGGGGTTTACCCGACAATGTACTTCGCCACAAAAAAGATTTCACAACTTCTCTCTGGCATTTTTCCTCCCATCATTTCTTTCTTTTGTTTTTAAAGAGAAGTGTTAAAGGGGAGAACATTACCTCTCGAGAAGCTGTTACTTTGTGAGAATACACAACCATTATGAGAAATAATAACATGGGAGGAATTTTTTCCTTGTGAGTCTCTGTAAAACTATAGGCATTATTTCGACCTTAATGCCTTATTTTGGTCACCTGCAGATGTAGATGAGTTCTACAGTTTGGAGCCACAGTTCTACATTGACAGCATTTGTTACTCTGCTTAATTGTTCAGTAAACATTCAGGAAGGGGGTTGTTTCTTGCTACAAACACCAAAAGAGAGCCAAGTCTTTGATAATTTCATGCTTACTTGTACATGGATAAGAGCTTGGTTTTCCCAGATATCCTGAAAGCTCTTTATCCTTTATTCTTCTTTCATTCATACTTTAGTACTGCCAACAGGAAGAACAGTACCCTAGAGATGAAACACATAACTAGTACTCATAACTGAATTGTAAATAGATAAAGATTCTTCACAGGACTTGGAGTGAAGAAAAGATAAGGATAGATGGGAATAAAAAGAAAGGAGACAGCTCAATCAGGGAAATTACTCCAGCTCAGATCTTGTTGGCTGCACCAGGATACCCCATAGATAAATAGTCAAAACAGATGAAGTAAGTTTTTTGCCTTTTAAGACAAGCCTTCTACCTGGACCACTAAAATTATTATTTTCCAGCATCCAAGGCAGACTACTTTTAGAAGAACACAAAATCGTCTTAACCTCTCAGTGACGGGCAGAGGCTTCCACATTCCAAGCAGTCTGTAAATTTGCAGCAGTCTGATCTATGTACTTTACGCCCTTGCAAGAATTGAAATTAAATTAAAAATAATGAACTGCTTGAAGTCTATTCATGGTTATTGCTGTCAGGATCTATGTGGGCCTGGGAGAAAGGAAAATTTGCTAAATTAATAATTCACATAGGAACAGTTTGCTCCGTGTATGTCCTATTTAAACATTTTCAAATGCACATTTTTTTTACAAGTTCTACTTTTTTTTAGCCCTCCGCCAGCCATTAAATTCACTTTCTAAAGGTCCAGCAAAAGAGCTAACTGAAGATAAAATTTACCCTCTTGATTTCAGGAAGCGTATGTACTCACCAGTGTGTAAAACTTGAGTCTAATTACTTCAGTCTGATTTCAGGGGTGCTAAGGTAGGAAGGAATATGGATCAACTGGCTTTATGATACACCAGAATTCTACTGCATTGATGGCATAGTATTTATTCTTCATGTACTGTTGGGAAATACAACTGAAAACCTGTTTATTGACAGTAGATTTGTTACTATAATCCACATTTTACAAGTATGGGAGAAGCATATTTAAGGGTAGTGGACATTTTCAGAACAAAAATAATACATTAAATGAATTCAGAGATTTATCTTCAACACAGTAAGAAAATGATCCTTGTTAATGTCTTTAATTACTAGACTAATTTTCCCATTTAATTTATCTAATTCCTCTGGGGGAATCTAAGCAATGTATATAAATACCTGATGGAAAGGTGCAAAGATGACAGAGCCAGGCTCTTTTCAATGGTACCCTGTGACAGGACAATGGGCACAAAATGAAACACATGAGAGTCCCTCTGAAGATCAGGGAACATTTGTTACTGTGAGGATGACTCAGCACTGGCACAGGTTGCCAAAGGAAGTTGTGGATTCTCCGTCTTTGGAGATATTCAAAAGACACTAGGACATGGTCCAGGGCAACCAACTTGAGGTGGCCTTGCTCAAGCAGGGCGTTTGGACAAGATGACCTCCAGAGGTTCCTTCCAACTTACATCATTCTGAGATTCTGTAAAAACTACTTATTCCAACTGATTTGTTTTAAATTGTTCAGTCCTGTCTCAGTCATGCAATTTCCATAGAAATCACGTATTCCTTAATTTTTGATGAATAATGTTTCCATCCACACAAAAATAAAATGGTCTTTCTCAGTTCTTATTTTCTAATGTGTCCTAAAGAGATAAAATTAATAGCCCTGAAATCCCCACTTCACACCTCAAAAAACCTACTAAGGTTACTTGTCTGATGTTTTTTGAAATCTTGAAACCTACATTTGGGCTTTGGTAACTATATCAATCTATGTAGGACAATCCCAAAGGCAGACATTTCATCCTAGATTCAATGAAATAGGAAAATTACTATTATTTCATTCCAATTGCTATAAAATTTTTAAATACAAAAATGAAGATAGAATAGTTAATTTTAAATATACTCATTCTCATACCTATAAAATGAAATTATGTTCTGATTCCAAACAAGACAGTACATATTTGCCTTTTACAGAACTTAAATTTGTGCTTAATTTTAAACAATTGCTTGTGTCTTCTGCCTTACTGGTGTTTTCATAAGCATTTTTGTTGAACAAAAACACTAAATTGTGGATTTTTTTTAAAAAGTGGTTGCATTATGTAATATCATACATACAAAGTATTAATAACATTATATCTATGTTTTGATCTATTGTAAAGCTGGAGGCATAATCACTACCTCCAGCACTGTGTGCTGTATAAGAGGAGATACTTACTGCTCCGTTAACCTTATCCAGTGAACTGGCAGTCACACATTTGTTCTACTTTGCTTTAAGGATTACACAAGTAGAAAATCAATTAGAGATGAAAAATGAGCAGTAATTTTTTGCAACCTCAACAAAATATACATTACCTACACTGTGACAAAAATCTTTTACAGGCAAGGTTCTAATTTCACTATACAGAGAAATGGATGATATACACAGAGAGTAAATTTATAGCAATTAGTTTTCTTGCTGGAATCGGCTATGACTGCTCTCAACATGATTTTATCATGCAGCACAAAAAAAAACTTACTTACTTTGTAGTAATGATGTAGTCAAAGAAGCCTCTTCAAAAGCAAAACCAAAGATTTCTTCAAAGAATAAGCCACAGAGTTCCTCTAAAAAAATTTGACAACAGTTTGCTTCCTGACAATACCATCTCTAGGTCTATTACAAGGGAATAGATCCACCATCCTTCTACAGCTGTTTCTCATCTCTCGTTATAGAGAGACGTTGTAGTAAAATGCAAATTAGATACACATTAAGCATCCTTTTGAATCTTCTGTGCTGCATAAAAGTCACAATGAACAAGTTACTGAAATTGAACTAGTTAGGTTTGAAAAAAATATACCGGCCTTGAAAAACTACTGGAAATTTTCTAAAATTTTTTTTTTTCAGTTTCTGAAAGGTACATTAATATTTTCAGTTGCTTATACAACTGGCCAAAAAGCAGACTGTTTTTTGTATTGAATACTAGATTTTGTACTTTTTCAGCTATGGGGAGTAAAAGGGCTATCCAATGGAAATTTACTTTAGGATTTAAAGTAATTTGTGAAGATTTTTTATTTTTCTGTTAGGTTTTGAAAACACTGCAGTTGTCATGAAAACAAAAGCCCATCTTACCGCCATTTTAAACTAGCAAACCAAAAATTACTTGTCTTTTAAGAATCACTCCAAGAAACTACAGTCACGACATTCAACAATCTCTTAAAATACTTTCAAGTAGTCTATCTCGAAAGTTTATTCACCAGTTTTTCCATCAGCTATTTTTTTCACCTGTTTTCTTTTCACCTGGCAGCTTATTAGTAATTCAGGAAGCATATTTAAGGCTAGTGAGAATACTTCCATTGACATGAAGTAATACTCCAGATTTTATTAAGTATTTATATGTATATTCTTTATTTAATTATTAAGTATTTTTCAGCTGCTGAAGTGCTTGTTTAAACAGAATTTTAAACAAAGCCATGTGCATCTCCTGGTTTAAAAAATGCATAAAGTACACAAGGTAAAAGATGTAAGAGAAACTATTGGGTAAACATGATGTTTCTTTATATAGCGTATATAATATCATATATAAACATCATATATTATCGAAGATACCAAACTATTATCAGAAGTAGCCAATGCTATTACAGCTTTAATAGGTGACTACAAAGCCACAGTAGAGGAACAAAAGCAGAGACCTGAAAGTTCAAAAGATCAATAGATAAGCAGTATGTCACATGATAGTTGAAATGAGATCCTCTGAGAAATTAATCTTGTGCCATAATAGGAAAGTAACACTATGTGATTTGAGACTAGCTTTAATATAAGCTTAGACTTAAGATACACAATCTGCAAAATGCTCGTAAACAGCGAATAAAGGTACCATCCTCAGATCCCGCTGTTGATTTGAGAGATATCTTGCAAAACAACTCCTTTTCCTTCACAGACTTCCTCCAACTGTTAGAGGAAGACAAAATAAATATAATAAGGAGTATTTCCTGTTGGGCCATCAAACATTACCTACTTTGAGTGTCTGTCTTTCCTTCCTCAGCATTTAATGAACAACCAAAAGTAAAAAAATGTCAGAAGTTATATCTTTTTAGAAGTGTCCATAAGTTTTACACAGGTACAATCACAAACACTTCATGCAGGATTCTAATTTTATCTGTGAAAACAATCACATATAAGAGGCTGAATGACGCCTCCCAAAAAACAGAGTCTAGAATTATGATTTTCAGATGTCATTTGCCACACACTTGATTGTTTTAACATTTATTTAGTGATTCCAACATTCCACTTCCCACCAAGTGTCCAAGATTTTCTGGTCTAATTTTAGGATATCCAAAACACAGAAGAAGGGACCACTGGTCACGCATCACTTTATTCAGTTTTAAAGACATGGTAGATCTGATACATCTCTGATGTAGAGTCACGGCACATACGGCTGATTGATTTTTGTGCCATAAATCCAGTGTTCCCAGTGCACAGCGGAGTTGCTGTGCATACAAACACATTCTGCCTTTGTTTTCCCAGAAAAGAGAAAAACTGGTTTTGAAAAGTCAAACGATGGCTAGTGTATCAGTCTGAAAAACTGAGATCATAATTTGTAGTACACAAACATATAGATAAGGTTGCAAAACAGAAGAAAACCTAGAAAAGAATGTTTAGAAGTCAATTCCTCAGAATACAAAGTGCTTAAAGAAAAGGCAAAGTTAACTGAAAGTAGTTTTTTGTTTTACTAATTTGAAAGTGTATTCGCAACTTAATTATACAGCTAGGAAGTCAAAACTTCTCATCCAGCAACAGAACAATTCTTAAGTAAAAGTAAGCCCTTTCTGTTAAAAAAAAAAATATTTCATCTTTGAAGCGTAGAACAATGCAAATGAACTTATTTTTCCATTTCAAAATTTGAAAGGACTTTAAGTATTCAGAAGACAGTTCTGTGCATGACTAGATTATCATTTATTCTCTTTCCAAATACTTTAAAAGTCTCATTGTTTCAACATGGTTTTGTTTATTTTCTTTCCATTGCTTTGCTTAACTGTATAGACAGGTATTCCCTCTTACTCTCTGTCTGTGCCTTCCCCAGGTTTGAAAAGGCTATTGGAAAGAAAGGCAAAAAGGGAAAACTATTACTTTGCCCTGATCCTGGCCTTTATGCAGGTTAGTGCAACATACAGCTTCAGATTAGAGTAATACATTTGCGCAAGGTCTTACTGAGGATTGCACACTAAAACACTATATCTACCAATGAGTGGCCTTGACACACCTGAGTGCATCACTAGATTTGTGCTTTGGTACTTAAAGCATGAGAGCCTTTTATCTTTCAAATTCTTTAAGCCCTGCTTGTCAAGACAATAACAGCAACAGACTTTGGAAGGACAAACACACAAAAAAGGAATCCCACTTAATTTAAAGCCTGCTTGTTGAACTTAGGAAAAAATTATAAAGGATTCAGCTGGAAGGAAAGAAGAGATAATAGTTGCACTCCTTCACTAAATTGTACATAATTCCACAAAATACAAAATGGGAATGTTAGACATGTAAGAGGTCATTCAAGAAACATTAAATAAATCTCTGACTTGTGCAAGTAGGCAAACAACTGACATTAAGATACACCTGCCCTCCTCCTCTTTCTCAGATCTCTGATAGCTACCCTTCTGCTGAGATGGCTGTCAATCACATAGCCAGCAAAAGGGAACACATGCCGGTCACTCAAAAACTCAAAATCATAGCCTGGCATCTCAATGCAAGCCCAGTCCCAAAATTAGGTGCTGGATAGTAAACTGGAGCAGCTAGAGGATAGCCACATACTCTTTTTTGTCTTCTGTTACAAAGGCAATAAGCTTGGATAAAGGGATGTAATAGAAGCAGCAGAAAACTACAGGAAGACAGCAAATATCATCTGCTAGATACCTTAGAGCAGCTTTGGGATGTTTTTTCAAAATGGTTCAAAAACTCTTCAAATCTTTAGAAGAACATATTTTTAATTGAAGGAAATATGACTCCTATGCAAGAGTGCAACTACATGAAATATTGACAAATACAATGCTAGCATTCTGAAACCTTCAGACCTCATTACCATTATCATTCAGCTGCTGCATTTTGTCTGATCTGTCTGCAAAGCCTTGCTAAAACGGCTTCTGTTGACTTTTGTTTTGTAAATTAGGCGCCCTTTTCTTCCATTTCTAGTCTCCACAATTAAAACTACAGGAGGCGCTTATACTTGCTATGAAGAGCCACTCATATATCACCTTTCATTTAGAAATTTACATAGGGAGTTTTCTGTATTGTCCTTCAAACAGAGTTCTCACAATCTTTGAATGACATGGACAAAACCACAAACAAAACCTTAGTGTTTACCTAAAGAAGTTGGTACTCTCCTAGAAAGTACTCCTAGATCTAAAGACAATTACTAGAGCAGCTATAAACAGAATCAAACACTATACATCCCTCTCTTTCCTTCTTTCTTGACAAATTTACTTTTAGAACATAAAGAAGTTAAGTGAAATCTAATTTATACTTTTTATCATGCTGAACTGATTGGACACTAGTAAAACTTCAGCTTTCCAAAGAATGAAAATGTAATTTGCATGCTGATTACCCTGACGGAGCTACATTGACAGGTACATGTATATTAACACACAAACTCCTGCCATTTTTATTAATTAAATGCATGTCAATGTATATTTAGGTGAGACTCAGATTTCATGTTTATAACTTGACAAATTAGTTTAGTGCTGCTGTGGAGATTGAATCAAACTGCTGTGTTTACACTATGTTGCCTCTTCAGTTATGACTATATAAAAACAGCATTTACTAAAGGAAATGGAAATTCACTTTGGTCATGAAAGCGCTGCTCAAGTAAAAGTTCTGGAATTTAAGAAGCACTTAGTTGCTGCATTAGGCCATTTAGGATGCTTCAGCGTCTCAATTGACTGTAATACCAATCTGCTCAAGTGCCCTGTTAATGACCTTCCATCTCACAGCAAGCTCAGGAATTCAGTGTTTATACTTTTTTTTTTTTAACTATAGCATGAACAGACTGAATGATAGATCCCTCTTTCTCTTTCTACTGTAGCAGAAGAGTGTAAACTTAACATTATTTTAAACAAAAAAATGCTAATATTCATACCTCTTAATGAAAATTATCATTAGCAAATTTAAGAAAATGGAACCGCTTAAAATTACAGGGAGTAAAACTTTAAGAAACGTAGATTTTTAAATGTTCTGTCTAAATCAAAACAAAAAAAAATTGTATGCATTAAGTCCTGCTCTGCAGCATGAAGCATTCCTAGCTTTGTGTTACCACTCTACATTAATATATATGACACAATAACATGAATCTGGACTGAGAAGCACCACTATCATTTCCGAAAACACTCTCCAAAATTTTAAGATAAGTTGAAGACCGGATCTTCAACTAATGCCATTGAGATAACTTCACTGCAGTCAAAAATTTTACTCATTTTCATAAACTTAATATGTGATCCAGAATATCTGCTTTGTTAACAAACATGAACATTTAATCATATATCCTGCCATGTCTTTCCTTCATCAGCTGGATAAAGAGCTCAAGAAAACTTCCCTCAGTGACGTCATTAACACTTGTCTGCATTGTTTATATTTTATTATGGCAGTGTCTAGTAAAAATCTCAGTTGTCTCAGTTACAGTATTCTGGAAAATACTGAAGCCAAATTCCATTTATTTATCTTTCTTCACAATCCTCAAAAGAAAACTACTTACAAGTTTTGCACTCTTTGTTTCCATCAAAAAGAAACATGATCTTGTAAGATTTCACATCTATACACGTTTTCTAAATTATCATGAAAAAAACAAATTGGAAAGAAAAAATCTTGTGATACTCTCAAAAGGTTCTGAAAGCTTAACACTAATTATGGAGAGCAATATAGAATTTAGAAAGTAATTGCTCACCCTTTCACCCTAGGAGAAATTCGAGAATGTAAAACACTTAGCTTGCTTTTAGAATTTTGGCTTGGCATATCCAGGAGAGTAATGAATACCTCTGAAAAACACTAAATCTTTCAGGGCATCCATTCTTAAAATGCTCAGTGGATTACAGGAATAGAACCCTTTCTAGAATAACAGCTATCACACAGTACTTCACAAGCAGTTATGGACGGATTAGGACCTTGCACCAAGACGATCAGACTTACATAAGAATACAGTTAGAGCCTTAAATTGGGCTGTAAAATGGACTTAGTTCAGTTTAACTTTCATCTCATTCATAGCACAGATTATCTCAGCCAATATGTCTAGTTAAATACCTGGTCTTTTAATAATGATAGATAGCAAATATTGCCTCTGAAGTTAGCAGGAATGACTTGGCTACAGTTCGTCTACACATTCCTGTTACTGATGACTGAATGAGTCCTGTCTGACTGGAATGTGAAATACTGTGTTCCTGTATTAATTCTGTCAGGAAAAATATATGTTAAGACTTAGCTAATACTAGTTAGCATTTAAACCACTCTAGTTAAATCAGTTTCCATTTTTAAATGTGATATTTTTGAAAAAATACTCTCTATTAATATATTTCTTAAAATGTTTAATATGTATCTCTTTAAATGTAGCGTGTAGAAGATTGTCTATCAAATATTAATATCTCTTATTTCACAATGAGTCCATTGAGCTCCTAATCTTCATTTTAGCGCATTAACTGACATATTCTTCTATGAATGTTGTCATATTAGGTCAGTTTCTACCATTGTAGAAACATGTTTAGGAAGTGCAGTAATTGTCAAATTAGGTATCTTCAGCCACAACTGATAAGAAGGCCACAAGGCAAGCTAAGAAAATAAACCATCTGCGCTTAAGACATCTAAGCACTCATTTTATGAAGGGAAATTTCATTTCAATCAACACAAAGCAGCTAATGAGACTCACTCAAGCATGGCTTTCGCATTATGTCCACACCTACAAATATAAGGTTCTATTTCAGACACAGTGTACAATGAACAAAACAGACTTACAGTCCAATTGTAATAGAAGCATTTAGCAAAACCCCGCAAAAGTAGAAATCTCCACAGCAAGAAATTTTCAATTAAAAATCAAATCTGTGGACATATCTGAGAGCACTGCATGACGGAAGCCATTTTCTTTGTTCAGTAGAACTTAAGCCAGCTTTACTAAAACCTAGGAAATAAGCTATGAACTCTCGAGCACCATCTACTGACATTAGTATTCTCCTATTTACAGAAATGACACTCAAAGGTGTATCCAAGTGAATCTTCTAAACAGCTCTGAGGCAACTGACAACTGACAGTTTCACTTTTACAATTTCTTGGCACAGAGAGCTTTAACCTGTAATACACGATCAAGCCTACTTTTATGCAACAACAAAAACAGTTTTATGCAAACCATTGTGCTTTAAGGTTCACCAACTAAGAGCCTCATCTAGAATGAAGCATTACATCAGGGCATTTCTTTTAGTAATAATCTATCCCCCTAGATTTTTTGTGAAATTTTCTTTTTATGAGAAAGACCTGTTCACAGGGATTGGTCTTATATGTATGGACTGTTTCCAATTTTTGAAAAATGGAAAATCAAACATTATTCATCAAACAAATTAGAATTTTCACTTAAAATACAACTAAAGCTGCAGCAGTAATATAAATGGTTTTTTCTATTAAAGTGTTAAATCTAACAATAGCATTAGCAAGTGGAACTTAATCAAATGTTAGTTACTAAATGTTTTACAAGAGCATAAATTTAACTTAATACGTATTTCTACTACTTTAAATCAACTGGCAAGTCTCAGAACATCAAGTATGTTTAGCTTCCTCTAGTATCACAGACACTTTAGAAAATTCTGATACCATGTTGTATTCAGATTTGTCCTCTCATGTCTCTTCCGTGGACAAGAAAGTCAACAGTATCCCAGCTTGCAATAAAACTGGTGTAGCCAACAGGATTAGGGAAGTGATCGTGCGCCTGTGTTCGGTGCTGCTGAGGCTGCACCTTGAATACTGAGTTCAGTTTTGGGCCCCTTGCTACAAGAAGTTGAGCTGCTGGAGTGTGTCCAGAGGAGGGCAATGAAACTGGTGAAGGGTCAGGAGCACAAATCATCTTATGAGAAGCAGTGGAGAGATGTGAGGCTTTTCAGCTTGGAGACGAGGAGGCTGAGGGGAGACCTTATTGCTCTCTACAACTGCATGAAAGGTGAATGCTGGTCTCTTCTCCCAAGTAACAAGTGATAGGATGAGAAGAAGTGGCCTCAAGTTGCGCCAGGGGAGGTTTAGATTGGATATTAGAAAAAAATTCTTTCCAAAAAGAGTGGTCAAGCATTGGAACAAGCTGCTCAGGAAAGTAGCAGAATCTCCTTCCCTGAAGGTGTTCAGGTAAGGTGCAGACCAGGCATTTTGTGACACGGTTTGGTAAACAAATATTCACATAGACAAACTCATCATGCAAGTAGTTAAATTTCTGACCTGTTTCTCTTTGTAAACTATTTAGAGCATAGCTATTTCTGAAACCTACTAAATTCACCCAGTAAGCTCATATTTGCTAAACATAAAAAAATGGTAACACTTGCTGCAAGTGGTAGATTGATTGACTGAAATGACACCTTCTTACCAGAATTTTGTACTCAGTTTAAGTGACCAATTCAATGATGTCAAACAATTTTAGTACTGCCATTCAAGCATGAAGGCTAGCACTCTTCACTGTTTTCTATGTACAAAACAATTAAGTTTATACATATAAGTGACTACTTGAAGTAAATTTGTTGATAGACAACAGTCATTTCTCCTTCAAACAAGCAAACAAAAACTGAGTTAAGAATGGAAATATGACACCTTGCTATTTTACAGAATTATAGCAGAAAATTCAATTGTAAGTGAACTTCTGCATGATTTTTGCAAGCAATTGACAATTTCCTGCAATTTCTAGGACAAAGGAAAACATTATGAGAGAGCAGAAGTGTTTACAAGTGTTACATCATAAAAAATGGTGCCTATACCTAATTACAATCATGTCCTATTTTAAAAAGAAATATATACAAGTGACACATATGCTGGCAGCTACATGGCTTTAGAGCAACATCTCCTGCACAATAAATTTAAACTCTAATACATAAAGTATCCACCTGAATTAAAATTACCCGTCAAGGTTCTCTTAATTAACTAAATATTTTTCCTAAATATGGCACATCAGAATAAAAATGGAACCAAAAATGAAAAAAGTCTATATATGAGCATAATGAACACCCATGATCTGCCTTTTTATATAAAATGATGCCAGGAAATAATCTGTTGGATTTTATTCCTAAAATTTTTTTTATAATAAAAAGCAACACAGATGTTTTCCATGAATGTTTGTATCCATCATTTGGCTACAGATATTGAAAAATATTTGTTTGCCACTGTCATTTCCTTCCCCAAAACATCAAAATGCCTTTTGAAATGTTTGTTACTGTGAATATTATTTTTTTAAAAATAACCATTTTTAAGAACACCTCCAGGCAAGGTATTCTGGAAATAATAAGCCTAAGTATAAAAGTTTATTCTGTTTTAAAACAGAAGTCTTTTTTAAATTTTCAAGTTGTCAGACTAAAGAAAACATCCACTTATACATAGATTTAGGTTTTTTAAAAAATGGATAAAAATAATGCTATGTTTGGTATGATCACCTATTCAAAAGACAACTTAAAATTATTTCCCAGCATCTTGCATTTAAACTTCTAGGAAGCTCTCCAGTGTGATTGCCGTCTGAGCTTTCAGGCCACAGAAAGACAAAAGCAACTCTCCTGAAGGCAACAGCCAAAACCCACCAGACTTCAGTCTCTGTAGGATACCTATTATGTCCACAGATATGACCTAGCACCGACTAAAATTCAGCTGGATTGACTCTACAAGGACCTTTTATTTCTCTTTAATGCTGTGCACTACTGCAATTATGCTGAAATCAGAGTATCAGTTATGCCGTGGCAGTACCCTGTTTCACTGCTGCAAGACAAAGCTCAAGTAACTTGTTGATAGCTTCAACCTGAATAAAAGTCAGAAACAACATTGAGGTGGTCTGAGTCAATGTTATACCTTGAGTAGTTAAGCTAAGGAAATTAGAGCTTAAACTGAAAATCAACAGACATGCGAAAGGTCATTTCCCTACTATCATATACTTTAAGAAACAGGTTGCAGGATGCCTGAGGTCTTGAATCATTTATTTGAAACATGTAGTTTCTAGATCCAACTTCAATGAGTGCATCAAAAAAGGGTATAGCTTCATCAGAAAAGACAGAAGATATTACTCATATTCATATCCTTCCCTCCAAATCTCTTCCCCCAATACCAAATTCTCACTTTAAAAGTGAGAAACACGCAATTAAATACTGCTCTCTGTTCAGAGCAGCAAGTCTGAAACCAAACAGGCCTCTTACGGTAGGCTACCCAAGTCATCAGATCTCAAATATGTCCTGAATACCTGTTGATCTTTTCTTTCTGAATTCATGTGGGCAGTTATTTCGTAGCTCTGAAATAAAAATTCAGTCTCCATCAATTAAAAGAGCTACTGTTACTACCCTCTTAGAGGTATATAACCCGACATTTATCGCTTCAGAACTGATACAATTACTGGGCTAGAGAACAAAAGGGAATTTATCTCTTCCTGTAGTAGAATCAAGTCTTTATTTTTTTAATACTGAAACTGCGCAGAAACATAGACTCTTCAAGACTTAATAAACATAGTTAATTCTTTTTCAAAATACTTACATGTCTTTTTTTCGTTGTGAAAGAAAATTTTGATCACAGTGGCCATTAGAATAAAATGTACTTGAATTTGAACTTTGAATGAGAACCTGAAAAACAATTCTTTACAAAATCTGAATATGAACTCCAAAAATATATATGCATCTACCAAGATGCGTTTATTTTTCCTCAAGTGTTTTCATTGGCCACGTTCTTATGGCCCTGTTTTTTGCTTTCCTCTCCACAGTAGCTTTATTCCTTTCTAAACTCCAGCATGTGAATTATTACACCTAGGATTTCCCTGATGATTCACTTGTAATACATACAAACACCTTACTGTCATGAAAATAGCAATATCACTTTTTTTTCTTTTAAATAAATCAGTTTTATTATCGTGTGGCAAGTATATTGCTCTGATGCGAACAGTATAAAAAGTAAAACAAAGGTTGTTTAAATATGTGACCAAACATCATACCTATCCACGAAACACTAGTATGTTTTAGGTCTCAATATAAGAGAGCTCTCACAGTCATTACATATATGTGCTAGGAGCCCATTTTAAGCCACTTGATATATTTTAATTGCCAAGCCTTTGCCAAAACACGGAAAAGCACTATGCTGTACAGCAGCTTATACCACAGTCTGTGTGTCACAGAAGTTTGGGGAAGACTTGAAGGTTCTATATTTCGTATGTATTTTCTGTAATCCTAACGCTATTGTGAGCTTCATGGGTATTGGTTCATCCACTGTCTCTTCTCCCCACTGGTGAAAAGCACACATCACCTTTGCCGGATTCACAGACTGAAATCTGTACCATAAAATAACCACATACTTTACTGCCTTTGGAGCGAGAGCACTTCTCATGCTTCTGTTATAAAGACTGGAAGCATTTCTAGAAGCATAAGCCCAGTAGAAAGTAGCAGGATTGAACCTTCAGGTCATGTAGGTACTTTTGAAAGTTGCAAATGTGCCTTTTGAGAAGAGGTTTGAAATCTTTTCACTAGTCATTCACATTTTCCAACTCCTTTTTGATAGGGCAACTCCTTTTGTAATTATTGTTGTTTTGAGAGTCAAACCTTTCCAACATCACATCCAACATCCACTCCCAATACATCTGCCTCAAAAAAATAAGAATATTGTCACAAGAATCTTCTAACACCCTCTTGCAGTGTGCTTGGCCTGCTTGTTTACTTCAATGCTTGTTATCAAGTCTGTCTTCTGTAGAGTGGTACGTCTGTCCTACAGTACAGTTATCAAGAGTTTTGTATTTCCAGATTCCTGAGAAAATAATCACTCTGAAGTTATTATGCAATACTTTCAGTTTTATGCTTGCCAGTTGCTTCAGGTCAACAGTTCAACCTTGCTCACCTATTCTACAGTGAACTGCAAACCTGCAAGGGCAGAAGTGGGCCCCACGTTGTCACAGAGCTGCTACTCACCAGGATAAGCTTCTCTTTTTAAAAGCCAGTCCTCACAGACTAAGTGTGAAGAACTACTCTGTCCCATAATAGCTTATCTACTGAAAATCTGCCGATTGTGACCAATAGCCTTGCTACAAAATATCTGAAATCATATCCACCATTAGAATCACTCATAAAAAATGTTCTATAAGCAAATGGCAGAGATAAAAAGAAACTCAAGACAACATTTACTCCATGTGCTAGATACACTTGATTCTTTAAATTTACTCTTTATTGCATAATCAGAATGAGCGGCTGAATGTCAGTCTGCCCAGTCTAAGAAACAAAAATTCCAGAGTTACGCAGCAGATGATCAAAGGGAAAAAAAAGTCCTCAGGGAAAAGAAATTAGATGGTCTTAGAAGCAGAAGTTGTATCTGAGAAGGACTAGTACATAAAGTTTTGTTATTCTATCTCAGGCTCTGCGAGACAAGGTATGAACCAGTTGTATTAAAGTGGTTTTCCTCAGTTAAAAAAAAAAAATACAAATCTCCACACACCACCACCATTTCAACCCCCAGCCAGAGTTTGAGTACACTTCATGGCCCCACTTGGATCTTGAATCCAAGAGATTCAAAAGCTCGAGGCTTTTCTTCACACAATTTAAACATAGATCAAAAAACAGTCTGGAATCAAACTTTAATTTAGAAAGATAGCTGCCAGCTAGTGTGCTGTATTTCCACATCCACTTCAACATAGATGAAATACATTACAGTTTCACTAATCATGCATAATTGCAGATTTCAAATGTTAACACTCACTGAGGTTTGGAACTGTGGTCATTATGTTTCTTGTAAGCCCATATGAATGTGTACACACACGCATACTTTAAATAAGTTCAGCTTTACAATTCAGACTTTGTTTATTACTATTGCACACCGGCTGGACAGTAATGAAGCCAGTCTTATCAATCACAGCAGCTGTCATTTCTGCTGCATGACCACCTTCTACTAGCTTTCAGTCACATAGATGAGAGTTTTTCTCATTTGAAACTCCTCAGCCTGGCTGGAGAACCATCCAAGCCTTCATCAGTTGTCAGCACCTACATGCTGACAGTTCCTCCGAGCCTGCGTGGCCTGCACGTTCTGCTTTCATCTTTCTCTGGGGTTCAGCAGTGCACAGTAATTAGCCAAGAGAATCACTGAGTGCAGCCTAATAATGCAGTTAAGGCAATTCAAAGGCTAAATGACACACCAAGAGGAAGTCCGGCCACACATTCCTGCTACTTCCCTACCATCATTTGACCCCTCAGCAAGCAGGTTAGAAAACCACCCCAACAAACAAAAGAATGCAGTAATCTCCCCCAAACTACCTGGTGGCAGGATTAAATAAGCATTAGTGCTAGGAGAAGCACAAAGACAGGCTGGGAAGGAAGGAAGTAGGAACATCCCTTTCAGCAGGGGTTAGCCTTTTGATTGGCCTTATCTGCATTGTCACACTGAGGTTGGAGGGGCGTGTTTCAGGAGCAACAGAACAGACTTAATAGCTTACTGATGCCAAAAGGAGTAGTTCCATTCTCCTCTCCCTCACATTCCAGCCCTGGCATATATCTGACCCCTGAGTAAACTGACTCATTAATTCAGCTGAAAGCTATTTGCTTTTTTCATTGGGTTAGTTTGCCAGTGGTTTAATGAACTCTACTGGCTCAGAGAGAGGTCAGAGAAGCACCAGCCAACAAAAGAGAAGCAGGAGTAATGAACAGCCGGAAGAAGGGGAAGACACAGTGCTGTTCCTTCAGCAACAGCGAGCAGTCAGATTAGCTCAGCCATCCTATCCCACTGCACTTCAGCCACTCTGAAGTTTGGGTTTCTGAGGGGAAACAAGCCAAGAAGGATGTAGTTCTACCTACCCAACCAACAGCTCTCTGGGGGACTGACAGCATCCTGCAGCACATGTTAGCACCTGTTAGTCATAGCAGGATATTTTTTTTGTCCAGCACAGCTTAACTGAGATACGATCAGTGAAGATTCACCACATCTGCTGAAACACCATGGGCTCAGCTCCAGCTTCTGCTTTAAGACCTGCTTTCCCTTTGTACCCCTCAGCCCTCCTTCACTGGCACTTCACTGACACTGCCCCCATCTACCACCTTCCACCATGGTCTTCCCTCACTTTAACACCTCCTGCTCCACAGCTCTGTCCCCCTTCCACCCTCTATCCACCGCAGCACTCAGCAGTGGGTGTCTGATGCCTCAGGATAGGGGCCATGGTGCTGCTCTGCCAACACACACTCCTTACACATAACACGCAGAAACATGAAACAGGTGTCATGGTTTATTGGATGACTTGCATTTTACAGTTTAAAAACCACTGAGTTCCATTCAGAACTGACAGATTAGGAGGACCTGAAACAAGGGTCCTTAGGTGGCCACCTTTATCAGGTTTGAAAATCTGATAATGACTTTGTATCAAATATTTTTATATTAAGCATTATATCTTTTCATTGTGGTGTGGAGAAACAATCATTATGGCACTACAAGCCCACTCTTCCAGTATTTTCAGAACAGAAGAAATATTAAATACTATATCTAGATTATATTTCCATCCTTCGAACAGCTTAAAAATCATTAAAAGAACATTAAAGAACATAGAAAAAATCAATAAACATACAGATACATAAATGTCAAGGCCATCATAGATCTTTTCTTAAATATGCTTAATAGAAAACTCCAAAATGAAAAAGAATTGATATTGTGAAAAAACAGGTTTAAAATTAAAATCTTTTCATTCTGCAGTAACTGTAGGAATATATTACGAATTTAGGCAGCAATCATATGCATAATTAAAGAAATGATTATATGTATATTTATATCATCAATGCATAATCCTCAATTTGTTTAACATAAAACAGAACATCAAGGAAACGAGAATTTAAATTCCACTTGTTTAAAATGAAACATTAAGTACACAAAAAATTGCTTGTAATTTTAAAGTGTGCAACTTGAACAAAATTTCAAGGTGGAAAATATTTGGGAGGAACTAATGATTCAAAAGAAAAAGAAAATATTAATATTATGACTAACGAACAGAAACTTCATCTGTGATAATTAAGGAGTGGCATGTTCCCATTTCAGATACTTAAAAAGAAGGTAATGCCAATTAACATGACTTTTCTTCATTTTATATAAACAAGATAAATGTGAGAGTTCTTAAGAATTCACACAGAATTTCTGCCTGGTTTCAACACATCAGGAAACATTCATAATGCACCCATAGCAAGTTTGCAGATGACACTATGCTGAGTGGAGGTGTTGATCTGCTTGAAGGAAGGGAGACTCTTCAGGGGGATCTGGACAGGCTGGATCGATGGGCTGAGACCAACGGGATGAGGTTCAACAAGACCAAGTGCCGAGTCCTGCAACAAACAACCTCGACAGTGTTACAGGTTCGGGGAAGACTGGCTGGAGATCTGCCTGGCGGAGAAGGACCTGGGGGTGTTGGTTGACAACCGGCTGAACATGAGCCAGCAGTGTGCCCAGGTGGCCAAGAAGGCCAATGGCATCTTGGCCTGTGTCAGAAACAGCATGGCCAGCAGGACCAGGGAAGTGTTTGTGCCCCTGTACTCGGCACTGGTGAGGCCACACCTCGAGTAAAAGAAGGACATTGAGGTGCTGGAGCACATGCAGAGAAGAGCAACAAGGCTCCTGAAGGGGCTGAAAAACAAGTCTTACAAGGAGCAGCTGAGGGACCAAAGAAGCGTACTCAGCACTGGTGAGGTCACATCTCAAGAGCTGTGTTCAGTTTTGGGCCCCTCACCACAAGAAGGACATTTAGATGCTGCAACACGTCCAGAGAAGGGCGCCGAGGCTGGTGAAAGGACTGGAGAACAAGTCCTGTGGGGTGCAGCTGAGGGAACTGGGGTTGTTTGGCTTGGAGAAGAGGAGGCTGAGGGAATAACTCATCACTGTCTACAACTACTTGAAAGGAAGTTGTGGCAAGGTGGGTTTTGGTCTCTTCTCAAAGTGACAGGATGAGAGGAAACGGCCGTGAGTTACTCCAGGGGAGGTTCAGATTAGACATCAGGAAAAATTTCTTCACTGAAAGGGCTGTCAGGCATTGGAATGGGCAGCCCAGGGAGGTGGTTGATTCGCCATCCCTGGAAGGGTTTAAAAGGTGGGTAGATGAGTTTCTTAGGGTTACTAAGGGGACAGGTATGGTTGGACTTGATGATCTCAGAGGTCTTTTCCAACCAGATAATTCTATGATTCTATTATCATCTCCCTTACATTGTATGTGGATCTGAAAACAATCACCTCAGAAATGTTTACTTATATTCAGATTAATAACAGGATATTTTCTGAGTTTGTGATGAGACACTGGCTACTATTGTACTACACATTCACGTTGATAAGTACATTGAATGTGTTTAAGAAGTCTCCACCTCCTTTGTGCCCTCCTACTCCAAATATAGAAGTCTAGGAAAACACAGTGGTCTTGCTGTAAAATGAAAACAATGCCTGTTCTCAGAGAAAGGTCTTTGTGAGCTGCTGCTGAGGAGCAGCCAGACCTTCTTCACAGATTAAAGGAGCCATAGTAAAAGCTCTGTAGTTTTGAGAAAAGGTGATCTCAGCTTCCTGCTTAGCTCTACATTTCATGGACCCAAACACAGTGATACTAAGTCATTCTTCCTCGAATCTCGGCCGAGCTGTAGCAAAGATTATTTCTTCACATTTTTTTTCCACAGAGTGCAGAGTATACTCATCTATTTTGATAACAGTATTTACAGTGTTTTCTTTCAGTCTCTTTAGAAATGGTACCCAGCTGTCTTGAAGGCAGCCTTTTTTATATTTGATTGGCAGCACTCTCAAGACCAAATATTGAGCTGTTCTAAGAAGGAGTTAAAGAGCTATCATTGTAAATATAATGCTCTGTCTTACCAAGAGTTCTGTGGTTAATTGGAACCGGAAGTAGATATTAGCCCATATTGTCAGTGTTGTATGGACTTGATAGGATAAGGAATCATCTGTCATCAAAATTAAAGGTATTATAGAATTTCTACACCCTTAATTCTGTTGCTCAAGGGATTCCGGCTTTCCACTGACCCTTCAACAATCCTTCTGTATCAACAGTCATCTGCTCCTGAGCAGGGAGGAAATAATGTCATTTACAGAATGTGTTTACTTCCTGATGAAGTACAAAAAAACATACTGAGTATTTAGGTTTTTATTTCCTAATTTTCAGAGTTTGTTAAAAAACAAACCAAGAAAAAGTATACTGTGATGTTAAACTTGTAATATATGAGGAATTGAGATGAGTATGACATTTTGGTTTATGCAGCATGCATTAATATTTGAAAGTAATGTAATTTATTTAACATTACATGTATATTCATTATTATCACATGAATTATTTCACTATCTCCATGTTTATTCAAATCATTACTATTTATGCCACAATTGCAGAAAAATACATTTTAGAATGCTTGCTAGACAATATACCATAAAATGTGTTATTTATACATGTTGAGGACCTTTATAACAGCTAATACTATATTATTGCTTTGTATTAAAAGAAGAGAGTATCTCTATTAATTGCTTACTTAGCTTTGTATGTTTCCTCGAGTTCAAAAGTGTTACTCAAATTAGTCCCTCTGGTTATCATTACAATTGTGAGAGCTTGAAAAATCACAGTTGCACAGCAAGTCAGGGTTAGTGACAGCTGCAAAAATGGTGAGCCTATAGAATAAATAGAAGTATTTTTGTGCAAAGAAATGTTATTTTTATTTTTATGTAAGCATATAAGCAATGTAATTTTGCAACAGGATTATAAAGACAATCAGTCATTACAAAAAAAAGGTTGGAAGTGTTTGTACTCGTAAAATATTTAGTGCTTTAAACATTAAAAAGTGTAGAAAAAGTGAAATAACTGACACTTTGTTTGTGCAAAATGACCTTGCCTTGCAAAAAAATTGTGGGGTTGTAAAACCAGTTTTCACAGAGAACACACCTGAGAAGATGTTAGGAACAGGGAACTCTGTGGCATGAAATGTTACTAACTCATATGTATTTCTAATTAAGTAGAGTATTGCAAGTTCTGACAACTCCTGCAGAGAATAAAGACATTGTTCTACTTCAGTGCTATTTTAAGGTCTTATATAGAATTTAATATTCTGCCTGTCTTGTGATGGTCCGTTATTTTAGGCTGCATTTCTTTTGAGGAGAAAACTTACAGATCTGCAAATTACTAAGTAATAAATAATAACAATACATTATAAAATGTCATTTCGTTCTGGTAACTATTATAGTATTATACTTTTAGAATACTGGTTTTTATATTAGCTGTTCTTAGTTTTTAAGGAAAGGAAATTTGAGTGAGAAGAAACTTCATTGCAAGTCTCTTCTAGTAAGCCTTTGCTGAGAATTTTTATGTACCAGTTACATAGTGGCCAGATCAGCAAAGCATGAATTGCCTATGCTTTTACAGCAAATAATGAATATTAGTTTGAAGTTTAAAAAAAAAAAAAAAAGGATTATACAAAATTCTTAAACATATACTAAGGGAATAGAAAAATGAGTTCTACAAGAGTATTCTTGAGAAATTAACATGAACCAATCTGCCATTTAAATCATACTTATTATAGAAACACCATTTCGGATATAATGTAATTGACACCTGGATAAGTTGTTACCTGGTGCTGAAGATGTAAAAGACAATTGCTATTCACAGATTTCTGTTTCTATCAAATGACAGAATTCTCAAAATAATTTGGAACGAACAAAATGTGTTCAAACTATTGTAAGGTAAAGAAGCAATATTAATTGGCATACATTGCAACACTCAATGGAATATAGTGTGAAGAGTTACACTAAGTCTGTGTGAATTTGTTCGTCAGTCCTGTCACTTCAGTTTTAAGATGTGTTATCTGGAATGATTTACAGGTACAAGGGACAGAAAAAGAAGACATCACCATTTCACACCAAGGAATGTTCCAATCATATCCTGTTACCTGTATTAGCAACTTATAATTTCAACTATCTAAAGTATGGGACCATGGTTCTGTGTTTTTAATTAATATGGAAATGAATGTGGTAACACACTGTGCAGTTTTTTTAGGATATTGAATTTGAAAAGACATCAATATTTGGTAACTGTATCTTTGACTAATATTTTGAGGTAATTTGTAAATTCCTTCTCTGAGCACACACAGTATTTTTGTTTATAGATTCTATAGTGTAAACATTTTTTATCAAAATGGTTACATATATCAAACTGGAAGTTTAAAAGATGACAAAACTTCTTGGTGAATCGGCAGGAGGTATACTTTCCTGAACATCACACAGTTAGGCCTGTGTTACATATAGCTGCAATTGTTTTATCCTATGTAGTTTTCATTTAGTTTCTCTTTTGATTGCATATATCATTTAAATGCTATAAATTCAGAGCAATATATCTCATTGGGGAAGCTGTAAAAGTACTGAAAATATATTCCTCAAAGTATCATAGGTCATTACTGAAAAGATTTATTTTCCTATACAAAAGATGTCACTTCCATGATTTCTACCTTGAGCAATGTAGAAACTCCTTAATAAACCAGATCTTTTGAACCAGCAAAGCACACTGCTAAGAACCAGACACTCCCTCGACTTCTGCTCCTAAGAGTTTTGTAGGAACTGACAGCAGGTGCAAAGCTCAAGCATGAGGTTCTAGAGAAGAGCTACCACTGAACTTACAGGATGCCTCGATTTTGTGAAAGGCTTGTATACACATAAGCACACATGCAAACTATATGAAGTCTTACACTCTATAAAACACTCCATGAAAGGTTTTCTTGAACAATCTGCCATCATTCTTCTATGGTTACTGTGCTTCCTTATCACAGTAACTGTGAGGATAGAAAAGAGATGTTAGAATACATGTAGACTTCCTTATTTCTTCCCAGTGCAATAACAAGAAGGAATGATTCCTTCACAAACTTCATGCTAGAAAACAGCAGGTGCTAAGGAGCCTGTAGTGTGAACTCACAGCCCATGTTAGAAGATACTTTCAAACAAAATAACTCAATCTAGAAAAATGAAGGCCTAACGTGTTTACAACAGATCATTCCCGAAGAACACTATCACAGGCTAAACTCAATTACAAAAATATTGTACAAATCTGCTAAAAGAATGTGATTTTATGAAAATAAAACTGATAATTTAATTGATATTTAGACTACTAAATTGCCAACTTTTATTTATTATCTAGTGACAAGTTAAATAAGACATTACCATGTAACAGCACAGGTAAAGTTGAATCATTCAGCAGGTAAACCGCAAAGATCTCTTTAAAAGACTGAGCCTTTCCTTGATATGGAGGTCTGTAGAGAGGCATTCCGTTCATATTAATCAAACACAGAAAACTATATAGCATGAGGAAACTATGTTCCATTCATCAATAGGAAAAAATCTCTTGAAAAATACAGAATGACAAAGTTTTTTTGAGTTTTGTAGGTCTGTGCTGTAGTAACTTTTGCTGAAAGACAAAAATAATATAAATCAAAGTTAGGAAAGACCAATACAGCAAATAGAAGGAACTTACTGTACATGCCTTAAACGTCTCCTCCCTTTTCTAAGGATCAAAATAAAGTGAAATATGTATTGGAAAACTTTTTCTTTTGTCAAGAAAATATTTGATTGATTTTACAGTATTTTTAAGGGAAAAGGTTCTTCTAAATGCCACTGAAGGTCCACTCTTTCATTGGATGGATTCACTCTTTCATTGGGTGGATCCAGTAAAATGTGTAAGAACGAAACTCTTTCAGGCTTTGTCTTAACTCATTGATATAGGAATTTCAGTGTCTGAACACTTCCTTGGACTGCCATACATTGAACTTTAATTTCACCACCCTTTGTGTAGTGTCCCGGTATATTTCCTACTTGTTGCCTATGACACTGTGAGGTTTCTGATTACCTTCCTTAGCTTACTCTTTAAAGTATATATTCCTTAAAGTATATATAAGAAAGTGCAAAAAGTACTTTTCAGACAGAATATCATGCATGACAGTATTCTATTCATCTTTATCTGCTCATTTGGTCACTATGCGCAATATTACCTTCCTAGTCTTTTGAAAACTGCAGACAGGAAGAACATTGTTATGAAGTCACAGAACTGCTCTATGAAGCAGTTTCTAAATGAACAACCATTTATTTAAGTGCAAACAATGTGGTCTGAGGAAAACAGACAAGGGTTAGCTGCTGAATTTAGAAGTGTATTGTCAGAAATTTGGGGCAGTTGCAACTTCACTTAACTTTAATGTAATTTTACTTATGTAGGCTTTCTTTAGCATCACAAACCCAGGGAAAAGAAATTCTCATATGTATAGTGGAAATGAGAGATGACATCATGAATCTTGAGGCTATAACTATTATTCTAAGTTTCTTTTCTCATCCCAAGTAAAACGCTTCTGAAGATCTGTGTCTTGTTTTAGAGGTTTCCTGTCTTATCTTCAAAAGAGTCCTGACATGAAGAGTTTTTGCATAAAACACTGTTCAATTGAATTAATTAATTCAATCTAATTATTAAATTGACATTAATTTGGTTTAAGACTTGAAAGTGACTTCCTTGGGAATAAAGATGAATATACAGTGTAAAAATTTACAAATGTCCCTTTTAGTTTAAAAGGGGTAGAGATTCTACACAGCAGAAATTAGTGAACCTTTCGGAGCAACAAATTTAATATTTAGATTTCTTGTGGCCAGGAACAAACCATATTGTAAGGTTCCTGACTGAGGATATTCTGAATATATGATGTTGTTCCAGGGCATTTACTTCATTGATGACTGATCAGCTGAAGACAACACACTGCAAACCACCACTATAGAGTGTTTCATTTACATAAATGTTCAATGTAGATTAACGTGCCTGCATTCTTGATAATAAAAAAACCCCTGCATCTATCTGTTAGGATCTGTGGTTTTGTGTCTATATGTGTTCAAATGGATAGCCTATGATGTTCTTTATGGTGTACTGGCAGTAATGCCCTGCATAATGGAATAGCCAGTTGTTCTAAGATCTACTATCAAATATCTCTGGGGAGAAAAAGGAGGAGGCGCGAATTTGCAAAAGCAAAACCGCCAGAACACAGCTAGGATAAATATGGAGACAAACCGAACAAAACAGACTAAGAGAAAAGCCACAAAGAAGAATGAGGCAGATCCCATAAGCAAAATTTCACAGTCTAGGTAACACCTTTACAGCTAGTGGGTGTTTATCCTCAGGTGTCTGTGGACACAAAAAGGTAATAAGCTTGAAAGAATGTGTGATTTTATATTGGAAGTCTAAATTTTGCAGGCTCAATCTCAAGGAAAGTGCTTGTATGGTGAAGAATCCTAAACTGACAATGGTCTGCTTTACAGTTTGATCAGATGAGTGAAAAACCTTAAGGTCCTTCAAGTGCCCAGCCCTGCAATTTTTCAAAGTCCATTTCAGATGAGCTGTGGTGTACAAGGCGTGTTGCAACTGCTTCCTGTCATGCTGTTTCCTAGTCAGTTTTAGAAATCAGCCAATATGGTGTGTTATCTGAAATGCTATAGTAATTATGTGTTATTTACGGTAACCAGAATTGGCACATGCATGTCTGAAAGTGCTGGCTAATAACCAGATTTCTTCAGTAAGCACTGTAGGTTGCTTCTGAACATTCAGGAGAGTATAGATAGAAAATGTTGACATAGAAATTGTTTACAAGGAAATGAGAGGTCTATTTTGCACCCTTCTAGATGTGACTTTCTGTAGACATGTCTAGATTTTATCTGCAGACAAATGCGAAAGGCTACAAGGTTGCCCAGGTTACTTTTGAAAGCCTATAAGCCAGACAGGGCATGAAATTGCCACATGTGCTGCCTGAAAGAGCAGAGGTTGATTATGACCACTGAGAGTGTTGACTGATAAGCACGAATATGTAGAGTGCACAGGCTAATGTGGTCCTTGATTAAGAGCTGATCATGACAGAATTTGAGAGCATGCACATATAGAGAGGCTTGCTGGTGAAGTCATAGCTCCAGGATAGACCTTAAACCTTAATTAATCTTAAGGTTACTTTATTTAGTGAAGGTCAAGAATTTAAATAATTAAAGGAAATAGTGAAAAAGTAGTTTGAGATACAGTAGTGGAAGCAGTATTCCCCCAGTGTTGCTTACAAGCTGATGTATCAACGGAAATTATTCGTATATCGAGGAGCCACAGGGTATCTGACAGCTGCACTAGCCATTGAGCAGCGGTAACAGCAGTTGCTGTTCTAAATCAGTTACTGCTTCCTATTGTTTTCTTCTTTTTCCTTGAGCGCTCTTATGTCACCAAAAATTCTTCTGTCCTGTATGTACCTAAGACAAATATCATAACCAAAAATAAATAAAGACAGGTTTTGCTGTGTTTAGGAAGAATATCAGATTATTTCTTTCTTTGACAAAGAAGCTCCATTTATTTTTTCTGATGCAATCTATGTTCTGGAACATATGTGTTGCTGTTGCAAGCATGACACCATTTTGGTTGTACTTCAGAGGTGTTCACTTTGCCAGCTCTAATGCAGTTTTTAACAGCTTGTCTTTTTATGACATATTGCAATTATGCCAAACTATGTAATCACTTATTTCACATCGAAGCTTCAAGTTTTTGTATGATACACAGCCTTGAAACTTAAAATTCTACTACTCAGTAAAGCAATTAACTGCCTTCTGGGGTAAATTTCACAGGAAAAAAAATATTATTCTTGAAAAAATTAATTTAATGAACACAGCTCCAGAAATGTTATCTCCATCTCACTGAAGTAAGTGGGAGTTTTGCTGCTGACTTCAACAGAGTCAGGCTTTTCTTCAGGACAAGGTGCTTCTCTAATGAATAGTAATGAATGACTAAGAAACACTAAACTGTGGACTGTCTTCCTAAAAAAAAAATCCACTTAAAAGATTATTATATACTTTTTCTCTGCAGTCTCTCAAAATTACATATGCTTAACTTGCTCCCTTGTTACTGGATGTGGCACCATGGACTGTTAAACAATCAGAAGCCATTCTTTTGGTAGGTGAAAGTAGTGTGTGGGATTCATAGATACAATTTTTGTTTAGCCTAAGAAGCAAAAATTTTACAAAATTAAAATAAAAAAATAAATGACTATTTCAAACTCCTACTCAAAGATATCTAATTATGAACAAGTTTGCTGCATTTTCCTGGCACCAAAGTCAAAACTCCTGAGAATTTTTTTCATAAATCAAAAATATCCATGGAGCTTCTAATAGTAACAGAATAAAAATGTTTTTCTTTAAGATGCGGAGAGAATTTAAAACATGAAATGTTAATGAAATTTAGAGATGTGATTGTATTTCTTGGCAGAATAGTCCAATACATGTAGGATCTGTTAATTATCTATCATTCCTTAGGAATATTGTGGTTTTTTGAGGATATTCATTAGGATTATTAGAGATAAATTTTAGTGGCTTGAAAATTTAAATGACATAGATTCTTTGTTTTCCATGTGTGGCTTGAAGTATTATCTTGCCTCAATGTCTTCTAACTATAATAAAAGTGGTCATTCTGCCTAAGCTCTGCATTTGATCCCAGGGTAGAGTTTGGACACAGTTTGCTACATCCTGTTTTAAAGATCTGTTAGGATAATTAAAATAAAACAGAGAAAAAAGTTATTGTTACTAAGACAGAAACTAAAGGTTCAAACTGCTAGAAATATTGTTTGATATAAGGACTAAATTTTGTAAAAAAATAATATGCACACTGCAGCATGTGATTTACACATGCAAGCTCTTAGTAAAATTTTTTTCAGAATCACTGCTGAAGTCCTGCCTTAAATTCTATATGATTTGAATTCCCAGCTGGATAGTAGAGAGGCTCTAGCCCTCCAGTCTTGTTCAAGATACTGATTCAAATGGTTACTCACCTAAGTTTCCTAAGTAAGAATTCACATGCACATGCTGCAGGAATGTATAAATTTACTTTTATGAAATGTCGAATTTATCTTTGTGAAAATGACAATTTTAAGAGCAACTAATTTAAGAACGACACAAAACTACAACTGAACTATTCCAGTCTACTGTACCTGTTGTAGTAGCCACCAGGTTGTTGTTGTTACTCCTTTTCATCACTAATACAATTTAGAACCAGAAAAAATAGTCTTTGTCTCTGTTATTGTTTGTGTCAAAACATGTGTTTTCTGATAATCCTGATTACTCTCAAAATCCTAAACTTAAATTCTCTATTTATTTTCACTTTCAGAGACACCAGGAACCTGTATTCGGAGCTTAAACATTATTTTTTGGTTACTTGAGTATTTTCTTCAGTGTCGCTAGTAACAGTCTAGTCTATATTACTATACTTGAGGTGACTGTTAAAACTTCTCTGTTGGCTTATCCTTGGGGATGTCTTCTCTTATCAATGTGGGACCTTTATGCTCTTGCTCAGCTTACTTCAGTATCAAGTTCATTTCAACTGAAAATGCAATAACCTACAATACAGAAACTCTTCTAATGCTCCATTCTATCCTTTGCTCATTTTTTTTAGTTTAGAGGTCTATAAAAAAATATCATGAAAAATGCTTTTTAAGAGTTTCTACCTGCTGCTGCACTACGTCTAGTACTTTATTCCTTCTTCGGATTCTTATACCAATTTAGCTGACTTAATCTGGCCTGCATTGCTGTATCAGAGCACTATTTCTACTGTAGGCAATATTGAGAACTTTGTTCTTTTTACAAGGTTGATTTTTTAACTGCTCTAAAATTTCACATGCTACACTGGGTTGCCTTATAAATTGGTGTCCTCATGTGGTTTCCTATTCAAAATTTGAAAACACATGAATAAAGCAATATGTTCCCAGCTTGCTCTCCCTCACCACAACTTCTCACAAGATTTGCGGAATCATCAGTTTATATCAGTGTTCTTCTGCACAAAATAAAGACCCAGCTGATCACATCCAAATCCTTTTAGTCAAGCAATTATCATTCCACTGAGTGGATCTTCCTCACTGTGCCTTTGAGGAAGCAAAACTGAAAATTATATTTGCAAAAGGAATTTTGTTCTCAGGACAAACATAATCATAACATGTTTCAAAAAGACATTGTACACCATGGATTGAGTAACTTAAAGGCTGTCTAGCTTACAAATGCTGCACAAATGGGCAGTTCTGCAGGACATGCTGTTGTCCTTGGTTATGAACTAGCCCGTATGAGTGCAGTTTAGACTCTCTGCACTTTAGAATCCTAAGGTTGACTCTGAAAGAGCCACAAAGGATCTAAGCATCCTTGCGTTTAAGTGAGCTTAAAAACATTGTATGTGTATGTGAGACACATTTTATGTTATATATAAAATGTGGATATTACATATAACTATTATATCTTACCACATATTATACTTTTATAAAAAATATTTATCTCTTTATATAACTGTATATTTACATATTTATGTATTTATATATTGTATTTGCAGGGAAGAGAAGCTCTTCCCCCCTCACTCTATATTTCTAAGCACCACATTCCATTCCTTATAGGAACTGCTGCCAAGAAGTTTCTGTCACACTTGGGATGCAGAGTTGGTCTTCTTTATAGCCTTGAGAAGGATGATATGTTTCAGATGCAGAAATGTTTAGAAAAATTTTCAGACACGGAGGTACGTGTGATCTGATAGGCTCTGTCAGGGGAATTGAATGGAAATAGTGCGTGGGAGGGAGATACACGGGTGATGGGGAACAACTTGTTCCAGTAGAACATTTAGGAAAGCATTCAGCAAATATTAACTACAGAGTTAATATTTGCTGAATAGCTCAAGCTATATAAGTGATGGAATTTGTGACCATGAGACTCACAAGTAAGATGTTGTCTAAGATGTGTGAAAAAGCAGAAACTTTAAATGTATTCATGACTTGTACAATGTTAATGTTAATGAGATGGATACGTGGATGTTCTGGTTTCTGTAACCACCATTCAATAAACTTAAAAACTTAGAGCTTGTACATGTGGGTTTTTCACTTTTTCTATCTATAGATGTCCATACTGAAAAGAGGATGAGAGTTTAGCAGTCTCGCAGGAGCTTTCACGTTGCCTTTAGCAGTAGCATTCCAACTGCAAACCTAGTTATGATTATAGGTAGTTTAAATATCATTGAATCTCAGGAAAAACTTAAAAGCCAGCCAGGAAAAAAAAAAAAAAAAAAAAGAAAGGAAAAAAAAGAAAAGGACGGTTGAACAAATTCAGTTGTCAGATAAACAAAAAATCTTCCTAGAGAAATTTTTTGTTTTCGTAATGTCAGGTTCAGCAACTCGGACCTCTAATTTGCAGGAAGTGAGAGGAAGACATTTGATAATTATAGTTTTGCAAATTGAAATTAAAATACACAGCCTTGCATCCTGAATTCTGCCTTTCCAGAGTGATTTTCTTAACTGCCCAGAGTATATATATTCTTCATTTCCCTCTTAAATGTACTGAAATTAAGTTTCATCTGCTCAGCAGTCAATCAGGAAGAACTCTAATTGACATCTTTTTTCTTATCTTATGGTTGACGCCACTTAGCACAGTAGTTACTCTTCCTTGCCATTGTATCCCCAGGTCACTCTTCTATCTGTCAGTTGGCAACCCTCAGGCCAGGAAGACCCATGTGCTCTGCTGACAATAACTGTACATTTCAGTGGTGAAATGAGGTATATGGAATTCCTTTCTTCTATTCAGACGCTTTCATCATAACAACATCTGAGATCATGACATATCCTCAAATGTAGCTCGGAAAAGTGTTTTTACTGATCAGTATAGCTGATAGCTTACAGTATGGTGAAATAGCTGGTGACTTTCACTTGTACAGAAGTATCACTATTTCTTTAGCTACAAGAATAATATTCCTTATGTATTTGGAGACTTAACTCAGTAATGTATAAGAATATACTATACAGGTACTTATATTACCCTTAATCTCCCGTAAATATAGATTATTTTATCATTTATCTTACCCTAGAAATGGAAGGAGGGAGGGAGGGAGGAAGGCAGGTAGGCAGGCAGGCGGGCAGGCAGACAGGCAGGAAGGAGGGAAGGAGGGAAGGAGGGAAGGAGGGAGAGAGGGAAGAGAGGGAAGGAGGGAAGGAAGGAAGGAGGGAGGGAAGGAAGGAAGGAGGGAAGGAAGGAGGGAAGGAAGGAGGGAAGGAGGGAGGGAAGGAGGGAAGGAAGGAGGGAAGGAAGGAGGGAAGGAAGGAGGGAAGGAAGGAGGGAAGGAAGGAGGGAAGGAAGGAGGGAAGGAAGGAGGGAAGGAAGGAGGGAAGGAAGGAGGGAAGGAAGGAGGGAAGGAAGGAGGGAAGGAAGGAGGGAAGGAAGGAAGGAAGGAAGGAAGGAAGGAAGGAAGGAAGGAAGGAAGGAAGGAAGGAAGGAAGGAAGGAAGGAAGGAAGGAAGGAAGGAAGGAAGGAAGGAAGGAAGGAAGGAAGGAAGGAAGGAAGGAAGGAAGGAAGGAAGGAAGGAAGGAAGGAAGGAAGGAAGGAAGGAAGGAAGGAAGGAAGGAAGGAAGGAAGGAAGGAAGGAAGGAAGGAAGGAAGGAAGGAAGGAAGGAAGGAAGGAAGGAAGGAAGGAAGGAGGGGAGTCCCTTGAAATCAATAATTTACTTGTTATGTGTTGTGTTTTTAGTAAACTAATCACCTGAAGAGCAATTCCAGGTTGCCTTCTGCCACTGACTACGGCTATGGCAGCACAAGAACACAGACTACACATCATTTTAAGTCAGAGGAACCTCAAAGCAGCCTTTGAGGGGGATTTTTGTGCTTTACTGTAGAGGATAACTGGCTCCTACTCTCTGAAGTATCTAGACTACCAGCAAAGTCTATACTAAAACTATGTAAATGACAACTTGTTTCAGCCTTAATAAGACCCAATATTCTGAAGAGTGAATGCTGGCTTTACTATGCATAGCACCTCAATCTTGATTTATGTCAATGCATGTGTAAATTAATAGAAGTTAAGGGGGCTCACCATTTTACAGACGGTGGATACATAATCAGTGCTGAACCTCTGTCTGCTTCTCTGTCTTGCAAAAAGATGATGAAATTAAACATTGACCTATTTGGAGAATGTTCAGACTCAATTCCTTAGTACATGCAAAATGCTTGAAAAAAAAGTTTATAAAAAGTATGGAAAGTGCAAAATTTTATAAAACACAATTTGAAGAAGTAAATGAAACCTGCCAGAAACTCACACATTTTATAATTACTCACACATTTTATAATTAAAAAAACATGAGAGTACCTACCACTGATTCACTGGAAGCAAAGCATTTTGAAAATAAATCATTGTGTGTATAATGATTTATTTACAACTATCTCACTGTTTCACTTCAGTCTGATAACATTAGTCGTTAAGGCTGAAAGTAGCAAATGGGGAATGATGGACTTATGTCTGTGACAAGAAAATGCTTTCTGCACGGTATCACCAAGTTTTGTTTGTCCCTGTTCTGATTAAAGGTTGCTGTGTCTTGATAACTAGAGTACATAAAACCTATTAAAATCACGGTTATAAATATGCTTCTGTATAACCTGTTCCCTCAGACTGCTTGACGCCTAATTATGTGCTAAAATAAGTGAAGCAGATTTGCAGAAATTGTATAGAAGAAAATTATCCCATCTACTTCACAAAAGACCAAACTGAAGAATTTAAAGTCATCCCTAAATCATGGCTAAATACTCACAAAGGATTTTCATTATAAATATTGCTTTTACTAAGGAGCCGCAAGTGTCTGTTATTTATATTATTTTCATAAAACCATTTTTTTTTCTCTTTCAAAAGATACAAAGGGTCTTTTAATCCAAATATCATGGCTGCTGTAAAAAACTCTACGTTTAGGAGGCTGAAGATATTTGCCATACATGGATATTTCAAGCTGATTGTGAGATTAAGCAAAAGAATTCCCAGTGGTTTTGAATGGAAAACTGGGACAACAGAATTGCTTGAGTTTCTAGTGTGACGCCTAATTACTGCCCTTAGTCAACATTATTTAGTGAAGTCGTAGTTTTCTTCCACCATGCCATATAACGTAAATACACACTGTCAATATGCATGCTCTGGGAAGGCTGAATACACAAAATATTTGTTCATATTGTTTATTTATTCAAATAAAAAAACATAGCCTTATTCCACGTCACTTGCGAGTATTTGAGCATCATTTTTCAAGAATATTAAGAACAGTTTGTGCCTAAAGAACTTTTTAATGTTCATTACTTAGTGATAGGACTGATACAAGGTTGTATGCAACATCTTTTAATATGTGTAGACTCACATACACACACATAACTACAGAAACTTTATAGAAGAATGATAAAGTGGGGAAACTGGACTTTAATTTCTTACCTAGTTTAGAGAGCTTTTCTGTATCTGTTTTTTTCTCTCGAACGATGGTATAAATCTGCAGGGAAAACTGTGACTAGAATTAGGGAAAAATAAGGGAAACATAATGTAGGAGAAAATATTAATAAGCAAATTTTTCTCATTTTATTCACATGTAATTACATTTTCTGTTGCTTAAAGGAAAGAAAACTGAAAATTTCTTCTTCTAAAGTAATATTTTAAATCCCTTTTTATTTTAATTCACTCACATATTTTTTTTACCCAGGAGCATAGCCTTTTGATTTTTATCTATTTTATGAAAAGACCAATTTTCTTTGAATATCGCGTTCAAGAAAACTATAATGTTAACAAAGATTTAATACAGTGCAAATGTAAAACTTTTCTTCAGGTTCTTTTTAATTGAACAGCTTATATTTTCAACTCATCTCAGGTGACATTTCAAAAGTTACATATATTACATAGTGAAAAAATATTCTGTCTTCCAAGGCATAGTTTCTACCTGTGGGCTCCAGTCACATCAGCTATCAAAGTCACAAATGGTTTTGATGTGCTGCAGCCGTAATATCTGGTGACAAACATACTCTGCTCTGAATTTTCTCCTTAGGGCAAATACAATACAGAAAAACATCTAATATACTCTTCGTGAAATGATTTTTGTGGTTCTGTACTAAAAACATAAGCATTTAAAAATAGTTGCAAATCATCCAAGTAGCTCCTGGAAGTGGGAGGCATCAGATCCTTTCAATCTGGCAATTTTATGGAGAAGTATTGTTTGCCAATGAATTCTTGCCGCTCTACTGATTGTTTGCCAGTTTCTGATTAAATGTTTTTCTCCCATTCTCTTCTACAAACTCATCCTTCAAAATAAAGAGGTATTATGAGATAAAATTTTAAAGAACTGCAATCAGAATTTTCAGTTAAAAATAAAATATTCCAATTATTAATAGCTTCATTATATTTTTAATACATAAAGGCATAACTGTGTCTTCTGAAGGACAATTATTGTGATATTTTTTTATTTTGATCTTTGGTTTATTTTTCGTACAAGTCACATGTAGTTGTATTGTAATGTTGCCACAATTATGCAGTCACAAAATTTGACAACTAATTCTAAAAATCTTATGCTTATGTAAAACCTCATTTTCAAATTTTTGTTTCATGCACTTTACAGGCATCAAGTCCAGAAACAGAGGTAAAACCATGTGTTAAATAGTAAACATCGCTGTTCAAATTTTGAGTTTTAAATATAAAGTTACGGGACATACAAAACAATAAAATGGATTTATGTTGTAAAAAAAGTATATACTTCAGGGAAAAAAAGTCATATATTCACATACAAGGAACAAAAACCTAAGACTGAAATTGTCAGACAAGCAGGTTTTATGAGCTATTCACTCTAGTCTGTTTCCTACAGGATCACAAAACAAGCAGTATTTCTTAGAATACAACATGAAATCTACCATACAGTGGAGTAGAAGTGTTGTTTCAATTCTTCTTAATATAAATTCAGGAAGTATGTAAATATATTTTAAATTTTAATTCTTCAATAATGTGCATTCATTACAAGAATTTAGCTCAATTCTTTTTTTTTTTTGTTACTGAATTTAAAGATATGACAAAGCCTCCTGGGTATCTTTCTCACTTCATTTCAGAGTATATCTTCCATTAAGATTAATGGCTGTTTTGTATCTAATGGGAATATGTATCTTAAGAAAGAGGTTGATGTAGAAGCAGAAATTTTAGTAGAAATTATGAACAATAGAGGTCATGATTACAATAATTGTTGAATGAGAAATTTAACAAGATTCTATGAAGGCAGTGTTCCTTTCTTTAAACAAAAAGGCCACATGTTGACACCAATCATATTGAGTAGACCTGCTGAAGCTGATATTCTGAAGATTCCATTGGGGACCGGTTTTAGAGAGTAAAGCTGAGATTCCTTCACCTGCTCAGTATAGGCTTAGTTGTATTTTTCTGTTGCTCAGTGAGGCTGAGATTCCTCAAGATTGAATAGCTGAGTAGGCATGGAAATTTTCAAGGGCAAAGACCTAAAACACCAGCTTAACATGGAAGATCGTTACATAAGCTGGCCAAAAGTTTTCAGTAGTAGTTTTGGTTTTACAATGCAGACAATCTAAATGATACAATGATATAAAACACAAATATGATACAATGATATAAAACATAAATATGATGCAATGGTATAAATGAGAAATCAATTTTAGCATGTCATAGTTCTCAAATTGTAAGAAAACAAATTTGATCTATAGCATCTCTGCCCATATGTACTTCAGAGTAGTATCCTCCTGGCTTTTCATTGACATACAAACTCTTTTAAGAATTTATTTAACTGATTTGTCCTCAAAGTAAAAGCCTGTTATGGGCCATTGGAGTCAGACAGAGTACTGATTGTAAGTAATTTCTGATTCAGGCTCTATATGGTTTAATTAATTTTAAAAGATACAAGGTTAAGAAATAAAAAGTACATTCTAAATATTTTCATTTCTTGAAGTTAAAAAAACTTTTCCTGTTTTCAGTTTTACTTTTTAATCCTGAAGGCATTTCTTCAGTGTGTATACATTTATGCTAATCATATACTACAGCCATGAGTTCCTCTATCAATATGAAATGTTTTGTACTTGCTGTTTTTGTGCATCTTGTATTGTTATGTGCAATATACAAAATAATGTGTCTAACTATGCCATTTATGCTTTTGAAAGAAAAAGCAAATTACTTACTGAAGAGAATGGCATTTGCATGCATGTGTGTCAGCTTTCAAGCCATTTCCTTCTACAAAATATTGCTTTCTACACTTAGAAAATGCATCCATCCATCAGTTACAAGCCATTTCAAAGCACTTTATGAATCTACAGAGCAAAATGTACTTATCTTACATTGGCAGTGTCCCAGCTGTTACAAAATTGCTATTGTCCTAATACTTACAAGGCAATTTTAGCATCAGTTAATAATTTTACAGGATAGATAACTTCTAAAGCATTATAAAATGACAGACATTAAACAATAGCAACTTAGCATTTTTTGAAACAGTTCGTGACAGCTTAAAAACTAAAGTGATTTTAATGTATAGTCTACGCAGTTTTAGTTTCTCATTGACAATTCCTTTAGAAGATAAAATTGTGAAAAATCCTTTTAAATAGTGGGTGAAAGAATAAAACAAATTTATCGTTAAAAGATATTCAGTAAAAATCTCAATTAGGAGCAATGTCTCAAATCTTTCTGTACAGATAGTAGGTGACAAGAATTAGAATTTATTTAGGCAGAAAAAAAATTATGGTATCATTTAATGGTAGGGTACCACAAAATAAAAAAGGCATATCTATTCATTAAATCTAATACAGAAAGGAAAATACGGTGAACAGCATTTTATATAAATCAGTATGCATTATTTCTTCTCAAAAACTGTTTTCTATCAATCTTACTTTAAGCGCTTCTGTTAAGGGCAAATTCTAGTTAAATTGTTACCTTTGGTCTTGTTTAAGTAGCCTTTGTGGCCAAATGTTCATTTTTTGGTTAGACATTTATAATTTTCATAATGTACAGTACAATCTGTGATAGAAAAAGATTTGATGATGTGTAAAGTGTAAACTGTTCTAAACAAATTAAATTAACTTTTATTTGAGGTTCTACTTTGGTGATAACTCAAAGAATCTTTTCAGTGCAACTAATGTACATCATAGTGGCCTTTTTCAGCAGTGTACTTATTAAGTTAAACCAATTGTACCACTTGCTGTCACACAGCACAGGTAATTGACCACCTCATCAATCCATAGCAAAAAGAATCTGTTAGTGCCTAATTATTACATTCTTCTGTGCTATTGAACACATGAAGGCAACATTAATGCATTAATGTATTGTGCTATATACATCATTACCCAATAGTATTAGAAGGTCCTTGTACTAGAGAAAGGAGTTCTGATTGCAGTACAGCTATTTTCAAAATTCTGTTAATTTACCTTTCAAAACACGTATCTTGAAGAATAGTTTAAACAGTTATTCGAAGTGAAAATTTAATTTAATATTTCCATTCGATTTTACCAAAATATCATGAATGCTAGAAATTTGAGAAGTCTGCAAAGTGAAGTAAAGAACGAATCTTAGGGCTCACCAAAGCTAATGTTTGAAGTGGCAATCCCCAGTCAAGAGGCAAATAAGTAATTCCTGACATGCTACTACTAATTTCCCCTCAATGTTTTAGCTAAGAGAACATTACCTAAAAATTCTTGCACGGTGGAAAACGCTGTAGAAGTGTGTCTAAAAGTGATCGGAGAGCGATCATCACCTGAATTCCTTAATTGTTCCTCACTTTAAAAGAATCTCGTCCTTTGAAGCATTCAAGCCGTGTCTTGAATTCTGGCAATGTAAGACTACACTTACAGTTATATCTTGTCTTTGTGATTGTCAGGAGACTAAGACCTCAGAAATGGCAACTCTGAAAAAAAAAACATATAATTGCAATCTACCACAATATTTTCCTATTTCATGCAGAGGTTCTTGGACGCAGCCTTAATGTTATCTAAACTTTCTAAACCAAACATTTTTAGATGATTGTGTATAAAGAGATCACCTAATTATGAAAGAAAATAAGGTGCAGAGACAGTTGTCATAAGGATTTACTCTTTTCCAAATTGCTATGGACTGTCTCATCACACAGTGGTATCACAAAGTGGTAAATAACAATGTGTCATTTCACATTCATGTTTGTATGAGAGGAAGGTAAACTCTATATTGGATAAAACTAAAAAAAAAGTAAGAATCAAACAAGCAAGATAACCAAGTAAAAAGCTATCTGTACACTGCAACATCAGCACCGACTGCAAAATTTAACTGATGGAAATTTTTAGGAATGATCACTTTCTGCCTAACTATTCTCTACCAATGTGTAGCTATTAGCATTTCGACTTACTGCCAAACCCTGCTATTTCTGGTTTCATAACAAGTTGTCAAAAAACAAGGGGAATAGGAATGACCAACAAGTACCCGTGAACTGCGCCAGCTGCTCGGGCGTTCCTGAGCCCCTATCTTAAAGTCATGAGAAAAAAATAAGAGTCCACAAGACTTGTTCATCCTCTCTAGACCACTTAGAATGAACAAGAAATCCTCTTGAGGATAATATACTTGACAAATGCTCCCTTCTATTTTCTGTCACAGATTCACCTGGATGGCGTAGCCTCAGTGTTCTTTGGCAGAAGATCTAGTCCCTTCAGACACCTACTTCATTCTGTGCAGAGAGTTTCTAAGTGGGTTTTAATCTGATTCTGATGAACATATTCTGACTCTAGAAACCATAACCTAAAACTTTCCTAGCTGAATATGCTTTCAAAACAGGTAAGCTGTATTCTTCGCTAGAAAAGATAACAATTAGAAAGTTAGACTACATTATCTTGCTTTTTTTTTTCTCCCCAGTTTCTACTATTTCTAAACAGATTCTACGTTAGTAATTAACATCTGACTCATGTCTTCAGGTAACATTCAAGTTGTATTACTCACCAGTAGCCTGGCAATTTCTGCATTTCAATCATCGAATATTTACGCTGTCCTGAATATATGGCAACATTTATTCTTGGCAGAAAGCATCAATAGTTAATTGGTCCATACTTAGTATCTCACACAGAAACAGTGACATTTTGAAAAATGTAAATTGTAGAGAAAAGGTGTTGATAAAATATATTCTAAAATAGCAAACAAATTCATGCATGCTCCAGCCAATCATTTTAAGCCCAATGGCTGTTTTATAGAAGCTGAATCTTTGTAGAAAAGTCTTTTAATAATCTCTTGTAATGATAAAGAATTATTTCCTCTTGCAATATACTCAGAACCTATTACATTGCTACTGGCTTATTGCCAGTATTGCCAGAATTTCAAGCAAAAGAGGTGTTTACATTATCTCTTCTTACAAAAATTAACAGCTATTTGAATGCTTCATTCATGAAGTCAGGAAGCAGGTACACAAAGGCAAAGCATGGAAATCAGAATTACATGGCCACCACAGAAAAAACAGCTTTGGTAAAGCAAGGTTTTCAGTTAAAAATTCTAAATGAGAAGAGCAGCTGAAATGCATGTTAACACCTTTGACTCTATTGTGACACAGCTTGCATAGTTGCATAATTACAAAGGTCAGAAATCTGACCAAAAATCTATTTAGACACCATGAAAAAATGGGAGAATTAATATGCTTTCATATATGTCGATACATACATGCATACATTTGAAATCACAAATATATGCTAGTTTTTAATATGCTTTAAATGTTCAGATTGTCTTTAAGTTTTTTTAAAGGTTTATACACTTATGTATAAATCAACATTTGCCTTATGAAAACATTTGACACTGTCCCACACAACACCCTTGACTTCAACTTGGAGAGACACAGATTTGATGGATGGACTGCTCAACGGATAAGGAATTGGCTGAGTGGTTGCACTCAAAATGCTGCTGTTGAGGGCAGACCAGTCATAAGTGGTGCTCCTCAGGGTTTGGTATTGGGACCAATAACCTTTTTATCAGTGACACCGGCATTGGGATCAAGTGTAGCCTGAGAAAGTTTACTGATGACACCAAGCTGTATGGTGAAATCACACAGAGGCACCTGGACAGAATTGGGAGCTGGGCCTGTGCAAACCTCATGAACTTCAACAAAGTCAAGCGCAAAGTCCTACACATGGGTCAGGGCAATCCCAAACACAAATACAGGCTGGGCAGAGAATGGACTGAGAGCAGTTCTGAGAAGAAGAAGTGAAAGCAGGTCATATGTTCAAGAAGTGAAAGCAGATTATATGCTTAACAACTTCATTCTGGTCACTGGAAATTATGCTATGGTGCTACATTTCTTCTTTAGATTTCAGTCAGGTTTTTTTCTGTTACTATGTTTATGTAAAGGAAACTTGTAGGAGACATAGTATTCTCTTGTTCTAAATATGTTTTGCTGTCCTTTATTTTACTTTACTCTTATTCTATTTATTTATGCTTCCAGAATAATTTTTAAGTTATCTCAGTTTAAAAAGAGTAAAAACTATGGTGTTCAATGTCAAAAAAAAGCACATTACTGTTGTGTTGTGGGGAAATGTCTTTGCATGTTGCTCATTACTTGTGATGAGTTGATCCTGGCTGCATGCCAGGCCCCCATCAAGCTGCTCTATCAATCCCCCCATTGATTGGACAGCGGAGACAAAATATAACAAAAGGCTTGTGGGTCAAGATTAGGACAACAAGATCACGAACCAATTACTGTCATGGGCAAAAGGCAAAACAGACTCAACTTGAGGAAATTTATTTCTTATCAGTCAAATCAGAGAAATAAAACTACATTTTAAGTATACCTTCCCTCCACCCCTTCCTTCTTCCCAGGCTGCACTTTATTCCTGTATTCTCTACATCCTTGTCACCTGTGGCACAGGGGAATAAGGGAATGGAGGTTTCGGTCAGTTCATCACGCACTGTTTCTGCTACTCCTTTCTCCTCAGAAGGTGGACTCCCCATACTCTTCCCCTGCTTTAGTGTGGGTTCCCTTTCATGGGAGACAGTTCTCCACAAACTTCTCCAATGCTGAGTCCTTCCCAATGGCTACAGTGGGAACAAGCAGTAGGAACTGCTCCAGCATGGGTCCCTTCCACAGGGTACAATCCTTCAGGAATAGACTGCTCCAGCATAGATTCCCCACAGGGTCGCAGGTCCTGCCAATAAACCTGCTCCAGAAAGGGCTCCTCTCTCCATGGACACAAGCATTCTTCCAGAAGCCTGTTCCAGCACAGACTTCCCATGAGGTCACAACATCCTTCAGGGGTCCAAGTGCTCTGATGTGCAGTCCTTCACAATCTGCTCCACCATTAACCTCCATGGGCTGCAGAGGCATAGCCTGCCTCACCATGGTCTTCAGCACAGGCTGCAGGGGAATCTATGCTGTGGCATCTGAAGCACCTCTTGCTCATCCTTCTTCACTGATCTTGGTGCTGCAGAGTTGTTTCACTTATCTCACATTCCTCTCCCCACCTGCACTTTCTGTTACACAGCGGTTTTTTTCCCCTTATTAAATATGTTATCCCAGAGGTGCTACCACCGTTGCTGATTGGCTCGGCCTTGGTCAGTGGTAGGTCCATTTTGGAGCCTACTGGCATTTGCTCTATCAGACATTGGGGAAGCTTCCAGTGGAATCTATACAGAAGCCACTCCGGCAGCGTCTTTGTTACCAAAACCTTTCTACCGCATCCCAAATACACTTGCTGATGCATGTGTCATTTTTCCAGTGGTATAAACACTTTTTGATACAGGTGTTCAGGAGTACCTTACAGAACCTTCTGTTTCTTTGATGTCTTTTCACTTTTTCCTTCAAGGCCAATGCCGTTATGAAGCTTTCAACAGGTAAATTATATAGGTATAAATAGATAGAAATTTTCACTTCATATTTTCTTAAGACTAAATAGGTAGAAAATCTCAAAAAGGTGAAGCTGCACTTTCCACAATTCAAAACCTTTTCTGATAGACCTTTACTTTTTGACAGGACCGAAAATTATGGGTTTCTATTTAATATTGTTTTAAATCGGGATGCCCAGGGAAAAAAAAAAAGAGAGAAAAACAAGGTATTTGGTTTTTGTTGTCTTCTAATGATCTGTTGCCAAAGATAAGCACCAACCATATGCAATCTGAATGTGTACATGTATAAAAGAAGGGCAAATTCATTATTATAATCAAAGAATCATAGAATAGTTTGATTTGGAAGGAAGTTAACAGATCATCCTAAACTCCTGCCATGAGCAGGGACACTTTCCCCTCCATTAGGTTTCTCAAAGCCCCATCCAGCCTGGCCTTGAACATTTCCAGGGAGAGGGAATCCACGTGATTCATCTACTTGATTCATCATATAATATATGAGGCACAAGGGCATCAATTACACCTACAGTGTGGGTTGTTTTTATTTTTTCCATTTTTTGCATCTCTTTTTAATTGCAACTCCTGATTTCAACTCAGGGAACAAAATTACTTGTAACTAGCAAACTTGTCTTTCTGCTTCAAGACACAATGAACTTCAAACATAGCATGAATGGTGCATGCACAGTGTCATACGGTCAAAAAGAGGCTGATGGCTTGTACTATAGCTAGATGGTGTCTGAGACCTGGAAACATGTATAGGAGAGACATGTATAGGTTCTCAAAAGTTCCTTCAGGGGCAAAAAAGGAAAAGAGAAGTTCTGGCATCATAGAAACACGACCGTTTCTATGAAGCCTGTCAGAGTGAAACTAGAATTTGCAAGGAGGCATGAAGTACCTATCGTTAGAGATCATCTTTAACACCAGTGTCACAGATCACAGCTACTGTTTTCCACAGCCAAAGCTAATTATTTGGACACTGGAATATTACCACCTTGTGATTTGTCCCATTCAGCCAACAGCAACAACAACAAAACCCTTTTTAAACAATTTAAAACACAGTTTTCTGAAAAAAAGGTGTCATTTTCTTTACTTATTCTCAGAAAAAAAAGTGCAACAAGAGATGAAAAATATAAATAACCTTTTATTTCACACCAAAATATTTCTTCAAGCTAAAATATTTAGATTTTAAAAGCAAAACAAAACCAAAAAACCACAGCCTTTTTATGATTAACATGGTCATTCTTTGGAGGAGAAGATTACAAAGATTGATCTGGGGTTTATACAGTGAAGAAAAGACTATTGCCTTATCTTTCTTGCCAACAGAGTGGAAATTTAGATGAGCAGCTTAAAAGAAGGTATTGGCCTTTGCTGAATATCTCTAAAGTTACCTGGAAAGCTCTTTCTTGAAGAATTTCCAAGTTGGATAAAGACTAAACCTGGTATGGATCTCTTACCATCAAAGATGAACTTATGACTCCTGATCAACATAAACTGGAGAAATTAACAGATATGAACCATGTGCAAATTCAGCATATTAAATATTGGAAGTCCTAACAAATCTACACGTTCAGTAAATAAAACTTTTAATTATTATTTCCTTACCCACTTAAAGAAAACACATTGTTCTTTCACTTTGGAATTGAATGAACTCCCTTCCCATATTTACCAGAAGAATGCTTGATTGCAAATATCCTGTCCAGGACATTCACCTTCTCCTTTACGAAAGTAACACTCCCCATTGGTAACATTAACTCATGAGGTCTTGAGGATGGTTCTCCACATGAATCTAAACAACTGGAACTGAGCTTCCTACAGGGAAGAATGAACTAGTTAGATATTTGTTGGCCTCACAGAGATACAGGTAGTAGACAGCATCCCTACAATGGGATCCTAGAGAATATACCTTAAGTCAGAAATATCTGCAGTTATTTAGTCCCAAGAGTCAAACTGCCAAAGACAAAAGTCCACTTGTGAATTCAAAGCTTATTTGCATTCTGTGGGTCTTCTTGCAGCCTACTGTATAAGAATCAAATGGATTCATGTCAAAGTGTGATATAAGGGGTAACACTACTAAAAAAATCTTCATGGAAAAGTATATTTCTGAGTTTCTTTCCTCAGGATAATAATAAAAAAAAAAGAAAGAAAAAACCCACAAACCAACAACAAAACTGAACACATTCTGCTTAGCTTTTAACTGAAAGAGATTCAAAACAATAAAGCAATGTTCTACAAATGGTCAAACAGGCTTTGCAAAGTAATGAATCCCACGGATGGAAGCTTGCAAAAAGTGCTGAGAAACATGTAGTCTTAGGCCCATGTTTTGTAGTGAATGCTCTTTTCTTCTGAGAACAAATTAAAAAAACAACAAACAAGCAAGTAAGAAACACAAAACCCATTCAGTAGGGTCAACAAAAAGAAATCAACTGCTGAACATCAATAACAGTAGAGATTTTAAAATGTGTCCTGAAAATGTGTGGGTTTATATGTTTGTAAAGAATCGTATGTTACTTTATAATTGCCTTTTTTCCTTTATTTTCTTTTAAAAATAAGCTACCAAAAACTCAGAAAAAAAGGAGGGAAAAAAATTCTCTGCTAGTAGCACTTATTTTCTACGTCTACATAATCTCATCTGCCAAGTTGACCAACTCAGCCTAACCAAACCCCATTCTTTCCACAGGAAACAGACTGTACAGAAAGGCACTCGTGTTCTCTACAGACAGCATGGAAAACACTGCTGGTCAATACTATGCAATATATAACAGATAATTATGAGCTGAGTGTTCAAATTATAATCAGTTTGACAAATGTCCACAAGCGTCTTCAGTCTATTTTATATTTTCACTAAGACAAGGCAATCATACAACCAGACAATTCCATCAGGGAAGCTTGTTAGCTGCTTAGTGTGTTAAACCCTGGTTGCCATAGCATCTAGAGTTGAAAAAGCTGCAGATTGGCATGAAAAAGCATGTCGACAATTGCCCTGTCACAGCATGCAAGCCAGGTCTGCTCAAAGGCAGCACACTACAAGTTTTCTTTCCCAGTTTGCACTACCCCATGCTGTTTAATAATATCCATTTACTGGTATTGGGATTGATCTAGTGCAGTGTAAAATCCACATCTGCTGAGATTTTGCTTTTCATGTGGGGGAGATTCTTTAACATATAACTACAGGACAATTAATTTATAAAGGAAATATTGTAAAAATTGCAGGAGGCATATCTGATTTAACAGAGAAACAATCTAAACTTTCAATGATTAGATCTTTAGCAAGCTAATCAGTTCCACAAAGTTAAAAAATAAATGCATTTTTTCAGAGGTTTTCAAATAGTTTTGTTTCTGATAGCTAATTTCCTTGAACATCATAAAACCCTGCTTTGCATTTGGATTTTTTGTCATCAGAAAAATCTTAACATTTATGACGGCTATGATTTGTTTTTAATTGTATGTTTTCTATAATTCAACAAATTAGATGTGCTACAAATTAAAGATAATTCAATTCGTTATTAACATATTGTAGTTAAATAGGCATTAGTGTAAGTAACTGAATAGCTGCAAAATATTATTTTCGGAATTTGCAATTTAAATAGAAAAATTTAATGTTATTGGTAACATCCAAGAATCTGCTCTGTTAAAAATTATATTTTGGTAACAGATTAATATCTATTCTTGAATAATGATCACGACATAATAGAAAATTTCATTAGTCATCTTCATCAAAATGCTGTAGTTACAAAAGAAAAATAACACATAACTTGTGGGCTTTACACAAGTGTTTCCTATCAAGAGTTTACACTTGGTTTATTCACTTTCCCTTCCATTATTGCCTTTTAATCTGTTCTGTCACTTCATTTTACTTTTCCTTCAATGCCACAACTGAAGAAAATCTTGAACACTACATACCCAGGAGCACAATTAAACTAGCAAACCCAAGAGGATTTTGACATGGGCCTTTTCCCACATTTTCCAATAGTATTTTTTTTTCTTTTTAATTTACCAATATTACGTAGACATATTTTACTACAACTTTCACTATAAGTTATTTTATTTTATTCTATTGATTATGAATCTAGATACATAATTAGAGAAAACACAGGCGAAGTTACGTCTTTAGCTAAAATTAGCACTCTATTAAACTGTTCACAAGCAATAAATCTTTTCCAAGGTAATTTTCGAATGAGTCTTTATATGACAAAAATATCACTAAAACTTTTTAAAATATTTTAGCTGAAATTTTTACTCTAAGTTGCCATGTGAATCGTGGAAACAATAAATCTTTGGCTACTAATATATTTTATCATAACTTTATTGCACCATGTATTTAATGTCTATGATATTTATATTTTCTGTGAATTGTCTTCATTCTTGTACTAAGTTTGCGACTTAACTGTACTCATAAATATGAAATTTAACTGAATTTTGACACAGGCTGAGTTCAGAGAACATTCTTTTTAAAATCTGTATTTGTGTGTATATTTTGTTTAATATTGAGAATATTTTTATATATGTTTTATTAGGAATTTTTGAGCGTCTTAACAGAGTGTTGAATCTACAACTCTCCAGCTGACACCACAGAATACAAGATTTATCATTCAGAAAAACTAGTTGTAACTTATTAGTTTTTTGACCAGTTAAATACTGTTTATTAAAGCAATCGTACATTTACCTCCTGAAAAAATATCTTTCGGTGCACAACTTCTTGAAAAAACAGCAGATTTGTTAAAGACTGGCAAAACTATACAATTATTAGGTAAATGAAGCGTGCAGTCCATCATATAAATAAATCAGCAGCAGAATGCGTCTTAGCACACAGGTAAACTTTTTGACCCATCACTTCCCCCTGTTTTTATGATGTTTCTCCTAATTGAAAATAAAAAAAAAAAATAATTGCAGGGTTATGTTGCAAGTATAAAAACATAGTTCTTTTGGAAATTCTCAGATGAAAGGTAGTATGCATCTGCAAGGAGCAGTGTTTTCACATTAGAATTCAGAAGCAGGGGTGAAGTATTTTCTTCTACTGATTTTTGGGTGAGTGAGTACAAAACATGCATAATTCTGAATAAATGGAGGAGAATGCGTCACAGCTTTTCTTTGTTCTGATGGTGACTCTTACTAGAGACCCTATGAGGAGTGCTACGTCAAGGTGTATTGTGCAAGAAAAAGATGGATGCTGTTGGTAGCACACAAACACCAATGCTCCACACAACCTTGAGTTTCTGCTCATGATGTTGCAGGATGGCAGGGCACCGGCACATTGAGGGAAATGTGACTGAAAAATCTCCAGTCAGGAAAATCAAGGAGCAGCTCAGCAGTGTTCCTTCACCAGAGTGAACATTTTCTGCAGATGCTGAAGCTGTATGATGGAAAGAAATAATCTCCCTTGCCCCCTCAATATCCTTTCTGCAGTCAGGTTCTGTGGATCATCTCCTGATACGAGCCTTTGAAATTCACTGAAGTGGGCATATGCTGATTTGCAAAAGCTCAAGTCAGAGTTGTTAAGTTCTCTCTGGTTGTAATTAATTCTTCTTTGACATTCCTGTTTCTCTCAATAGTGACATATTTACCCTCATGCTGCAAGTTCATTTTATATATTCTATTTTTATATGGCTACTGTTTAGTAAACACACATAGTATGGCATCACATTATGTTTTGGAGGCACTGCAATGGGTGGCAGGGAAGAAACCTCTCCTGTCCGTAAATGTGAAGTGTCTGCAAATGTGAAGTCTCCGCACCTACGCAGGATCCTTGCTGCATTGTAGTACTGTCCTTTTCCTATTATTTCCAAGATCGTTTCCCTCCTTCTATTTCATGCTTACTCAGTGCTATTAAATGTACACAAGAGTTTAATGTGCGAAATACTTCATTTGCCTATTTTTGTTCTAAATCTTTTCTATTACTTAAAATGAGTAGTGACAGATTAGCACTTTGTTATACAATTTACACTAAATATCATCCTTCCTGTTACGGTACTTATTTGTAAACATACTTATACCTTTTTGTCTTCCAATTAAAGCTAAAGGAAGATTAAAATAGAAATTATCACACTTGGCATTCACTGACAGAAAAAAGTGGTTCAAAATAGCAGTAAATACAAAGATTTTACAATAGATGTGAGCAATACTGCAAGTCAGAGTTCTTCACAATTCCCACTGCAAATTTCCTCATAAAATAGATTTTCTTAAAATCTAAACCTTTTCCTCAGTTTCTGTGAACTGAAATAGCAATATAAAACTAGAATAACAGAACCATTTCCACCAAGTGAAAAAAGCATTGCTCCTTAGTAGCTCATATTTTTTCTGTTACATTTTGCCTTATTGTAAAATTTTCTTCAACTGGCTGAGAGCACATTAACTGCTAGATAGGCATCACACTGATGTCTTCATGCTGTAGCTTACAGCCGTGAATTTGCTACGATCTGTTTAATCATCAGTGTATTGATTTTCCTCAGCTTTCCTTCATTTTAGCCCCATAGCAGGCTTCTGTAATTTCCTTTGGACAAAGTGTAACCAAACTGTGCTAAGTGATGTTGATTTGAAGGCAAAAGTAAAGGGGTAAATATAAATTAACAAGCTATAAACATTTTACAAGTGGAGAGTCAATAAAAACAGTGTCTGCAGTTCTTTAAAAAAAATTATTTGAAGCAGATTGTTAACAAAGGTGTCCAAAGAAACTGACATGAGTCTGAGAATAATTTTTGCGCTTTGTGATTAAGAATTGATCAGTCTAAAAGCCTCTGATGCAACTGAATCACCCATAAGCTGCTGAACTGAAAAGGCTCAGCAGGGGCTGGTATTTGTTTGTTAAACTCCCATGATTCCAAGTAGATAATTGGTCTGTGAAGTTCATGGCAGAATCTGAATTTGCTTTTTTGCTTCCCAGCTGGCTGCGCACTGGTTTATAGACTTCTGTGTACAAATTTAGCCAGCAGCAAACCTCACAACTTTAATGTAAAAGGTGTTTTGTTGTGTTTTTCAGGTGCTGAGTGGAAAGCCCACACTCCAGAAGCTCATTAAAAGGGCCAAGTTACAGTACAGGTTTATTTCTTTCACAGCATTTCAAAAAATCAGTGACAAGGATTAATATGTTTCTTTGGTACTGGAAAAAGCCTGATGCGATCCCTTGTTAATTTGATCATCTGTTTTGTAGCCTATATAAGATTCAATCTCTATTATATCCTGAAGTTACAGCTGTAAACCAAGGCTGATAAGAATTCAGAAAGCACTGCCAGAACGTTTGGAGAACTAATTGTTTTATTAAGCAGCATCATGTTTATTTGCAATTTATTTCATACACCACACAGAGAACTAAGTTTTCCGTAAAATGATAAAGCATGATAAATCTGCTGTACATTATCTGTGACAGGCACTATATTGTATAAATATGTACAAGTAATGGAGTTTAAAAATCTCTCAAACTGTTACTGCTATTCTGTTGTTGCCTGTGGATAGTTATTTTTGAACATTTATGGAATTCCTTCCAAGGCTTTTCATAATTCTGACAGTAAACTCAGATCTACAGATTGCCTAAAAAGTCATCTCTATCTGAAGATAGATTCTGACAGTGTAATTGCATGCTCTGGCCTGATCTGGAGAAAGCACCCCTATGCAAGCACTCAAGAGATTCACAAGGGCCCCCTCCTCCAGGAGCACAGGTAGCCCTGATTCTATGAAGTGCTCTGTGAATGGTGCATTCTCCTAAATGATGGGCAGCAGAAAGGGACACCAGATCCCTTCCAACAAAGATTAATTCTCAAGTTAAATCTTCTTAGGAACACTGCGCCAAGATATGTAAAGATAACTCTAGCTTTATCATTGTCTCTGATACCTTTGTGATCAGACCAAGAGGCATTACAAAGAATTGCAAGACACTATTTTAAATCGCAAGCTAGAACAGATGGGCTTCACTGCATATTTATGAGCTACCAGTATAATGGGATCATTTCTGGGAGTAGGAGGGAGAAGACTGATGGTCCACTTCCATTTACTTAGGATTTATGTAGGGAACAAATACCACTGTCCTTTAAAGGAAGCTTTCTTCTTGTTCAAGTCTAAAGTGGAGCTCACCTTTTTTTCTTGTTGACATGTAGTAAAAGGCATTCATATGATTGGTTAAACTGGTTTCATGGGAAAATTCACACACACAAAAAAAAAACCTTAATCATGGTACTGTGGGTGGAGTTTGGGTTATTTGTCTTTTTGCTGTGATTCATTATTGTGTGTGTGAAAATATGTTTCAATGCACTGTAATTTAAAGCCCAGACCCTTATACGGAGAAGGATTTGAGGAGCTAAAATAGTCAAAGAAAGAGATATAAAAGATACAGATTTTACTGTATATGTCATAAATTAGACAATAAACCCCCATTGTTCTTAACAGTAGCTCTTATTCCTAATTCCTTAGGTGCCACACCAGCATTTTAACCCATAATTGATTGGGTATGATTGTCTGTACAATACATAGCTAAACAGACCCTCGTTTGCAGCTGGCAGTTTATTGCCCTCCTGCATTACAACAAAGAAACCCAAAATGGTAGCCAAAGAGAAAACTGCCAGTCAAAACACTCTTGCTCTCTTATTCACACTGTTGCTTTCTACCTCCACACTCCATTTTTCTCTAACAACAAATTTAACTTATGAATGAGAAAGGTTAAAGAAAAAATATTTAGTTGCCAAAAACATGGCAAAAATATTATAAAAAGATCTGTTACTGTTAAACACTGTATGTCCTTAGAAAAAATGCTAGGAACCACAAGAGTTACACTTTTATCTAAGAGGTAGCATATGTGCCATATAATACATATGTTGCAATCACAGCAACTTATTTTGCATGAACAGCAGCAAACTCTGAAAAAAAAAAATGTCCAGTGCTCAAATGAAAGCTGTCATCATGCCTTCACTTTAAATATGCATTCAAAGGAAAGCAGTTTTGTATACTTTCCCTGACAGGTTTTTTGGGGGGATGTATTTTTTTCTTTCTACTGCAGTACCTGTTAGCATAAAAAAAAAAGAATTGCATTTATATTTTTTCTATATAAGAAGTTTTGAACAGTTCCATAATGTCATCATTTTTAAGTGAAATGACATATGTTGAGTTAAAATAATTATTCTATTCACATGCTCTTATTTCTTGCTTCCAGTGATCACTTAAAATGTGGGTTCACATTTGCCTCGTAACAGATACTAAACTGGTATTGCCTTTAAATATTTGTTATCCAATCAATAGCAATTTGTACAATTTCTTCATCTGCAAAAAGGAAAAATAAAAAAATCTGGAAGATTATGGAAAACATAAGCTGTGTAGATAAATGTTGAATGTTAATTGTTCAGCACTCCCTATTCTGCATGACCATGATATGTCCATTTGTACCATAATAAAGGTATTTTAACCCTCTCCTCATATAGTTTGACCCTAACTTTCATTTGGGTTCTATTGTACAAGCATTGTACATTCATATAGGCAAACCCAGCATCTCTGTCCTAGACTGCTGCATCTCTTGATAATGGACAAATCTCTCCCAAGCTACTCTTCGAAAATGGGGATGGTTTTACACAAAGTGGAAAACTAGTTCACAGACCATCAAGCTGTGGGCACAGAGGGCACAGTAGTGAAGGACATCCATAGACCCTGAAGTCTAGATAACTGTTTTCCTACAGGCTGACATGAATTAAGCTCAGAAACTTAGCACACATTAAAACCAGACAGATTTGTCTCCATATTCCTCCTATTAAAAAACTGTATCCCGGGTCTTTATGCTGCCAGCAACGATGGCATATAGCACAGCTATCAGCCTTTGCATGTTACATTTACCTCAGAACTTATACGAGAATGATTGATATCAGCTTTTCAGAGAGGTCTTCTTCTTCAAAAAGCATAATGGCAGTGATCACAGAGTTTAATATTTGGTTTATTAAAGAGCATACTGGTTTGATTTTGCGTACTATAAAAATGGAGGGCAAAGGAAACTGGCAAAGACAAACTGTATTTCAAAGTTTTAATTTTATGCAACATTCTTACAAAATAATCCCAAGTTACCCTGAACTACAGGACAAATATGTTTTATTAACTGGACATGTTGGTACGGTTTTAGATGCATCACTATTCATTATTTACTTTATCACTCTGAATTCAGCAATCTACACCCTCAAAAGTCATGGCAACTCTTAATTCAAAAAAAAGGTTTTGTCCTAAATTCTTGTGATCTTAAATACGCGGTGTCTTAATATCTAATTAAAAGTTCATGAGAAGTTTTACATTTTTATTCAAAAGTTATTTTGACCACCAAGTACTCTTACACTGTTGAAAAGAATATGAAACCTTTTACTGTACAGCCTCGGGAACAACAAAAGGACACTATTCACAGCCATATTATCATATTTGAAGAAAATGCATATGAATACAAAATTTCTACAAATATGTTCTTAGGACTGCATTACAAATCATGCTTCAGTGATTTGGAGTCTTTCCTGGTATCAAAATGTTGGCCATTTATTTCTTTGATTTTGAGTTGTTACATGGAGTAAATACTCCTAAAGCTTTTAAATGGCTACACAACAACCATGCTCCTAAAGCTTTAGATTATTTTTCCTGAAGCCAGTTATATTTTTTTTTCATTAAAAAGGACTGAATGAGCACAACAAAGCAACATGAACATCTTCTCCAAAGATACACATCACTTTATTCTCAAAACTGGGAATAGGATGAACAAGATTTCCAAAGAAGAAAATCCTTTAACAAAACAGGAAAGCATAATGCATAGGTAACAACAATATAATTTCAAGGAAAAATAAGTGTATATTACATCATAAAGAAAGACCTTTCAATTCACTGAAGGACAAAACAAAATATTATAAAAATAATTTTTAGAAAGAACTTTCCAAATATTTTTCCTCTCCAAAAATTAAAAAATTGACGCTGTAATTAAGAGATTTTGCAGTTAAATATGCTTTTACTTCTAAGAAAGCTACCAGATCCTGTAACTTCACATCATATAATTTTTCTCCTGTCCATGCTACCTTCACAGTCACCAGAGTCTCAATGACACATAGAAGCATACAGCCAGGATAGTGATGGGGGGAAGTATTCCATGACACGAAGCCCTACTCCTTGATCCTTTAAAGCTCTTGGGAGTGCAAGTGTTACTTTTGGCAAGAGTCCTCCACTGACAGGCTACACAGCTGCTCTTTAGCCACATCTTTGTGTGTGAAATACAATCTCCAGAGCTTTCAAAGAGCCTATCTGCTGAGCCTACCTATTCAAACTGGGCAGTGGAGTGAGACTGAGGTTTTATTCAGTGCTTAAATATGAAAATGACTGTAATATGCATGATGGACAAGGACTTGGAGAACAGTAACTCCAATAGATCTGAGTATTTGCACACATACACATTCTATTCAAAGCATCTGTAGGCTATAGAATGTTATCAGAAGACTAATATATCCCAATCAGACAGGATTTATTTATAGAGAACGCTCTTTTTGCAGTGTTAGATGCCTCATTAACTTGATTCAGCTTGCATACAGCAAAAATGTTCCCTCTCTCTTCAGATTTTTGATAGGGAATTATAATTTCTTGTTTTGTTTGTTAAAATCCTTTTGCTATGAGGACATTTCAGAAATGCTTTATTGCACATGACTTTTTAAAATGTCAGAGTATTCATTTGACCAAAAGTCTCTCCTTTTCCCAATATCCTCTTAAGAGAGATACCAGAGAGGACTGTCCTATTTCTTCTTTTCATTTGCCTCTTCCAGAAACCATTAATAACCAACATTTCAACCTCCTACACAAAAGTTCATGATAGAAAAGTTGAAAGAGTGGGTTATACATCGTGCTATGAAGTGATTATAACTTTGGTATGTCACTGCTACTGTCACTATAAGGCAGAGGGAAATTATACTGTAAGAATTTTATCTAAATCTAAGTGCAAACTCATTTCTGAAAGATTTAGGGAATTTATGGGCTTAAAAATTTTGGAGATTTTAAAGTCAGAATTTCAGGTTTGTGTGTGGAGGTTTACAGCATTTATCATTAAAACCTCATGAGGAGAAACTGGCAAACTCTGTGTATTACTCTGTGTTTGGTAGTTTACCGTTGTTTCTTGATTCCATAAAGCAGAAAAATCCAATATCCTTTCCTCACGATTTCAGCTCCACAGCCTGCTTTCATTACTGATTACAATTAAAGACAGAGCAAATTTTAAACATCCAGAAAAACCTGGATGAAATAGGTTTTGCATGAACCTAAAAATGCATTGAATTCACTGAATTCCAGTTATATGCTTACCTAGCAGACAGGATTATCAGATTAGGGATTAGGAGGTGGGGATGTGATTTTTGAGAAATGAATAGGCAATGCATTCTTTAGTAGTTGCAGTTCATTTATAGCTAGTTTTTAAACTGCTGATATCCATTCGCTTCAATGACTCACTAATCAAATTCTTCTGTCCTTAAATCTTTCAGATCAATGCAACTTCTTTTTAACATCTTTTAAAAGAAGCACAATATTTACAAGTGTTCTAACCATTCCCACTGCAAGTCCCATCGTCTTTCCTTAAACATTCTATTCTTTCAATATCTGAATATAGAGAACTGTCCTTTAGGAATGACATCAAATTTCTTTTTGAGCATCATATGGGAAGGTGACATGAAAATAATTCAATCAGAGACAAGTTTGTTGCAATGCTGCTTCAAGGACGATTCCATTCTCTAAGACTCTGTGCGAAACAACCTTAATTTAAAAAAATGCAGTAAATATTAAGCCAGTTTTAGTATCAAGAGTAATCTAAAGGTCAATTACGTAAGACAAAAAACACAGCATTGCTGAATGTTGTGATTTTGCTGCAGTCACGATAATTTGGTGGGTTATTAAAAGCAAGAATGAAAGTTATAGAAGTGGTGCATCTTAAATCTTATTGATTTTATCTAAAGTTTACTTTATGTACTATAAAAAATGTTGAGTAAAAGGTCTTGAAAATATGACCTGAATCAACATGAACCAAAAGAAACATAAATATCTCCTACTTCTGTTCTTATGCCTGTCTTTGCCTCTGTCTCTACCTTTATCTCCAGTTGTGTGTCCAGTTTTCTTTCTCTCTCTCTTCAGACATCAGGAAGAAGATTTTCACAATCAGGGTGGTGAGACACTGGCACAGGATCCCCAGGGAAGCTGTGGATGCCCCCTCCATGGAAGTGTTCAAGGCCAGGTTGGATGGAGTCTTGAGCAGCCTGATCTGGTGGGAGGTGTCCCTGCCCATGGCAGGGGTTTGGAAATGGATGGGCTTTAAGATCCCTTCCAACCAAACCATTCTATGAGTCTATGATGATCTATGTTACATTTTTAAGGACAACATCAAGATTTCTGCACCCACTAGGTAGCTCTTGAACATTTCAAGCATATGCATAATATTTTGGAATCCAAAAAACTTTGAAACCAAGTAATCAGTTATCAGATGTACTGCGATCTGTGATAAACATGCTTGAGAAATCCCACAGCACACATGATTATGATGGTGATCTACTCCGAATTAGCTTCACAGTGAGCATAAAGGCTCAAACACTTAACCTGGAGCAGCTGATGCACAGTTAATCAATAATTATGCTAATATTATCACTAAACTATTTCTACTCAAGCTTTTCAAGTTAGACAGAATAAAGAAAGTTAGATGTACACTAAAAGTACTGTTTAGCACCCTTTGGGTTAGAAAGGAAACATATTTGCTGGATGTCTTCTAGCAACAATCTAAATGCCCTGGTAAAACACAAAGTGATGGGGCCACAGACCATCATTTTCTAAGCAGTACGAAAATGGTAGAGATGAGGTTTTATCCAAAAAAATGTGGTTTATGTTTCTCTCTATGAATACTTCTTTCACATTTTGCCAATCCAGCCATATTACATTTCTGTCTGTATTTCCTTTCTTGGTGCATTAATGTTGATGAGCCTGTGCAATTTCCTCAATGATGCACAAACCTGCCATTAAAAACACTGTTTAACCTAAAACATACAACAAGGATAAAAACAGCAGCAGTTCATAAATGAGCCTGAGTTTCCATGGAAGTGCTATAGATTTTGCTTGTGCCTTAATTAGCTTCTCTGCTCTTTAAAGTGCATTCCGGCCTATCTGATGGTCTACTGACAGTACAGGATGGCTTTATAAGCATGGATTCCTCTTCTTTCCTGTACATAGTGACTAAGACGATTAGGATGATCAAAAAAACACAACCTGCAGTCTGCTGATAAAACTCAATACAACACTCATCAAAATGAAATTTCCTCAAATACAACATCATGGAAAGTGGGAGTATAAATAATAATAACAGAATTTAGGTATTCTAGAAGATACTCTTCTTTTTTTGTCTCCAGTTTTTTATATTAAGGGACAATAATGGTATTTTTTCTCTAATAGCTTCCCAGCTAAGGTAATCTTAATTAAAACCTTACCTGTAAGAAATACAAGATGGCTACTATCAGCTGTTTAAACTAATAAAGAAGTTTATATTTATTAATCATTAAATCTTCCTACTAAAACATATTTATGGTAAATTTGTAATAAAATCTAGATAATAAGGTCAGGTAAAAAAGAACAAACTCTCCAAAAAGCTTGTGAATTTCTTCACCCTAAGTGAAATTTTCTCCTTATTCCTCATTTTCATCTGTTTACCTCCTCAAAAAATTATTTCAATCTATTATTTCAATGCATGACAGGCTCCCAGTCACATTTTCCAGCTACTTCATGTATCTGTATATATTTTCTTCCCTGGTGCACAGGCGTGACATTCAGCGTGATCCAACCTTTCCAAAGGATCACCAGCAATACTGATTATTTACAAACAAATACTTGAGATTGTTCTGATACCTGATCAGCTTCTATGTAAGGGAAGATTCCAATAGACTTTTAAGAAATTAATTGTCTACACATCTTTTTAAATATTGGTCAACCTCCCCCCAACTAAGAACTCTAATTATTCTTAGTTTGTAAAATAGTACTTTCTCACTTTCCTTTGAATTCGATTCACTCCCTTATTATCTTGCCTCAGCTTCAGGTTCTAACGTTTTGTCTTGTCATGGATGAGCAAACTTTGTAATAGTTTTATTAGCAGCTCAGAATGTGCAGGTAAGGATAGATTCTTCCTTAGTGACTTCTTTTCAGAATAAACTCAGACAATTTTTATTCAAAAAAATATATCCCCTTGCCTTCTCCGGAGCAATGACATATCATTCTGTATTGCACCACAGTAAATTAGGTTTAGTTTCTTGCGTACTATAGAATACTGTATAAATAGCCAGAAAATGTTACAAGTTGTGCTGTGTGTGGCTGGGATAACTATCCTTCATTTATGGTATTTCACTTTTTCTCTGAATACTAATCCGGGATCTTTCTGTATATTGCTGTCTTCACATTTCCCACATAGCTTCTCTGTTAGCAGTGCTCCCATTGTCAGAATTTTAGGCCTTAGATTCATATGAGGGTATGACCTCTTTTGATCCAACATGGACTGTCATTAAGATTAGTTTATTTCTCTGCAAATACCAAAATAACACTTGACATAACTCAGATAGCATCTCATAGATAACTACTGGAGGCCAGCTACCTCTGTTATAGTGGCTATTAGATTCAATGCAACAATGTGTTAACTACATTGATTTTAAAGACAGGTTCAGATAACACAGAGTAAAAATCTGTTTCCTTGTTAGATATGTTAGGCTACTGTGAAATTTTTCCTCCTGCCTCTACAGTGCAATCTAAAGAAGTAAATTAGTGCCAAAAGGCTTGAACAACATGCACTAGAGGCACTCAGATACTCAAGCAATGTGGGAGTTCAGATAGACAGACAGATAGATGGACCTCAAAGAATCTTGTGTTGATGTGGTGGCATTCATGAACTAAAAGAGCAGCCCCCACGCAGCCTGAAATGAGTCAGGCTGATTATAAAATGCAAGGGATGCAGCCTCCCACATCTGACTCTAAATTGTCATTCGTTCTGCTAAAAAAAAATTCTTCATTTGCTCAGTTTAGTTTACAGATTGTTAAGCACTTCTGTTGTCAATGTGAGACGCAGCAAAGCATGCTCAAGCCTTTAGACAATACTGCTTCTGGATTAGGTAAGAAAAGATTTTTTTGAGGCATCACAGTGGAAATTAATTTTAAAAGAAGGACATGAATCAATGTGTCTAAACAGCAGAAGCAGAGTAGAAACCCAGAAAGATTCCTTGAGGAAAGCAAAGGATTGTTTCCAAGGAAAACTGGGAGGAAGAATATTTTGGGGCCAACTGGATGTGGAAAGTTAAAGAGTTACTCGGGTCTGGAGGAAACATAAAAGGAAAAAACATGGGGCACTCTGTGTCACGAATATACCATTTATGTGGATGGCTTCCGTATATGTTTTGTCTGGTTGCCATGAGCACTTTTCAGTAGCTGTTCTTCAAACTGCAAAAAATTAACATATTTCAAGCTGTATTAAATCCAGGCTGAACAGCAAGATTAAATCAATATGCACTTCAAGGAACAATGTTTGAGAGCAAAGCTACTACTTCACTCCCTTCAACTAACACTCCTGAAAAAGTGAAAGAATATCATAAACATAATGTCAGAATACATTAAATACTAGTAAGGCAAAAGCAAAATCATTTTTTGCTTATCTTCCATCCATCATGTCTAGTCCAATGACTTCTGGGTTGGATCCTTTACCACTGAGGTGAAGACATCACAACCAAGCCCACAAGTCCCACTGCCATGTACATTCCTCCCTCATAGAGACTCTCACTGCTTCACTTGTAGCCAGTCTTACTTGTATGCATGCAGGGACTGTTATTTGGAGAAAATGTACTATTAAAGGTCATGCAGTATTAAAGGCAGTGCAGTTTTAAACGTTGTATAGTATTAAAGGGAGTAATGGTTGAAAAATTAACTGGCAAAAATGAGATGTACTTTGAGAGATGTACTTACAAAGTCCTTAGCCAAATCTAACTTCAGATTCTGTTTTGTCTCATTTCCATTTAATTATGATTTTGGATTGTATTCCTCTTACCCTGTACTTCATTATTACTACAGTATATTGGGGGTTTTTTGAGTGGCACTAATAGGCATCCTTGCTGGCAGTCTCAACAAAGAGGCCAAAGACTGAATGTGCATGGAGAAAGAACTGTCACCTTCTTTGAAACTGTTCCTGTTAAACACGGTAGAGGCATGGTGAAGAAGCAGAGTTTGTGATCACTGTTGATGCCAAAGTGGCTCCCTGGAGGCAAGCTGAGGGTGTTGTTGTGCATGGACCTTTACCTGCTAGCATCCTGCCAGTCACCCATCAGCCAAACAACACTCCATAGATCCTCACACACCACAGCTTGTAGGACCAAAGTGTAGATCAAGAGTGGACTTCACTCTTAGAGGGTTGTTAATCTTGTCATTTTTAAAAGTAGTAAAACTCAAACATATAATTTAAATACAAATTTCCAAATACCTGCTACTTTCAGCTCCTGCTGCATTGTAAATTGGATGAAGTCCCATTCATATTGAAATGTAAATGCAAAACGTAAATCTAAAATGTAAAAAAAATGGCCAGCTTGGAAAAAGATAACATTTTTCATCTCTGTACAAGATAATGATACAATATTCAAGTTTTCCACTCTAAAGGTAATATTTTTTGTCTAAGTCAACATACTTTACCATTTTTAAACTTTTCTCATCATATTTTTGACAGCAGGTTTTCCAATTTTGACAGCTTTTAAAAAGTAATTTTAACAGACGAGTGATTTTTCCTCTCAGCAAAGTCAGATTATGTGAAATGTCAATGTAAAAACTATATACTGTGACACATAATCATTTTTCATTGAATTTACTTATTAATTTTACTTACTATTGTTAATAAAATGTAAGTGCTTAGCTAATTGTATTGCTTATTTAAATGTTTTAAAGGAATGTGTTTTAAAATTGCTTTTTTTTCTAACTACAAAATTTCTCAGAGGCAGCTGTAATTTGTCACCCTTCCAATTTATTTAAAGAAGAAGAATTGCTATCGCAATTGATATTCCCAGCTGAACGGCCAAAGAATGAATCAGCAGGGAGAGGTTAGACCAACCTTTCATCCATAAGGGTGGGCTTTTTGATTTAAAGGTTGGAGCATATCTGCAGTTTTACAGGAAAGGGGGGGGTTATGTGGTACACGTACTCTATTGAAAGCTGCAGAATTTTATTACCCATGCTATCAGCTGAGCACCTCTGGTAAGAGTGAATTCAGCAAAGAGGGGGGAAAAAATCAGAAGGGGAATGGACAGCTCAAGTTTTTCACTTCTAAATCAAACTCAGCTCAAGTGAGGCATAAAAGTGAGGGATCGACTGCTGCGTCTAAAACAATACAGTAGTTCTAAATCGAAGTGTTCTATTTCTGTGCAGTGAGTTTTATTTGTAATTTTCTACACCAGAAATTCACAAGGATTATCTATTTCTACATTATGTCTAAATAAATTAAAAAAAAACCACAAACCTTACACTAAGATCCATAGAGCATTTTTTCAAAGTCTTCAGACTCTAAGCCAAAGTCATAGATTCACTACAGTTTCACACACCTGTAACAGATGGGAATGCAACCTCAGCATAAAGCTGCTTCTTTTTTTGTCTCACATCATCTAGAGATATACTTTGGTGCCTGAGAGAAAGCACCCAGATAAGGAAAATTAATAAGAAATAATGATTTTCCCTCTTATTAACCTTTAAATCATCAAATAACCTTATGAAGTAAGGAACACATCTCATTGGAGAAAAAAGGTTCAGTGTCAGTTCCTGTATTTGAAGTATATTCACATAAGTGTCATGAAAATCTATTTTGTATTCCATTTTGATCCATCCACTTCATACGTTACTGGGCCAAAAGTATGCTTGCCTTTGAAACTGCTGACAAACTTGCTACAATGTAGGCTGCTCCTTCACAGTATTAACGTAAAAGAGTTCTAAATTGAGCAATGTTCAATTATCACTGAAAGTACAGATGACTTAGTTCTTTGTTAACTTAATTGTTTTCCAGTAAGAGTGAAATGTATGCAAATTCAATAATACCAAGTGTCAGCACTTAAAAGAAAAGCTCGTTTAGCTTCAGTAGAAGTTTCTGGTGAAATTTTTGTTCATTTATTTTATAAGAAGTTGTGTTTATCTTAATCTGTTCCAAACAGAATACAATTGTAAGACACAGTGCCTGTTGGCAAAGCTGGAATTTCTGTCAGCAGGAAATGGCAAACTAATAATATAAATGGTGGTAAAATATTTATGTTATATTTTACAAGGAAAATGCTGCTTTCTGTTTCATTCCTGCTTGAGGCAGTATACAATAACATAGCTGTTTTACAAAATAAGTGGATGGATAATAAATGCCATGGTGATTTATCTTGCAACCATCAGCTGGGGGTGGGGGGGAAGGAAATAAAAAGAAAGCAGAATTTATAAAAATAGAGCCTCTTGCTAGCTCCAATTTAAGAAATTTTAACTGGGAGCACATAGTGCAGTAATTAGTAGCATCTCACATTCAATGTCATTGGACACTAGTCTGATAGATCAAACACTTGTGCATGTGGCCTACTTACTTAGTTGCTCACTCATAATTTTCAATAACAGCGCTGTTCTCCTACAGGAAGGGGTGGTCCAGAGCCACTAGAGTACTCTGCAGGATGGAGATGTTCAAGTACAACACTGTGTTTATGTACTCCCCAAAGTGTATCAAAGCTCAGATCCACAGTAATAAAAGAAAAGTCAAACAAAACAAGCATTAGACTGCGTAAAATAAGGTATGGACAAGGCAAACAGGTGAGGCATTGTTTAGGTGGCTAAGGTAGATCAATATCTGTGCTTGCAAGCAGGAATTCTGCCTGCTTTCCTCTGGCACCGTGTAGATCATCTTACGGCCTGCAGACAGACTGTCGCCTAAACCCAAATGACAGACAACCTATTTCACCTTGCAAAAATCATACCCATCTTCATTCTTGTGGCTCATGAGGGAAAACTAAAAGCCCCCCACATTCGTGCAAACTCACACTCAAGTGTAAGCATGAAACCACATCACATATTTGATTATTTTAATTACATGATGAAAGCGGTTAAGTTTACTATTTCTTCAGTTATCAATGACTAGTCCCTGCATTTTGCTTAGGCTGGCTTATCAAAGCAAACTGCAGTAGTTTTTGAGGGTATGAAAAACATTCACATGACAGGTTGATACTGTTCCCTCCTTTCCCTTAAAGTTCCTAAGATGTTGTGTGATTTGAGACAGGGAGACATCAGGAAGCTCTGACTGCAATCCTGATAACATAGATCAATTGAAACCCTTTCCCCTTAAAAAATATGTTTTCATTTCAAGCAGGTTAATTTCACACATTGTTAGTTTAAAGAACCCGTGAATTCATTCAATAAAATCTTGAAGACCACCATCCAGATAGCCTGAACCAGAAGAAGTAAAATCAGGATTTTGTAGGAAATCATGAAGTACGTCATTTCCAGCACCAGAACTTTCTATGGGAAAACCTGCTACAGCAGGAAATAAGCTGCAAATCATGCTGTCTTCAGTACAGGAGAGACCATTCCTGCAGACTGCATCTTTTAGGTCTTAAGACACACAGTATAACAATTTGAGGTTGGGAAAGGAAGTGGGGGTAAGAAGACCTTTTTAGACCCTTAGAGAAAGAAGAGTTCCTGCTTTTCTTAAAGATGTTAGTGCAGGTACTATATTCTGCTGACTTTTTAAATTGAAAATCTCACACTTTTTTCCACATCTCTGAATTGATTAGCTATTAAAACAGTTACAATTTCAAAATAATGTCTGTTTCCGTATTTTAAGGTTCAACTTTAATCTCCAGAGTGTAAAAGGTCACCTTTGTAGACCGATGCATATCATATCTCTAAGTAATGGGAACGTGTGCTTTTTTTGAGTGCAATAACCTCACTTACTCTTATACTGCAACCATTTTCCTGCCTTACCTTTCTTTATGGTAGAGGAAATGTAATTTACTTGTCAGATTGAAGTGTTTGATATAAATCTTTAGCCTTTCTTTCAAACAAGTATTTCTGAAACATTATATTATAAACAACTGGCATGTTTAATTAAACAACTGCTTTATTTTCAGCAGAAGAAGAAGGTATGATTATATTAATTGAATAGTAGAACTTGTGACCAAATTTAAAGAAAACATTTTCAGCTCAACAAGGAGGTATGATTATCTTAATTTCAAAGCAAGGCATGTGACTAGAATTGAAACAAATTATTTAACTCTATCTTTACAATTATAAAAAAATATTTTCATTGCAAAAAGGGTGAATAAATGCAATTTACAAAGTATAGTTTTCCATGAAAACTCTTGCTTCAAATAACAAGCTGGATAACAAATTAAAATTAGTTAAATAAAAGTCCTAGAGGGATTAATTTCTATTATGAAGAGTGTTTTAACTGAACTAGAATTTGAGCCATTTTAATGGCATGTTTGAGGTAAAATACCATGTTTCTACAAATACATGTTGGTAAATCTCTATATTCTTTAAGCTTATTTTTGTAGTTAGTCAGGGAACAAATGCTTAAACTCACATGGCTTACTCACATAAGTCATCCATTTAATGTAAGTGTTTTCACCAGTATGAGGAAAGGAGCAAAATTTCACCAAAACTGGATAACCAATATTGTTTTAAAAGTATCAATAGTATCAATATTGTTGCTGGGGTTTATGCTCTTGTCTTAAAAACAGTTCCTGCCATTTCCCACATATATTTCATGAATAAATTTTAATGACCATGATTTCCTATGAAGAGAAACAAGTTACAAGGTGTTGATAGGAAAATGGATGAAACAAAAAAAATATTTTTTAATATTCTTTTGCTTGTTTGAAATAAATAAAATCAAGACGTACATAATTTAAATTCTTATGACCAAATGAAATTATAAATTAACAAGGAGAAGCTGTTAAAGGAACATACATTGAGTTACGATCTTAATTACCCATGTTTAGATGTGTTTATTTACATAAACTGATGAAATATTTTTGATCCAGATGTGGTAATTTCCATACTGTCATTTACCTTGCAGAGATCATGGAATTTTTGCTTTTATCACGTTCCCCTGAGTACTTTCATGTTTTCGGTTAAAAACAGTAGTTGAGAAAACATGTCAGATGTTTTCTGACAAAATCCACAATGCAGCAATATAGAAAAAATGCAATAACTGTTTTGGGAGAAATGTCTTTAAGTCAACCTACAGGCAATCTTAAGTGACTTGTCAATGAATGTTAATTAGCTTTAAAGTTATGCCATCACATAACTTTAAGTGCTAAAGAAAACTCTTGCTGATTTAGCTAATGCATGGCCAAGAACAAAAATTAACAGGTATGGTTTTGACAAATAACTACAGATAAACTTGTACTGGTATTTGGAGTGGTTACTTCAGTGCTAGCTAGAAATTAAGTCAAAGGCTAAGTAATGTCCGCAGGCAAGTTACCATCGTTAAAGATGTGAATTTTTTTCTTAACAACTGACTTAAAATGAAGCTTATACTGAAGTACAAAAATGTCATTGTCTGAGATCAGAGTGTTTCTCTTCTTATAAAAGAACTTTGTATTTTATTCCTACCGCAACTAATGAGACTCCTCGGGGATTCAAGGATATTATAGTAGTCTATGGTATCGTTATCCATCATGTCTAACCATTTGTAGAATGATCATTGAGAATATTTCTAGTCACAATTAAATTGAACATGAACATTGTTTAAGTAACCTAAAAACATCAATAAGTGTCAAAACTATTATGTAACTATTTTGTATAGCAATGTACCTTTGTCAAATGTGGACATTAGACTAGTTACCTCTAATTTATTTACCTTTATACAAGCAAGTGCAATATAAAAGAGTCTTCTCATCCTCTCACACAGAAATTGCTTGGATGTCAGTGGAATTATTCATGAAGAAAGTTAATGAAGCTTAGTGCCAGATTTTGAATTGTTAATTTACTTTGGGGGAAAAATACATATATGGGTTAACAAAGATGAATTTTCCATTTTCCTGATAATAGAAGATTTCCTTGTAGTCTTCCATGAGATATCTCATCAAGATTCATCATTCTGTGAAGGATATAAAGAAATCAAAAGCAAGCATTCACATTTGCTAATATATCCTGTGAAGCCTGTTGAGGAGATGTGAGAGGAGTCATTGTTGTGTTTCTGTACAAGGTTAAGCAGACAGTCAGCACAAAATAGATAAAAGAAAATAACTGGTTTGCAGGAGATGAAAGAGACAACAAATTAACAGCCAAAGTCTTCATGGCAACCTTCTAATATTTCTCTGCAATGTATCTATCTAGTTAGAAAGTCCTTCCACCCAGTCTGTAAAATCCTTTGCTGATCCAAGCTACATATTTGATTAGTGACTTTTTTACTTCTATCTTTACTACTGTCATTTCAGTCCTTTCTTCATCCCTCCTCTTCATTTCACCACTTTCCTCCCTCTCCCTGTGTGTATTCTGAGCAGAATTTTATAGTTGTTCCTGAATAAAGCTCTATCTCCTTCTCTTTTGAGAAAGGAAATTGCTTCTATTAACATCTGTGATCCTCAGTCTACGTATGGTGTTGATAAGAAAAGTCAGTCACTGACTTTTGTACCTATCACCGCAAAAGCCTCCTCTACACGTGTTTTTAAACTATAATATTGAAAATCACTGATATTCATAGGGCAATATGAATTTGCTTTGGTTATTCCTGCAATTCAACAAATTGTGGCTGTCCTTTCTGCCTTTGGAGAAGTTTAATAGCAGTTTAATCTGCTTTTTGCTGCAAACTCTGTCCCTGCTTCTTCCTGATGTCAAAGGGACTGATAATGAGGAGTCCTGGAACTCAAGTGAACTTTAAGTAGTATCCACTTCCTTTCATGCACCATGAATCTTGGATAATTGGACGGCCTCCAGTTCCTTGTCCCTGAGCCATAACTAGAAAGGTAAATAAGAATGGCTGATACTGAGCTGATCCTCCAAACTACACACATATTCACAAGAATTTTCTCAGACATTTGGGGTGTCATCAGCAAATGCTAGCCTTTTTCTAACTTACTAGATAAGTTTCAGGAAAGTCACCACATCTTCCTGTCATTTGATAGTGCCTAAACCAACATCTGTGTTCCTTAGTAGTAGTCTAAGCATTATAAAAGTTGCAGCAGTTAAACACCAAGCAAGTGGCATGTTTTCCATTTCCCTATTGCACCTGTAAGGACTACTCTCATCCAGCACTCAATCAAAGGAAAACACTTTGTATTTTCATTCTTGTCTCTCTTTCTGCTGGCAAATCAATTCAGTTGCTTAAACCTAGTAAACCTCTTGCCTTGCCCTTTACTCTCCACCACTAAAGTCAGAAATATGTTAACATCTCCATTGTAACTCCTTGCGCTGATTACGACCTACTCCTGGATTTCTATTCCATCTCTTTCACCACCTCTTGGGAAAGTTTCCTTTCTTTGCATTCCTTCAGTCTGACCTTCCACATAAAAGTAAAACTTCTTTGAAGCTTTTCATAGCAACGCCCCGGCTATAACTGCAATTCCACACCATGCCTCTCCCATCATGCTCCTTACTATATCAGTTACTCCAGGTTTTTGACACTAGCGTCTCTGCCTCCATCTTTGTATCTGTCCCATGGTGCCAGCCTCAATTTCTTTGACACATTTTTCAAAGAGTATCTTGCCAGCTTCACAGGCCTTTGTTTTCATTGCACATCCCTTGCAAATTTCTTTGAAAAATACCCAACAATTAGACTTTTGACTATTTTTTGGTTTAGTTTGCGACTTTTGTGTCTTTTGTCCTGCCCACCTGCTTAAACTTAAGAAACCTTGGTACAATAAACCAAAATATGTGGTTCCAAAACAGAAACCAAATGTTAGTTTAGCTCTGATCAACTGTGTTTTCCAAGAAACATGATAGGTTTTATGTATTTTGTAACCTGTACATTAAAATCCAATAATTTTGTCCTATTAAAACACATGCAGATAATGTAGATACTTAATATTCATAAGCATCGCTTTTGACAGTATGCAATACTCACAAATATAAAGAATCCATCCTTCAAGATCTTGTGTTGATTCATCCCATGTTTGAAGAGCAAGCAGGTAAATGGTCTTATTAAATGTAGAATAACTTCTTAACTCTTCTAAGTACAGGATAACTGTAGAATCACATCTGTGGACTACCATTATAACTTTCATTTGTATCATTGACTCAGAGATCAGATTTCCGCTTGGATTCTAAGTTTTATGCTATCTCTTAGAAATCTTGGTTTCTAAAAGAAAATCTGAACATTCTGAAATGACAAAAATTGAATATAAGGAAGATTCATTTACTTAAGATTCCATTCATATTAGTAGAACATGTTCTCTTAAATGTAGGGATTGGTTTTGACCTCTAATTGCAAAGAGGGTAAGATGTTCTCTACTGAAATTATGAGGGTTTCTTGTCATGGGTCAGTATTTTCTTTTATTTCACAGAGAGTTCTAATGCCAAAAACAGGCACTAGAAAGTCTTTAGGCTTTCTTTAGAAAGACAGGATTTTCCAATAATTTGTTATTCATGCATCAGCCATTTTCTGTCCCACATTTGCAGCTAGGCAAATAGAAAATTAACTGAAAACACTCCGTACTAATTTATTTAGATAATGATGACTATCGCAATCCTGTGGTCATTAAAAAAAAAGCTACTAGCCATAATATAATCTGGTTAGTGGTAGATGCTGAGCCCAGTCAAACAATAAGCAGAGCAGGACTAGAAGAAAAAAATACACTATTTTCCATGTTTTTGAAACAGAGTGCTAACATTAGGCTTAGCTGTATATGAAAAGAAGAAAAAAACAAACAAAAAAACCCCAAACAGTAATTCATAGCTAAAGAGAGGAAAGCTTCAATGGGGCCTGTGAAGGAATTCTGCCTTTGTTAGAAAACATAAAGAGGAACATTTCAATATAGCCCCTGAAGTACCCATAATAAAGTGAATCCAGTGGCAGGGATTCCATGGAAACCTCCACAGCTTCCCAAACCTTTTTTATAGTAATGGAAGATACTTGTCTTCCAACAGTTTGGGTTGTTAAGTAGAGAGCTGTTGGCATTACTCAGGTCTATTCAAATGATTTTATCTGAAGAATCTTGAGAAAAACTATCAAGTAAATATTAGTTGAAATTTGAATATGAATATTAGTTTGACTGCATTTGTAACCAGTCATACTTTATTTGACTTTTTTTCTCATCTAAATATGTCTTCCCATTGAAGCCAAAATGTTTCAGAAAAATGTGTCATTTTTAATGAAGTTTTCAATGGAAATGTTCTAAATATCCTGGCTTGTCTCTTTAGTCATTTCCTAATGAGGAAATGAAACAAAGAGTTGGAAAGAGAAACACACACACATGAAAAAATCTGTCTTTTTTTGGCCCCAAAGCATATATATGCAATTTCATGACATAAAAATGTTCCAAATAGTTTTGTTTTATTTCCAGTGTGGAACAAAAAGACATCTCAAAACATGCGTATTTTCACAGACTGGGAAATAACATGTTACACTTAGGTTAGCTCTAGGTATGGCATTTTGTGTTTTCAGTGCAGTAGGTCTGTAATAAGGAACATTTAGGAAAATATTTTTCAACTTGAATTCATTAGTGGTCACAAAGGCAAATTCCAGTTGACTATAATTTTTATATCTAGGATTTTTTACATATGTTGTGTTGGCCTATATAAATCAGAACTTCAGAGAAAAGCAGCAGTACTTACAAACATAACTAACCAGTACAATATACATAGATTATTCTGAGGATTATGCCCAATTTAATTTCAAATAATATGTTAGTTATACTGCACATATACGTTTATGAGATAGCAATTATGCTGCATACAAGTATATTTTAATTTCACATTTATACTGGCTCTACAAATATTTCTGATTTAAGGAGTCAAAGAATCAATTTTGAATTTTCCATTGCTGGATAAGAAGATGGAACTGAAAGGATCCATAAGGCAGCCCCTTATAATCACAGTTAGCCATTAAATGCAAGGCTGCTATGAATTTGCCTTGGTCATTCCAAGTTCCCTGAAGCTCACAGTTGCTCTTCCTGCCCCTAAGGAACTACAGTATGAACAAGAGTATGCTGCAAACTGATTCTTCACGATGATCAAGGATACAAAATGTCCAAGGAACATTAATACCCTCTGCCAAAATATGTCAAAAAACACTTCCTCAAATCTTAGAATTAACTTAATTTATAATTTATAGTAAAAGTTCAAAAGCTAGAATTAAGATATGTCAGAGATTGAGAACAAATGTACAGGTTCCTGTAGTAATAATATAATACATTAAATAAATATCTCAGATAATCCACAGAGTACAATCACATTTCTCATTTCAAAAGGAGACAAAAAAGGACAAAAAATACTAGTCAGATCTGGGGAAAATATCTTTATCTCAAAGCCACAACCACGACTTTTGAAAATGAATCAATATGGCATGATTTTGGTGGTTACTCAGATTTGCAGCTGAGGTAAACTAGCATAATGTAGACCTATCCATGAAAGAATGAACACAAAAAAAATTATGTATCTTAATTAATATGTGTACATTGCCAAAATTCACAACAAAAAAAGGATTTCTAGACTGTGGATTATCCACTATAGTGATTTATAAATAATTTGAAAGGGTAAAATGAGTAGAGATTTTGTAGCCTGTTTGCAGACAACTGGAGAGCAGGAAAAAAAAAGCAATATTCAACACATCAATTATTCATTCTGCACTAATGACTTCACTTTAGTTGATACCATAGTGGAGACATTTTCTATAAGCTTTTCGTACTGCAGTGATGTAAGGCATGCATGCAGCATAGGAATGAAGGAAGGCCATTTGTTAGCCTCATCTTTTTTTTTCACTCACAATCATGTAGAGATTCTTTGGACTACCCACATTTTTTACTAGGTGGTACATATATCGCCTATAAAACATCTGTGAAGCACAATATCTGCTAAAAATTAGTGAAGGATCGCTTCCTTTCAAAGTGATTATTGATCCACTGTTAAAACACCTTACAAAAACCACCATTTGGGGAAAGACTTATAACTTTCTACTGCTAGTCTATTACGCATTTTTAAGTTATTTTTAGAGCAAATTTCAATAGTGCTAGATAATTTTTTATCTTATTACAAATGCTTATGAAATCTAGGAATAAAATTGTATTGGTATTATTTATATTTCTATAAAAAGGAAAGATAATGTCCAGAACTGGCTTTTTAAACTATTAATGAGCCCTGGCAATGCGAAAAAGAGATGGATTAGGTAGATGTAATGAGATATGATTAAAGGGTGTAGGCACTGAAGGGTGTTGGAGAAATTCTTTTCAGAAGGAGTATAATTAGTGTCTAATAAAAGTACTTAGTAGATGAGACTTTTGAAGAAGAAAGGTTAAGATAAACACATACCATATGACAAACCTGTTTAATTTTTCCCTTTAGTCTTTTGCATACTCAATAATCTGTTGAAGTTTTATACATACATATCATTTGTTGAGTACTCGATGAAACTTCACAAGACAATTAAAGGAGATTTAATTGCAAAACGCAGGAAACAAAGGAAGTGTTGAAATGTCCTATTACATTTCCATTATGCATTTGTCTTTTGATTTATGGAACTCAGATAATAGTAAGCAACCTTTTCTGAAATTAAACAAACAAATTAACTTCTTAAAAATCAAGCTTTCTAGAAGTTGCTTAGCAACTTTCAAAGCACATTTTATTAAATTAGATGCTACTTTTAGTTTAGGCTTTAAAATATGCAGCATCCTAAAGCGGACCATCCCAGTTACCTTTATACAAGCCCTGAACAGATGATACTTTTTTGTTTGTTTGGCCGATAATACTTTGTACACTTTAAAATATCTGTTAGAATGGGATACAAGTCTTTGATGCTCCACTTTTAAGTACAAACCTTCTGCCCACAACTGGCACTTGAAACATGCCAAATATTAGTCCAGTTAGAGCATTCATAGGTGAATGGCAGACTAATATATTACATACTGAGAGATCCAGAAAAGAGGTTTTCCATTAAGACTCTTTCTGACTATACATATGGTCATGCATCTAATATAACTTACCATGTGAAACATGGCAAAAATAAATAACAGCAAGTGCCGACCCCCATGAATCTGGGCACTTCTTACAGAAGGACAGCCACTGCATCCTGATCTCCAGTCTCTATTTTCAAGACCAGCAAGGACGGATTCCTTTCTTGTTTCCATATCCTTGCAATATGCTACCTTTTCAACAATAGTTCATTGAAATAGAAGGTAGTTCAGGATTTGCTGTATTTCAATAGTCCTTTCCTGCTCATCTCTTCTTGAGAACAATTAGTAATGCTCAGCATTGGAAGGTTTAGTCTAACACATGGCTTCTTAAATATCTCCTCTGAAAGTCAATTTGGGCCCATGTGCCAAGAGAATTTGCCTCAACGTGGCTGCTTCTCCACATTCGGTCACTGAGTAAAGGTATTTAATTGACAACAGCAGACACCTGCTGATAGCACTAGCCCTGTTTCAGTGCAAAGGCATAACTCTCATCTTTCCCATCCTCGGAAATGTATCACCTTAGAAGACCATCACATATCAGGACCAGCCTTTCTTTCTCTGTCCACGTACAGGAATGTACATTCTTTCTTAGGACAGGTTTATTGAGCACCACTTTTATAATGCTCAAGTGCCTGCGTGGCATATAGCATCATCCTACTTATGGAAGAATGAATTGTTTTACAAACTAGTCTTTAAATCATTGGCCAGGTTATTGAAGTGTACTTCTTACTCAGTACATAAAACCAGTTCCCACTAGGCATCTCATCTATCCAGGGAACATCTGAAATCCCTGCAAGGTGCTGAGTTTGTGTCTTGCAGAAAGACTTATCATTATCAATGAACGAATAAACAGAACTAATAATGCAATGTCAAAGAGCTCCTGTTCCCAATAGGAAAAAAAAAGCACGTACATGCATTCAGACTTGAAGTTTATTTTCATGAAGCTAGATGCAGGCAAGGGGAGCCATGCTTTTGTGTTATTTCAATAGTAGATCGAGATTGAAAAAGAAATTGAATAGGTCATTTGTCTCATGATTACAGCAGTTTATGCAGATCCTAACAGTCTATTGCTAATCGATTAATTATGAGATGCATAGCTCCTCCAAACATAAAGCAGACTTTTCAATAGGGGTAGATGCAGGGTTGTATTCTAGGTGCCAGAAGGAAGGTTCAAAGCCATTCCTAATCAACAGTCCAAGGAGAAGACTGAAAAACTCCATTTCTTGCCAGTAGTATTTTACTTCTGAAGTGTCTTGATAACACTCTACAAGTCAGCATTGTTCAGCATTGTCAACATTGTTCATTGCTGCTTCTTTTTCAAGTTCAGCTAAATATAGTGTCCCAAAAAAAATCTGAAATAACTGGGGTTTTTAAATGATTGTCCCAAGCTAATATGCTAACTGGGCTTATGGTTTTGTGAAAATATTGATTCTAAAACTGTACAAATAAAAGATGCTGTTAGTCCATCTGTTCCCTGTCATTGAAAGGATTTTCCTCAGATTACATTATTGTATATAATTTTTACAAACTTGTCATCAAATCATTAGATTCATGGAGCTTCCAGGATTTACTTGAAGAATTCTTTCCACTACATCTATCAATCCATCTATCAGAAATATTTCAAAAACATTCAAATCTAATTTTTTTTTATTTTTTTAGTGTTAGTCTCTTTCTTCCAGAGATAATCCAGGACCATCACACATGGAGGCAGGGATTCAATAAACTCCGAGAGAGCAGGAAAGAGGACAACAGAAGTGCCAAGAGCTCTATTGTGTTGCAGAAGGAGAAGGTGAGGAAGTTCTTCAGAGAGGACCAAACAGCTAGATCACTTCCTTCTCACACACTCTTCTTGTACACACCCACTCACATCCCTCCTTATGGAAGTCCTGATGCCCAAGAAAAAAAAGTAACCACCAAGCTGAGAGACTGAAAGGCGTTCAGCTCCTTCTGTGTCATGGCAGCACATATTTTTTCCTATGGCTATCAAGGAGTTGAAATAACTATCAGAAAAATAAGGAAGAATAGCTCCTCACCTCAGGCTTAAAACAATAGTGTGATTTAGGCACTTGTCATTCTGAGCTAAAGTTTTGGAAAATATTAGCCCCCTTTTCACCTCTGAGACTGTCAGAAAATTCTTTGCATTTTCTGTTTCAGAAAAACTCACAAATAATGGATAGCTCCTTTCAGAAATTGCCAGTACCACCCATTCTTCCCAGGTTTTCAGAGCTCACAGTAGTGGCTGCATAGATGAGACCATCGTGAGCCAGAGACATTATCAGCACAGAACACTCTGCTGTTTATTTAGACTCTGAAAAAGAGCCCTCTTGCTTATTTTCCGAAAATAATTAAAATGCATCACTTGAGTTCCGATTTGCTCAGAGAAAAAAAAAATTAGCGTGGGAGCATAAATGTTTTGGCTCTGAGCTGACAGTAAATATATCTTCATATCATGTTTTTATTCTACCATTTTTAATGCATCTATCCTTCCTAGCCCCTTCCCGTCCCCCATTAATTCCTGAAGTGTTGGAAAGAGCCATGGAGCTCACAGAATTTTCTTTGCCCTCTTTTCCTCAGAAGATGGAATGTATTACTTTCCCTCTTTGGGTGCCTTAGAGGAGATAGATATATCGGTTTAGCCGAGATTTATGGGCCTGTGACTCTGTCGATACCCGAGGGGGAGCGTGGCAGCAGCCCTCGCTGCCTGAGGGCCGAGGATGCTGTGCCCATCGGGGAGAGGCCCCGGGGAGGGCGAACGCTGGGGCACCCGTTCCCGCTGTCGGCACGGAGCGGCATGGAGCTCTCCTCAGTGGGGACCGCGGCACGGCTGCGCATCAGCTGTGGCCTGGGACCACGCTTGCCCCATGCATATGCAGTTGCCGGGTTTTGGGGTGTTTTTGTTGCTTGTTGTCGTTTGTTGCTAGTGTTTTGAAAGCTCAAAAAAACGGGTCGTGGAGGCATTATTCCAAACTCCCGCACTGCTGACTGGCTACATCGGGAAAGGAGTTTCTTGGATTAAACTGGGGAAGAGGGGAGAAACATATATATATAAATTAAATTTTCGTTCCCCTCGAAAGCTAAGAAATGTCTGGGGTTTGCTTGCTCTGCAGAGAAGCCAGCTCGATATTAATTTAGAAGGGTAACTCCAGCACTGCTGGTGATGTTCATTTGCAATTCCTACACACTGGCTATTATGTGCAGTCAACTAATCCTGCCTTGCCTTGGAAACAGAGCTCCCACTTAGTTCACTGCGCTCCTCAGATTTCCTTTATAAGAGAGCCGTTGTTTGCTGGGATTTTGTGATTATTGATAATGTAATATAGAAATCTAAATGCTCCTAACACGTGTGTAGAGATTTCTTTCTTTTTCTCTTTTATTTTCTGACCTTTTGCCTCCTGAACTTTTGGGGTTCTTCGGTACTTCCCTTGCCATAGGATGGAGAAGCTGGGAGCACCCAGGTTTCTTTTCTCCTCCCTCTAGTTGCAGCTGCCGGAGCTGAGTAGTAGACCATAGGCACTGGATAAAGGCCAGTGCTCTCGTACCCTGTATTGGTGTGCGGCTGCGGAGGACCGCCGAGGTTTAATTGCATCCATCTGCTGGCATTTGCTGGAAGATTGAGAGATGTAAGCCATGCCTCACACCAAGGAATTCGTCCCTGGGAAAGCTGCTTCTCCTAGTAGGCAGCCACTAAGACAAAATTCTGTCAGGGTGTCTCCGGCTGCTGCACTTAAAAGTCCTGACATCCTGACCCCGCTGAGAAGAACTGAGTCCTTGCCTCTGCCATCCCTTGCAAACCAAGAACGGCCTCTCCGAGGAAAGAAAAACCAGCGGCCGGTGCAAATAGCCCCCCACGCTTCCCCTTAGCACGAAGTGCACCCGAATGCAGGGAACGACCCCACAGCCCCGGGTAGGGAGAGAGCTCGTTTTGTCTGGAAGGCTGGAGCATTTGCTGTCCGCCGGTAGTAAGGCGTGCTTAGAGCTTTTATTGACTTTATAACAATAAAATATACGGTCAAAAACAACACAAGAAGCTGCAGCGTCGACCACCACAGCATTCCCGCTAAACCCGAGGAAGAGGTCTGTATGAAGTTAACTAAAGGATTGAATAATGTTTGCAATTTTAGTGGAATTTTATTTATGTCATACCGTCTCTCTACCTCTTGTCCGGCTCATCCTATCCCCTACCCAGGAGGTGATCTTGGTCCCTGTGATTCTTTGGCAATTATCGAACAGCCCCAGACATCTGGCTGGGAGATTTTGGGACAGGTTATTTATAAAGCACTGTCCTCCGAGCCGTCTCGGATCCTGATTTCATAGCGACACCTCGGAGTGGTCCGGTGGCGCCTCTGCCTCTCGGCTAACGCAGCCTCCCTTTCTCCCGAGGTTTGATGGAATCATGTTTACACTCCAGACAGCCACTGACTTCTCCGATCTCTCCCTCCCAACCCCCACTGTCCTCGTCCCCCCGTCCCCATCTTTCTTTTTGATGGTAGCGAACAATAAACTGTATTTGCTGCCAGCGCACTGTCCTGCTCTGCCTTTGCACCATGACCACGTAGACCTCATTCATCACAGATCCTTCTTTCTCCTGGACAGTTCCACACTTTGGCTGTCAGGCGTTTCTCCTCACGTCACCTTCTTCTTCCGCAGATACCTGCCCAGGGAGAGAGCACAGCCCAGGCACTGCTGCAGGCAGAAAAGCCCGCGCCCCTCCTCCCCTCCGTGCTTCCTGCAAGCGTCCTTCAGGCCCCATGGCTTGGTTTTCTCAGGGCTCAAGAAACATAGGAATAAAGCGCCCACCTCAGCAGCTAAGGCAGCTTCCCCGGGGCCCCGGCTGAGAGTGTGGATTTAGTGGCGAATTTCGCCGACCACGACACGATAGCTCCAGGCACCTTTCCGACCGGGCTGTTGGCAACAGTCGCAGCCAAAATACTTAAGATGCTAGAGAAAGATGCTGCTGAAATAGGTAACAGCGTCTGAAGGTAGCCTAGGAAATACTGAGGGCCTGGCTAGTGGAGAGTGGAAAAGGAGAAGCCAAGGACAGTTTTGCGGGAGCTCCTATTACAGCCCCAGTAGATCACCATTTTTCTCAGAACAAAAGCAGATATATGAGGGCATCTGTTTAACCCTTTTATTTGTCCTTTAGAAAGCAGGAAGGAAAGTACAATGTTTAAACGACGACTCATGACTCACACGTTTGGTAGCTTTTCAACTACCGGCTACTGCACGATGGCCGTGTGGCACGAAATTAAAATAATGATAATAATACTAAATCCTTACTACACAAAACAGAACAAACCAGAAGAAACTGCAGGTCCAAACTCCCATGAGTCACAGTGTTTAATAACTAAGTAGTTTCGACTCCACTTGTCTATGTGTGTTTCTTTCCATTGTCAAAGAATAAGGGTGTATGTTCTTCACATGTTAGATTTGCAATTTCATGTTGATTTCGACATTCCCTAACGACCCATCCCACAGAGGTGTCTAAAAGCACCTATAGATCATCTTCCATCTCTCTACTACTCTGATGTGACACACCTACCTACATTTTAGGGGTACATCATTTGAGACAGATTTACAGTTCAACCCTCTCAGCAGACAGGAGGAGAGATCTGTGTGGAATATAAATTGAAGAATGCAATTCTTTCTCAAACAAATAATCTGCTAGCTTTCATATATAATTAATGTTGTGATAGTGCATTTCTTGTGAGAGAGAGATACAAAACCAGAGGCAACCTCTTGGATCTCTGTCTATATATTTGCAACAGAAATTTACAGTATCTAGCTTGTAAATGTGTTTTAAATATTTAGAAGTTTATTTATTAGCAGAACTGCAGCAGGAAACTGGTAGGTCTTTGCTATCCACTGGGTCCATTTTATGTGGGTTTTTTTTGTTGCAAAGGAAATTGCATTACCAGGAGGAGGGCATTAGTCTTTCATTGGTATAAGGATTGTTTCCTAGCTCTCAGGACACAGTCTGCTGTCCTGTTGTGCTTGGGAAGCGCATGTCCTTGCACTTTGTCTTTCATTCTGCTCTGTCTTTCCTCCGTGGGGCTAAGCCTACAGCCCTTTTTCGCCTACAGGCAGTTAAGGAAAACTCCCTAACACAGTGGGAACAGATAGCGTTTCGAGTTTGACAGTCTTCAGCCTTCAAACTAGTCCGGGAAACGACGTGTTCCCAGTCATATAGTCAGAACAAAGCCATGTTTGAAAATGCCCTGAACATTTGTCAGATGCTTGTTAAATACTGTTATGTGATCGTATGTCTCATTAGTTATAAATCTACTACGAAATGCAGCGGGTTTGAGTTATCTTTTCTTCCTTGTCCCCCTCTCCCTTGTTTTTCGTCTCTCTCCCTTTTCTCTCTAGTACCTATTTCAGAGGAAAGTACAAACAGGAGATTCTGCTATGCTGGGGGACACGAAACTGTGCATGTCGAATGCCTGTATCGTCCCTAAAGTACAAAACACAAAATTGCCTTGGAGAAAAAACTCTGTGTTTTAATTCCAAATGCTATAAACACAAAGCCATCTGGATGCTACCATCCAGTTAATGAATGGCCAGATTCGTCTTCCGCCAGTATAAAAAATAAATTTCCCATTCGTGTCACTGGAAACTGCATTGGGTTCTCGTTATGCCTATAGTTTAGCAATACATTTTGGCATGCCGTTTATTTTCCGCTGTCATTTTATTTTTTAAAATCCGAGTGTAAATGGAACCATGCTATAGAGTAATGTTTAAAACATAGGTTTATGGACGATGTTGCCTTGCCTCCCTTTTCTCAACCTGGTATTTTCAAATAAAGGAAGGACACATCTGAAAATTTCACAAACAGAATCAGACCTGTAGCCAGCCTGGAAGTCTTTAGCAACGATAAACTTCTGTAATGTGAGTTATTAAATAATCAACTAACCCTAAAAAAAACCCTGTTGACTGAAAGGAGTGGAGTTTGCATTTTCAGAATAGTGCAAGTCTTCTAGCTATAAAGGAAATAGACTTTGCTATTCTGATGGCAGGTTTTGTTTTGCTTGGGTTTTAGAAAAAAAAAAAAACATATATAAGAGACAGAGAAAGAAAGAGAGAAAGAGAGAAAGAGAGAAAGAGAGAAAGAGAGAAAGAGAAAGAAAGAGAGAGAGAGAGAGAGAAAGAGAGAAAGAGAGAAAGAGAGAAAGAGAGAAAGAGAGAAAGAGAGAAAGAGAGAAAGAGAGAAAGAGAGAGAGAAAGAGAGAAAGAGAGAAAGAGAGAACGAGAAAGAAAGAGAGAACGAGAGAACGAAAGAAAGAAAGAAAGAAAGAAAGAAAGAAAGAAAGAAAGAAAGAAAGAAAGAAAGAAAGAGAGTGCAGTCTATGAAGGGAGAGAAAGGGAGTAAAAGAACTTGGAGTATACAATCGTAGCCCCCTTTTACTTTTATCATACATGTTCTCTGAATTTACCTTTTCTCGAAACGCCTTAAATGCCTCGTAACACCTGGACATTATGACAGAGATAACCTTAGTTCAATACAAAGTTACCAACCTCAGCCACAGAGATCCAATTAATTCGATGTTTGCCTCCAGTGATCTGTGAAAAAAAAAGATACGGGGGAGGGGGAACACAAAAAAAAAAAAAAAAAAAAAAAAAGAATATTTACCGCATTGATCTGATAACATCTGGGGAAATGGTAAAAACACACTTTTTAACTGAAGCCTTTAAAAATATTTTTTAAAAAATAAAGGAAGAATTTCGGTACTTTTGGAATATGCAACTGGTCTTTTTCTCGTCAGAGCACTTACATTCAGAAAATGTTATTTTTCTTAATGGGGAAAATTGGACTCCCGCGACTTAGATCTGTGTTTTTTAGAACTGGGATGGAAATTGGACTGACACCACTTTGCACTTTAACAATCGGATTTCGTCAGGGTACAAGTTGTTTGTTTAACCCGACAGCTCCGTGCACCCCGTCGCACGCTTTTACACTCTCATTAAAACGATTATTCACGACCTGTCGAGTGTTTTCTCGTTCATTCACAGGAAAGACTTAGCGCTCTAAGATTCAAGAGCATACGGTCAGCTATACCCCGGGTCGAGGGGAGAGATTACTTATCTCTATGATCATCTGATGCAAGGCCGTCTTATCTCTACATGCTGTAAAGCAGCAGTTGCTGGAGAAAAAGAAGGAAAAAGAAAAAAATCCCTCCCACTCCGGTCCCCCCGGCCGAAATCAAAAGACAAGGAAGAAATACAGAGCGCTCCTCGCCGCGAAGAAGAGTTTGGCACTCGCTCAGCACGGCAGGCGGGTCCGAATCCCGCTTCCCAACTTGCCGCGCTGGCCCCCGCAGCGCCGTTCTCCGGGTAGCTGGCGGGCGAGGGCGGACGGAAGCTGAGCCTCGGCGGAGGGCGGGCAACGGAGCCCGCGTGGCCACGAGGAGTCTGTCTGCCCTCCCCGCGCCGGGGTTCCACACCACTGCCCGCCAGCATCCCGCCCCGGGATCGCTCTCTGCCGCCGAGGCGCCTGTCCTCCCAGAATTGGCCGCAAAAGAAAATGTCAGTGTCGGCGCGGGGAAACTTGTATTAAAAAAATATATTAATATCTTAGCCTTCTGAGGTCCTGGGAAGGGATGGCTGGAAACTAGACCTTGTAATAGAGAGGCTGTGGCGATTCCTTCTGAACTGATCAAATCACTAAGTCAAGAGAGAAACTTAAAACATCGCCTGCTTTGGGGCACTCCGATGTTTGAAAGCCGGTCCTTCTAGGTTTGGCTTTTTTTTTTTTTTTTGTTTAATATACCGGTTCCTGATTTCTATATTGGAATTACTTCCTTTTCTTAAATTTCATCTATGAGAAAACCCCAGGAGCCACTCTATTACTGGGAAGATGTTTTCCACTTACAAGGGAAGCCAAAGGCCTGGAAGGTGAAGCACACACGGACTCCTGTTCAGCCTCTGTAGATCCAGAAAATAATTTTGCATTTAAAAATACCTAAACATAATGTCCCTTTATTTAAATGAACCGACTGCGAATGTAACAAGGCATTTTAATCTGAAACGGTTTCTTAATTGCTCGAAAGGCAAGCACGTATAAGTAATTTGTTAAACTTATTGGATTGCAGTAATCCACTATCAGGTTGGCTAAGAATGGATCTGTCAAGTGTGTTTCCCAGTCTAAGCTCTTTCTTTCAAACCAATCTGGTATAATAATTAGCAGACAAAGAACTCGAAATATGTAAGCAAATACCAAAAGTTCTGCATAAATAAACATACTAATCAATAGCGAGCTACTCAACACTTGTCTTATTGATGAAGAGACAATCGATTTTGCTGCTCCAACCTGCAATCAGAGATCTGTATTTAATCATTAGTACTTGTACCTTCACTGAGTTAATAATAAAAATAGAGCTAATAAGTCCTACCCTTCCACCTAAATGCAAATGATAATGATGACATAAATAAAGGCAACTTACACTTCCCAGAAAAACAAACAACTTTACTCAAACAGAATATACAAGCATGCAAGAAAAGGAACACGCAGTGCTGCTTTTTCTGACGAATGCTAGAGGACACTTTCATATTCAGAAAAGAGCAAATATATACGTACATATATATATGCATACATGTATGTATACGCATATATATAGCTACAGGAATATAGATATAGTGGGAAAAGTTCATAGATGAAACAACAATGCGATTTTTATTTGCAGAATTCTCATCTATTTTCTCATAGACTCATGCGAGTGTCCGTATACTTTATGCCTATTAAATCATCATTGAGATTCTCTCCTCCAGATGCACTCACCATCGGAAGTGCAATTCAGGAACCTAAAAGGAGAATTACTTATCGCTAGCGTGTTTAAAAGTTACCTATGAACCATGGCATGATAAATACTAATGTGACCGACTATATGATGTGCTTAACCATATCCCTTCATAAATTGTTCTAATAATCTCTTCCAGGTTTGTTGCCTTCAGGGTCTAGTCAAAAGGGTTGTTGAAGCCGTCATCCCCATTTGGAAATATACCGGTGTAGGTATGCCAGTGTGTTTGGGTGGGCAGGGAACATTAAAAGGTAGGGGGGAGGACACGCAAATTCTAGTATAACATCACCGCGAATTTTGCTTCAAAAGAACATTCTGATAACTGCTGAATATTAGACGTATTTAATTCTCAAAAGTATTGAAACCTTTTGGGACACGTAGTGCTTCAATATGCGGTTTTGTTCGCTTTTATGAGAGTGCAAGTTTCTTTTTTCCCCTCTCTATTTTAAAACTGTCCCCCAAGGCTGAGAAAGAATTACTCTTTTTCACTCCACAGACTTCAGCCAGATTTTTTGGCAGGTACCCGTCTCCTCTTGGATACGATTAATTTAACATACTATCTGATCTTGAATACTTGCGATCAGATCGCTTCTGCATGAATATCGGGCAAGGGGGGCTGGTGAAGCGGGCTGACAGTTCTTTTCCTTCCACTAATAAACAGTGCAGGGCGAAGACTTGAAACTTGGAGGGCCTCCGAGTAAACGGGGAGCTCGGCGCGGTCTCCCCGCTGACGCCGTGCCTTTGTCACGGTCGAGGGAGAGCTGCCGTCCCCACAGACCGGGAGCGCCCCGAAGGGGAAGGGTTCCTTTCATCTGCTTCTGCCTCCCTGTAAAAGATGCGCCTGCGAAACCAATTATAAAGAGCTCTGAATTCTTCAGCGCGGAAAAAAAAAAAAAAAAAACAAAACTATACCCCAAGAGAGCACCGACTTCGCACTGACTTTGTAGCTCGAAATTCAGGCTTCCTGTCCAGGCGGATCTGGGTGAGGAGAGCTTTCTCCTCTCGGTCTTAGGTTAAGAACTTGGCAGCTAACCTTACAGTGATGCTTTACTCACCTTAGGGCAGGGTGACAATGGCAGGTTTTTCTCAGACTCTCTCTCGCTTAATCTTTCCTCTTAAATCACGGATATCCCCAAATACACTTGAAGGACTCCCTAGAGATAATTCTTTGTAAAGGACTTTGCAGACGGCCCGCATTATTTTCCCCGATTGAGAGTAGTGAATCCGCTCGCTTTAAGTCTAATTCGCTAGCCTGATACTGTATTCTTTTACGCGGTCTTTGCGGGATTGGGGAAGGGAGGAGAAAGTTGTTGATAGTTGTTTGGGTTTTTGTTTTGTTTTGTAGGGGTTTTTTTTGCGGTTTGTTCTATTTCTGTTGGGGTTTGAGTTTTCGCTGATGTATTTTGTCCCGATGGAGTGGGAGGCGGATTTTGGGATACCGTTCCTGAATCGGAGCATAGTGGACAGGTTCATAGGAAGAGTACTTTAAACGAATTTCCCTATGACAGCATGTGTCTCTTGGTGGTTAATAAGACACAAATCGAAGCCGGTAGAGAGAAGGACACTTCAAATTTTTCCTCCTTTCTGGAGGGGAAGGAGGAGGCGCGAACCAGATCCTTTCAAATACAAATGCCTGCTGCCTGCAAATTGTGGCTTTACTAACTGGCAGGTGAGTGCCGGCACACGAAAGAGACCCCGAGTAAACACCGGCTGTTAAAAAGGCGGCGTGGCCCTGCGCTGCCCGTCCCCCCGCGGAGCTGTGCAAGCCGGCTCTCCCGCGAGGCAAGAGCGCCCCCAGCCCGCAGGAGGCGCAGCGCTGCCCGACCCAGCCCCCCGCGCCCCACGGACACGCGTGGCCAGGCACGACGGCTCTAGGCGCGTCTCCGCGCGGAGCTCGCCGCCGCTGGCGCGCTGGCTGCACAGGGACCAGCTGTCCTGGAGGCGCGCGGGCGTGGGTGTCCCGCCCTGCAACGCGATTGAGATTCATCCATGGCCTGCGGGACACAGGACGCGTTCCCGGGCAGGTCCGAGCTGAGAACACAGCACACCGGCGGTTCTGTCACATGTTAACGCTGGCGTGGGTGCCACTGTCTACTGTGCGAAAAAGACGGCCACTTGATACCGCTCTCCGTGTGTTGAGATGTCTCAACTCACAGCATCTTGGAAAATTTATCTTGCTGTACATTATAAAATTAATTAATTTAATCAGATCATTAATTGCAGGAGAGATAATGTCATCCGCCGAGTGGCACAAGAGGCGCCGCTTTCTCCCTCTGCTACGTCGGGACCACAAAAGGAGAACAGTCGTTGCTCAGAGGCCCCGTCCCGGGGTCTTGCCCATGCACCCGCATGCCTGCCCCCACCTGTAAGTATGAGTAAGCTGAGCAAATCAGTGGCTTAAACTTTCGCCCCTATACCGAGATTTCTGTTTTTCGACACGTAAATCCCAGTATACCCAGAACGCAGTGGTGGAATTCGGGGAGTGAGAAGACAAAGGGAGTGCCTGAAGCTCTCCGATGAACGCCAACATTGCCCGTGACCGAATCGGTGGTTGTAAGGGTGAGGAGGGGTGCATTTACTTCGCTGGAGCACTCAGAGCAAAACTCAGCTCAGTTTTCTACTTACGGCTTTTTACAAAATCTCCGTCCTAGCTCTCCCTGAATTTTCGGCATTTAGTCACTTTCCTGATAATTTAGGGATATTAGCACTCTCTACACAACCCCCGAAAGGTGCGAGAAGCCCATAGCTTTTTCTCAAATGACAGACTAATTTTTTTAGAAGTAATTAATTCCGGAATCCACCTATAGTCACCTTACTAAAATCGCCTTTCATACGGTAGAGATGGAACAAAATTAATTGCGGAACGAGGGGTGACGAGGAATTTTGCCCTCCCCGCATAATATTTCTATGCTCCACAGTGACAAAAAAAGGCAAGGCGTGCTCAGCGGTCTGCGGGAACCGCGCTCCCGCCCATCCTGATACAAGTGGACACAAATCACAAGAGTAGCTTCCTGATTCCCGAGTGTAAAATAGAGTAAAATCTGCACTCACCCAGTCTGGCGGAGGGCTCCCATCCCAAAGTGCAATAGTGCGCCTTTCTTTCAGGTAGAGACATTTTTCTCCTGGCATCTTAAAAAGGGCAAACACAACATTGCACCCGTGTGACTTTCTCTGGTGTTAATGGCAAACAAGCAAACAAAGAGCACGTTAACAAAACAAGCTAAAAAAAAAAATCTGAAGATAAACCATGAGTACTGCTAAACCAGCGAAGGAACTTCCAACTTACCGATTGGAAAAAAAAGAGCCTAAGGGGGAGGGGGGAGGCCGGGGGAGGCAACACTTTGAGGAAGAGACAAAAAAAAAAAAAAAAAAAAAAAAAAAAAAAAAAAAAAAAAAAGGAGACACCGAAAAATCCTAACAATTCTAACATTAGACACAGACAGTTCTGGTGTAATTGGTGCATTGCTTATCGGGGAGCACAGGGAAACAGTGCATTTAGACAGAAGTCTGTCATCTCTGTTCATTCGTATCACATGGAACTGCCTGTTGGGAGAAGTAGTAGGGAAGGTTTTCTTGAAGTGCACCTACCCTTCTGGCGGGAAGGCTTGCTGGAATTGCTGGGCAGGTTTCTTCTGGAGGGTCCCATCTCTCTGGAGTAGCTGCAGTGGAGTTGAGGGCAGGTTCTCCGGTGAGGTAGGAATGTGCAGGAACTCCGCCCTCTGGGCACAGTCATACAAACCCAGCAAAACAGCCACTGCCAGCCCTAAAACCTCTAATGATCTTCACCTTCACCTCTTTCTAACCTAGCTCTCCACCATTTTTTGACCCATTTACCCAGGCACCTTCGTCACGGGGCGAGGAGGGGGGGAGGTGTCCAAACCAAGAATATTCCAGTGCACAGAAGTGCCGAGAATCTACAGTAGACACTGGCGCATGGACTCCTCTGTAGGGTTGTGTGTTTCTCTTTGTATACATATTTATCACCATTCGTTGAATTTGTAGCCGTGTGATATGTATGCGCATATACTTTATTGGGTGAGTGTATTATTCGCTATTATACAATTAAGTACACAGCCGTGACTCTCTACAGGCTTTGGGTTTTTTTTCCGTCCTAAGGGAAAATAAGAACAATTAAAGCATCTGATCACTAATAAAACAGTGAGTCTTATTCAATATTCTTTCTTAAGCAAAACCCTGATGTGGTTCAGTCAAAATGTAACCGAAGTTCTGTGGGAGTTTTGCTTGAGTGAATAGTGAATACGTGGTGATTGAGAGCTAACATTAACACAACTGGTGAGGGGGTGTGTACCTGAATCACAATTTCTGACATAAATCTTAATAATCATCAGAAGAAGTTATAAAGAGCAAAGTGACTTTGCAGTTGAACTATTTTTTCAAGTATCAGATTAAAAAATTATCACTTCCGCAAACAGTAGTTTCGTGTCATTTAAAGCAAAATGTATTATTGTTCACTTTCTTTTAAATCCCTTCGTAAGAATACATTCCAGATAACGGATGCTATTTTGCTGAAACAAAAGAAAAAATATTTAAAATATGTCAAAAATGGTTGGCTAAATATCATATTGTGGATTCGAGTTACAGTTTATTATCCCTCAAACATGTTTACGAAGGCAATCTTAAAATCGTAATTGGAGGTTTCTTGATGAGCAGATTTATTCTACTACGATCTATGCGAGCAAAGTTAATCACCTCAAACATCTACTAGCAAAATAACAATAGCTCCTTAATTCCATAAAGACCACCCGTCCCCTATAAACGCTCTGAATTATGGAATTCTAAAAAAAGGACGCTAGGACACGGCAACATTCTGGCAATGCATATATTAAAAAAATCCTAAAAGCTTAACTTAAGAATTTCACGTATAAACCATTATTAAAGCAAGTATCAGGTAACAAAATTATTACCTGCTACAAATATATAAATGAAAAAAAAAGAAGAATTTAAAATACCCAATCAAATCCACCACATTCAGTACCGGATGAGCCTGTGGAGAGATCAGCCTAGAACGCATCCTCAGAGAACAAAAGGATTTTTCTAGCTAGGGAGCAGGCAAAGCTAAAGGCATATGGGGGAGCCTTGGCAATACTGCTACACTCCATGACAACATTAACTTTCTTTCCCCCTTTACAAATACAGTCTTACTGCTAGTAATATACATGTGGAAACGCGAATAAATAAATTGTTGATTTTCAGCAAGCCAAACAAGCACCCCTTTCCCCAGTGTAAAAGAAGAGGAAAAGTCTGTGGCACCCGAGCCGCTTAGGCAGCACTTTCCTACCCTGGACCTAAAGGAGCGAGTGCTTGCTGAAACGAAGTCTGGAGAGACATACATCAGGGTTAACCTTTCCAGAAATTATTATGCATCACGCTTATCTAATTAATGCTTACTTGCCAACCCTAAATAAGACATGGCGAGAACTGCTTTCCTCCAACCTGACTTTTTTCCTCTTTTTAGTACACTGTCAGCAGATTTTTTTTACATTGCGAACTAAGTAATACTTTAAGTACGTGCTATTGGATTTCCTACATTATACAACGATTGCAAGTGGTAAATAATAAATCATTTTCTTTGTCAGCTGCAGCAGATGCCATTCTCTTGATTTGGTTAGGTACAAGTATACAGAATGGAGTCTCAAAGCTTCAAGACTGTAAATCACACCTACTTCATTTTAGTATTTCCGATAGGATTGTTGCAAAAGAGTTTGGGGGTTTTAGGGTTGGGGGTTTTTTTTGGCGATCATTTCTTTTAGTGACAATAGAGCAAAGAATATGGGGGAGGGTAGATGCTTCCAAGTAGTAGCATCATCTCTCCATCCTCAAACAAAACAACCTTTTTCCTCATACTGCTGATTAATTTTGAATTGCAAAAGTGAGAGTGAATGCCAAGAATATGAGAGATTTCTCCCCTTCTCTCCCACATAGTGCAAAACTGGGTGTCCCAACTCTCATCCGCAACCTTTCACTCCTTTCTTTTTCCTGCAGATATGCTTACATCTGTTTATTTATGACTTATTTTTTTAAGATCTCTCCTCACTCCTCTTACTCTTTGAGCACAAGCATTCTGTTTGCAAGACCTCAGATTTTTTTATTGTTGCTTTATTTCCCGATCCCCTTCCCCCTAGCATTTTTTCCCTCTTTTTCTTCCTCTTTTCTGTCTTTCTAAGATTAGCTCTTTAAAGGGTATGCGATAACATCTCTGAGGTAGAGATTATTTTTCATTGGGCCTATTGTGAGCAGTCGCCGGCTTATTGCACTGCTGCCGAGCCCAGTTTAGACTACACGAACGTAACAAATGAACAACTTGTCCTCTGCGGACTCACCGCGGGATCCAATTAGTTCCTAAACCTTTTGCACAAGATTTCTAATTATTTTCAGGAGTTGTGTTTTTTATAGGCTTCCCTAAACTCATCAAGAAACCAATTCTTTTTAGGATTAAATGTTTCTTAAAATTAGTAGCAGCATTGCCCCCTTAAAACTAATGGATTGATTCTCCAGGCAACGGAGAGTACTTAGGGACGCTTGCGTGGGTTAGTGGGCTCCAGCAAGCATTAGGAATCGGTAGACACATAGCGAAAAAGAGATCTTCTTCAAAACTCAAGTTTAAAGTGCATCGACACAGGTTTGGGGTTTTTTTTTCCACCAAAAACGTTTAAACATCGGTATGCACGCCAGAGCGTCACGTGACATACATCCCACACATCACCCACACCAGCCCCCCCCCAGCTCCCTGGCCTCCCTTGCAATACACCGCAACTTCACCTCGCCCCATTCGGTTCCTTTCCCGCCCGGGGGGCGAGGGAGGCAGAGGGCAGAGCTTCCAGCTGAAAAACTATCCCTACTTTTACAATATTGAAAGCCGAATTGTTTGCAGCATTAGAAGTATATAATTATAAAACACATGGTACTGATACTTCCGGAACCGTCTTTCTTTAAGATAAGATTGCGTTTTATATACATACATATCATACTCTACTAAATTTGTTCCAATGATTATATGAATGCTAATATGTATATACACGTACATACACATCCACAGCTAACAGATCTCGAGTTATCATGAAGCCTAAACTCCTGTCAACCGAATAATTCTTTGCATGCATTTCAAAACTAGAAAAAACACCACATATCAATGTAATAGATTAAAAAAACTTGTGTTTTTTTTTCCAATGTGTGCATATATACTTGAATTTAGACGTATGCATGTATATGCGTGTTTTGATGTATATATAGGCATGCAATTTTATGCATCGTTAGCTTAAGGCAGAATTTTTAGTAAGACAACCTTGTCCTAATAATTTTTAAGCAGACTTGATGAGAGTTCTGCCCCAAAACGGACATCACAATAATGGCCGTTGTGTTTAATTAAATACCCTGATCTTTTGCATTTGAAAATACTGTTGTTAAAGACAGTATGATCGGCGGGGGGGGGGGGGGGGGGGAGAAGAAAGTACCATGTGAAAAATGGTGGACTGCTGTAATAAGCAGTGCTCTGATCTCCCTGTAACTTTAAAGCCTCTTGCATAATCATTTTAGTTAATAAAAGAGACAAAAAAACTATCAAGTATATATGAATTTAGCCTATTTTTTTTATTTCTGTGTGTTCATAGTAAACATTTTTGTAAGTGACAAACACGGGCATATGACCACAGTATCACAATCAAGAAATTTTAAGACGACATTAACAATCACTCAAATTTATGCGGCATCTGCGCAACACAGGTTACATATTTGCAAGGTTTACCTATAAGTACAATAGGTATTAACATTTCACTACATTTAGAAAAAAAATAAAGGTGACCTGTTAGTGACCACATACATCAAAATATACACAACACAAACTGAAGGCAATCATTGATTTTGTCCCCTTCTGATTCATTTGAATGGGCAGTGCTGCAAACTGAAATAATGTTGCTGTTTTAAAATTACTCCGAACATTGAGTGCATTTTCTAAAACCCAATCTTTGGTCTAAAAGTAAACAAACGAACAACCAACAACAAAAAAAGAAAGCAGTTCAGTAAAGAAAAGAATAAAATTATACATGGCCAAAATATAGTTCTTGGGCATCTTTCAATATTAATTCTGCTTAAATAGAAATCACATTTTAATTTTTTATAATTTTCGTAAATTTAGTGATGGTAATTTTTTTCCTTTCAAGGTCTGCACCCACCGACATATCCATGAAAACTTATAATACTGCAAACATGGAGAATCTGGCGGCTTTTAATGATAAATTTACCGTATTTGAATAAAAATTGCAAAAGCAGTCACTATTTAGATACACATTCTACTATTATTTTGTCTTCCAAACTTCATAGCCTACAATGTAATCTCCCCACATTGCACCTTGCTGACACTCCTCACCTTGGTAGAATAATAAACAACCCTAAAGACTGAACAAACGTACAGAAAATGGGGGACTTAATAAAAAATACCTGGACTTTTTTGTTTTTTTTTTTTTTTTCTTTTTCCTTTTAATTATCATTTACAATGCAAATGTGTGTAAAATGTTCACTTACAGTCTGATCCCATGGATGTTAATGTATTAAAGGGTTTGAAGAAGACCCCTGATTTTGATGTGTGAAATAATCAGAAAGTCCTCCGGAAAGTCCCGTTGTAAAACTTGGCAAAGAAGGTCTTAAGGACTCACAGGGGAGAGTGGAGGGTGCCTGTGGCGACGTGGAGGAGGAGGCTGCCCTGGCCGTCATTGAAGTGCTGCTTTGAGAAGTCATTGAAGGGTGAGGAACATGGGGGAAAAAGTAACTCGTCTGTCCTGCTAGGAGGTTTACAGAGCAGGGGTTTAGGGAATAGGTGCCGGAGCAGGGAACTGACAAGCCACATGGCACTGAGGCGGCCAGAGCTGCTGCTGTGAGGTGATGAGTGGCATAAGGTATCTCTCCATTGACTAGTCTATCAACACTTAACCCATTAGACGTGGAAAAGGAGTGGTTGTTTCCCAAGGAGTTTTGAGTCAACACTGAGCTGTAGGGCATGGGGTGGCTGGGGTAGGCTGACGTGGTCCCATTGTAACTCAAAGTGCTGCTGGCCCGGGGGTGGTGCAGGGAGAGGAAGGGGGACATAGGCCAGTACAAAGATCCTGCCCTATCCATGAATGTCAGTCCGGTGGAGGTGAGCCGGGCGCCCCGCTTGAAGGCTAGCTTGGCCCGCGAGGTGGTGGAGCGCCGGCGGAGCTTGCCGGTGGTGCCCCCGATGAAGACATCGTCGCTTGATGGGTCCAGCATCCAGTAGTTCCCTTTGCCCGGGTCGTCGTAGTGGCGGGGAACCTTGACGAAGCACTTATTGAGGGAGAGATTGTGGCGGATGGAGTTCTGCCAGCCCTGCTTGTTCTCCCGGTAGTAGGGGAAGTTCTTCATGATGAACTCGTAGATGCCGTTGAGCGTGAGGCGCTTCTCGGGGCTCTGCCGGATGGCCATCATGATGAGCGCGTTGTAGCTGAACGGCGGCTTCTCGTACTTGCCGTTCTTCTTCTCTCCCTCCTTCCCGCTCTCCCCGTCCTTGGTCCCCTCCGCCGCCCCCTTCTTCTCCTCCGCCACCTTTTCCTTCTCCTCCAGCTCCGCCGTCGCCGCCGCGCCCGCGTCGCCCTTGCCGGCCAGCAGGTCCGCCTTGGCCACCTCCAGGGCGCCGGAGGCGGCGGCGGCGGCGGGGGGCGGCAGGAGGAGCTGCCCCTTCTCCTCGTCCTCCTCCTCGGCCGCGGCGGCTCGCTGGGGCTGCTGCGGCGGCGGGTGGTGGTGATGGTGGTGATGGTGATGGTGGTGGTGGGGGTGGTGGCTGTTGTGGTGGCTGTGGCTGCTGTGGTTGTTGTCGCTCTGGACGGCTTCGGGCACCAAGCTGTTTATGCTAAAGGAAGATTTCGGCAGCATTTTCACTTCCTTCCTATCTCCCATGTCCAACATCACACACTAATCTGAGGGGGAAAGTTGCGGCGGCCGAGGAAGCAGCGCGCGGGGCGGCGGTGGCCGAGACGGCGGCGGCAGCGGTGGCACCACCGGCGGCGGCGGCGGCGGCGGCAGCGCAGTTGGACCGCAGTCTCAAGCGCTGGCAAGTCATGTAGCAGGGACAGGAACCGCCGGGGAGGGAAAAAAATAATAGTAATAATAATCACCAATCAGATTAAATCGAACCGAGTCAGAGAGGAGGAAAAAAAAAAAAAAGGAGAAAAACGGGGAAAAATCCCCTCTGAAAACCCAACAATAAAAAAACCACAACACACAAACACACACACGTAGAAGGAAAAAAAAAAAATAAGCTACTTCATGGTGCCTTGTTCCCCCGGCAAGGCAGAGCAGGGGGGAGGAAGGAGCAGCCGCAGCGCGGGCCGGCGAGGAGCGAGCGGAGACGGGCGACACAGACCGCCCCGGCCGCAATTAGTTTCAGAGCTGCAGGCACGCACCGGGGCTGTACGGAATTTTTTGGTTTAACCTTTCCCACCGGCCGCCCAATCAGGGACGGCGGCGTGCCGGCGCGTTTGCCCGCCCGCTGGCCAATGGCAGCCCGCTGCTCCGCCTTTTCCCGCGCCCGCTCGCCGCCGGCCCTCCCCTCGCCGCCGCCACGGATCCTGCGGCGCAGGGATACCGGCACAGGGGCGCATCACCGCGGCGGTTGCGCCCCCCCCCCACAATGCCTCCCCCCGATCGTAGCTTCAAGCACAAATCCCCTCACGCCAAACAAACAGTGCCCGTCCTACGACCGCGGGCCTGGCCGCTTTTCCTACTTCAGATTATCTCCGGCAGACTAAAAGTTGCCCCGTCCTTCTTAGCCTACTCCTCTCGCGACGAAGGAGGCGGGGTGGGAGGCCGGGTGGGTGAGGAGACCGCGAAGGGACTACTTTGCGGATCCCACCGAAGTCACTCGGCGAGTTTGTTTTTCCTAGGCCCTGGTGGTGGTTATCCCTGTTTATTATTTTACCAAGAGAGAGGGGAAAAAAAAACCAAAACAATCAGCTGGAGGAAACGGAGACAGCGGGGCAGTCCGGCAGCCGCCGAGGGCCGGGGTCCTGCCCGGGAAGACGGTCTCCTTCGGCCCGCTCTGTCCGTGTGTGCCGCGCTCCGGAATGTGAGTTGGGAAGGCACGGAAAAAAACAAACCGCTCCTCCGCGCTCTCTCTTGTGTCTCCGGCGGCGGAGCCGGCTCTCGCCGGCCCACCGCAGCGCCCTACGGGGCTGCCGGGACAGCGCGGGGCGCTCGGGCCCTGCTCTGTGCGCTGTCCGGGGGGGGGGGGTCAGCCAGAAAAGCGCAGGTGTAATAAATAAATCATAGTATTGATAACCCACGATAACTTCACGATTTCTTGCTGGACGGTGGTACCGGGTTTTGGTTTCGCGGTGCACAGTAGGTCCCTTTACAGTCGTGCGGAGGCCGGGATCAGCCTGCGGTGTCCCGGGGCCGAGAGACTCGGTGTTCATCATCCATATCGCACGGTTTCTGACCGTCCGCACGGGAGAAAACATCAGCCCTGGAACAAAGCGAAATAAATCGTGCAGATTTCTTAGTCGGGAAGTAGAAGGGGAAATGTAATGGTTAGAGAGCAAACGGATCACATTCAGACCGCAGCTGTAGGCGAAAGCAGCGCGCAACCCCTTCGTTAAGTCACCTAAAGTTTATGTTTGTGCTGCAGGAAAAATTGTTTCGTAGAAATGACAGATACAGTTTAATCCCAGCTAGAGCAATTTATCCCGGGGAAATTCAGCTTAGAGCTCAGTGCAGCAAACGTGATTTTGTATAGTTGTGCATGTGTGTATGTGAGAGAGTGTGGGGGTGAGAAAGAGAGAGTAAATAACAAGAAAAATTACAATAGACTAGTAATAAACAATTGCAATCGGAAATGGCATGAACTCTGTGCATTGGATTAACCTCGAATGACCTTACCATAATGGTATTTATTTATCCAATTTCATAACAGGTTGGTACTGACACACACACACACAAAAAGATAAAAGTCAATGAGGCACCATGCGTATATGTCTTACTTTTTTAAATGCATTTTTTAAAAAAATCATATCATTTTTTTAAATTATTTAATTGCTCTACACCGATGTATGGGAATTCTCGAGGAAGAGTGTGTTGTGGTGAATATGACTTGACTCTACCATGGCAAAGGGTAAGAGGAAAGGTAAGATTCCTGCACATTATTATGATTATGATGATCATTAACTAATATGTGTCATTACGATGCACTAGGATCCCATCAGGGTGACTGGGCCCTGTGCGTTTTCCTACTCGGTCTAGCATGTAATGATTCGGTGTAACCGGATTCTTGAGAAAGGACAGGTTACGTAAACATTTACTGATGTGGAGTAACTATACTATTTGTACTCTGATATGCAGGAAGGAAAGTGTTGATTAACACAGAAGAAAAAAAAAGGGAAATTAGCTGATTGCATGCTCATAAGTGCAAGCTGTCATTGAACTGCTTTTAAAATAGACACAGCTGGGTGTTTGTGTTGAAAAAATTCTTGTGTTTTTGCTAATACTGAAATAAGCATGATTTTGTATACCAAACATTTTCAGATCATTAAAATTTGTAATCTGTGCTGGTTTTAAACACAAAGAAAAGAAACAGATTCATTTCGCTGTAAAATTTGCTGATATTATATTAACTCAATCAGGTCTGTACAAATGGTGTATTGTGCCTTATCAAATCTCTTTGATCCATTTAATGCACAAAGTGCCAAACGTGTGTATTGTTTGTTAACATTGAACGTTTTATTCAAATCCCAGCTCTGCAGCGAACTGGAGTATTCTCGTTTAATGTAACACTGACATTGCCTGTTAAAATTTTAATGTGTTGAGGTGTTTCTTAGGTCAAAGCAGAGCTTACTTTGCCTTGCGATCAGGGATGAAATTGTAGCAGGGAAGAAAATAAACTTTTTTTTTTCCCATTTGTGAGCAAAGGGCTAACACCGAAGAAGCTTGCTTTTAAAGCATTTGATAGTCTAAATTTAACATTCAGTCATTTGTCAGGGCTGCTCTGTGCAATAAAGCTCTGTGCACAAATTTAGGATTTCTATTATATTTTTTTTTTTACGCTGTGGATATACAGTTCTACCAAAAAAGGAAATGTTGCTTCCAACATGTAGTACATATCTTTCTAAACCCGTGAAGATTAATTCACTGTTTACAGGACAGAAGGATGTGTAAGGGATACGACGTCAATTATTATCTCTGTTGGACTTTAACTTTCGACTCCCTCTATTTTTTTTACCTCCACTGAAAATTCTCCGTTTATGAAACTTGGACATATTTACTTTGGGAATGCGATGGTCTTACTCTAATCCAAATTATACCCTAAGCTCTGCCCTGGCCACGACTCCCGTTCACTTCAGTGGTAGCTTTGTGCGTCGTAGCACCGCATGATATGACACCTCTGCTCTGGATAAACTGGAATTCTCCTAAAGTCCCCTGTGGCAGCATTTTCTAACGGGGAAGTTTTTGTAGAAGAAGCTTTGGTGTGGAAAGGAAGTGCACGGCCCAGCTCTGGGAAACATGCCTGGGTTTGCAGAGAGGACCCGGCTCTCTTCAGACCGTGGATGCTCCCTCACCTGCACGCTCGCCCGCGATCTGGACTGGCCGTACCGAAGAGCGGAGATGGGCCAAGAGTGTCCAGCTCCGGGATCAGGATGGCTGAGCTGAAACGTCCTTGCTAAAGTGCCATTCTACAGAGATATCTGTGCAGTTCTGGGGTATAACTCGCAGGGACAGCGTTTCAACTGCACATTTTTCTCCCTCGTATCTTTTTTTTTTTTATTATTTATTTTAAATTGAAGGTCAAAGGAAAAACAGGCCCTCTCCACTGTAAACTCCACGCATATATCTCTCTATCCCCCAGCGCCAGTCTTCAGCCCCCTTTCACAAGGGTATTGCGGCTCTGTACTCTCAGGCTCTTTCAACTGGTTAAGCTGCTAAAATATACTGACAGCTTAAGAAATGAATGAGAATTTCTTCAGCCATGAAGAAAGGGCATTTAATAACCACGCTTCGATAGCATCATGCTTCCACGAAACGAGTCGGGACACTTTAGTTTAACTATCAATAATATCACTTTCGATACTGTAAACGGCTGGATGTAAGCATATATAATTCTATTCCCACTTGTCTCTAAGCTTGCCTTATTTATTCCAGGTTACCTGGGCAATTAAGGTAAGGGTTGTTCAGCAGACACTGATACCGTACTGCTAAGGCATGGAGACTGAGGACGCAGCGGTGCGCTAACGAAGAGAAAGAGGTAGTCAAACATTTTGAAGAGGGGTGAATGGGACTGAACGTGGATGGATGGATGGATGGATGGATGGATGGATGGATGGATGGATGGATGGGGGCGAAGAGGGAGAGGAAGTATTCAACGGTCCACCCTCTATCTGCATTTGTAGATTTAAGTTTAGCTGTCCGTCTCCAGCCAACTTCCAGTTAATCCTCAGCAGCTGGCAGTGGTGCAAATATTTAGTGATTAGAAGTTAGTCTATTTAGCATGCTATATCCTTCCACAGGTTTTGGTTACAGGTTATACGATTAGGATTGCGAGAACAGTAGTGAACTAAACTTCCCAGTAAGAGGTCTTCACACCAGGGAAGTGTTACTTTGCTGCAGCAGCCCTGCCTCGTCAGTCATTAGGAAGCTGCAGGTTGTCAGAGGCTTCTCTTGCGCGCACACACGCGCAGACACACACCAGCGCACACACAAAACCACAGCACTAAAACTAAATTAAGAAGCCGATGATTAAGACAAGCGTCTACGAGGCCTGTCATTTCAGCATCCTTCCATCATAACATTGTGGCACCGAGAAATTTGCTTGAAAACCCTGGAAAAAATTGTCTATGGGAGAGCCTCGTGTTTGAGATAGCATAAATGTTAACATCAAATATAGTCTGGGAACTGCCTCGGATGCAAGATAGTATTCCGCAGAGGAAAGGAGCACCGCAGATACCTCTGGGCTATCCGCGCACTCTTGAAACCCTGGTAAGTATCTTTCCGTTCTGTTGCAGCAGGTACACAGGCTCTGTGTGACTGGAACCGGACCGGGTTTGAAATCCGCAGCTGTGTTCTCTTCGGAGTCTTCGGGGAACTCCCCCTAAAGAGAGATCTGTAATGAAAAGTCTCTACTGGATGACTAATGGTTATTGGCACTCAGGGCCCCTTTAAGGGGAGCAGCGCATATTGTGCCGAAGACCTTGCAAGCACCCTTTAAATACAAACATTTTAAGTCCTCCTCCCATGCATCCCCACCCCTGTTGTTTTCGGGCTAGTTCTGTTGTATCTCCTCGCCTCCCCCACTCCAAACTCTAGCTTTCCCTCCCCTTACACTATTCAGAACTAATTGCTCAGTTGCTTAAATGTTTCAAGAAGGGCTAAATTTCTCCATTCGTTCATCTTTTGAGAAGCTGCACTGTACCATAAAGAACAGCCAGCAGGGCACTCTATACCTCCGAGAAGCCTGCGCAACCAGGGGAGAGGTAGCGTTAAAACAATGACATTAGCCAACTAAGTGCAGAGTTCTCTTCCTGTTGAACTTTAGGAAGTTTCTTGGACAGGTAGAGGTTGGACGGAGAACTTGGAAATGGGAAACGCTGGCTGTAGGAGCCAGAAAGCTTTGCTGGATGTCATAAGCGTAAGACAAGCTAGAATAGTGAAAGAAAGAGATCCGAAGAAACATTGGAGTATGCGTTTTCCACGGTGGCTACGCTGGGTGTAGAGGTCTGAATTAAATCGCCTAAATTAAAACCTGAAAATTTGTTTATTCCCGTGGTTATACAATGCCGTCCACAGAAAGGCTATCTAGAGAGCGTAGAGCATACGCTGAATTTGGTGTGTTCAGCTGCCACTGCCAGAATTGTTCAGAACAGAATATTTTTACACTCGCTGCCAACTTTAACGTTAAGACGTGCGGTTTTTTAGATCCTAAAGGTCGCTATTATTTTAGATGCCAGCGTGCATAAGAGAGCCGTCACACCTACCTAGGTAATATGTGTCCCTGTGTAACAAAAGGTCTCCCTAATTCAGGAATCAAACCGAAAATTAAAATATCCCTTAAGAATTATCCACAGAGTTATGTAGACGACGATAATCAAATGCAGGGGGAAATGGACAAGTTAAAAGCCTTGTACTGTTCTCGAGGTTTAAATACATAATTTTATTTTCTTTTGTGTTTACTGTTAAAACATTCTTGGCCAGCACAGTGCTTTTGCCGGTGTTATCAGATTGAATTAAAGAACTAAGAAATAAAATACAGGGAAAGACAAAGACCGGGGTGGGGGGTGGGGGTGGGGGTGGGGGGTTGTCAGAGAAAAAGACCCAACAGGAAAAAAAAGGCAAATAGCGCTTGAAGAGGCTTCTAGCTGCTCCTTTACTCCTAAGAAGCTGTTGTTGCAATATTTTCGTGATGTTGTTCTAGAGCTCTTTAACCTGTTATAAGCGTAATCTTTGGCAAATGACACATGTATCTGGTGTTGCGGTTTTTTCGGCAACTCAAGAGAAAAGATGCTCTCCTCCCACCCTGTCTCTCTCCTCTAGCCCCGGGACGGGCGCAGCCTCCCTCCCGGTGCTTGTGTCCCTCCGTGTTCTGCAGAAGACGGCCGGACGCCCGTCCCACCTGGTCACTGCCTGCTCGGCCCTGCTCCTCCCCGCCGCAGCCCTCGCACCTCCACGGTACCCCTCATCTTAGCGGGCTCTCGGGCTCAGCCAGATCAGCTGCAGATACAATTTTTAGGGCCTACAAAACTGCAATATCGTTCCCTACTCTTCCCACCCCGTACCACCTCAGTGTCCCCTTGTAAACACAGCAAGATGTCCGAGCTAGCACAACAGCCATAAACCAGCCATACGCCCCTCTAGCAGAAGGCGTTCAGAGCAGAGCAGAGCCGATTTTAGCTTTTTCCATTCCTGGGGCTCGGGTGGGAGGAGGTGCGGGTGTTCTCTCCGGCCGCCGCACCATAGCAGTGGGAGCCGCACTTTGCGGGTGTAGGGATCATGAGGCTTGCTCTAGCTCCAAGGAGGACGCCCGGGAAGCACATTTGGCTCCCTTCTTGGTCTCCTCGCGTGAGAAGAACTCGCAGGAGCTGGCTTTTTATATCGGTTGTTCTGAACATTTTTACAGCGGGCAGGGTGGTCTCCATGTTTCCTTTCTTCCTTTAGTAGAGGGAGAGGGAAGTGATGGTAAGGGGTTTGTTGGATGATTGTAACCGCTACTACTTATAAATAAGTTTCTTGGGGAAGGGCTGATATCTTGATATCAGTGGGTGTGCTCATGTATTATTTTAATATGATATGTCTTATATACAGAGCTTTTTTTTCTCCTCCCTCCCCAGCCTCCCCCTCTTCCTCCTCCCCCCCCCCCCCCCCCCCCCCGCTTTGTTTCTGGAATTTGTTTCGCTTTTAAAGCATCAGCACAAACAAACAAACACACAAAAATGACTGGCAACAAGTTAAATCCCATTTGTGTCCCTCCCACCGCGCACGGACCGTGCCTTACTAAAGCCTGGGGTTTGTAGTTTTGCCTCGACAATAACTTGATCAAGAAAGAGAAGTGGTTGCAGAGAGACTTTCCATGCACTGACAATGCGGAGAGGAAAGACTCTGAAAGAAACAGTTCTTCCCGGGATGTATCGCCTTTGTGTGTTTTCTCCTCTCTATCTTTTAGATGGGGCGTTTGCAAAGGCATACACAAAAACAAAGGTTATATTTTCTAGGGGGGTTTTAGAGAACGATATTTGTATAGTCGAGCTATAATCTCTATCTAAATAATTAAATCATGCCGTGCCTCCGGAAACTCCAACAAATAAATAATTTCCATTTGCCTTCAAGCAGAATACTGACAGAATGACACTGCACCTTATTTTCAGAGCGACTTCAAAACAGCAATAAAAGATGGTAAAGTCTTACAAGTCCTTGTACACGTTGAAATTAATAAACCGATACCAGTTTAGGAGCAGGTCACTTTTTCTCCCCTCCCGAAGCGACTACAACCTAAATTATGTGGTTCTATTAAAGAATCCGCAAAAGCGAGAAGCTCTTTCTCACTGAAGGTGGTGATCATGTCCCACTAAGGCTTCACTAAAAGGCTCTTAGAGTGAGACATCTGGATTCCCGTACATTTCCTTATTTTTACCTTCCAGTGCAATCACGGAAAAAACTTCCGTGTTTGGTGGTGCTAAACGCACCTTTTCAAGCAATCGCACGATTTGCAAATGATAGTTTAACTTTAGTTGTTGTGGTGGGCAAGTGTTTTGTCATATGAAATTAACTTCTGAAAGCCTTTGTACCATTTTTTTTTAATTTGTGTTTGGCGACAACGCGGATCATATCTCATCGCGTTGATGGTTGATACAATTGCTAAATTAAAGGCATGTTTTCAACATTGATAAGCAACAACAAAAAAAAACCAACCCTCTGAGAACTCATCCTCAGCAAAACAACCCGAAGAGCAGCATAATAACGCAGTGCAATATTTCCCAACCGTGTGCTACTTCATATTCTTCTGTATCATTCTGTGTCTCTGTTGTCTGTGCCTAAAGATAGCCAAGCCACTCTTGGTCTTCTTGCCTATAATCGGCACCTAAAAGAACATGCGGACAATATACAGATAATCACTTTAATTGCTTGGAAGAATGTAATTGGCGTTATATTATTTCCGTGTCTTTCCCTATTCTTCCATAGCAAATATTAGCAATTGAACTACTTGTCTTGACGAATTCCTATGTTTGAGCCCCAAGAAGGGCACCGAGTCATTGCAATAAAGTGATAAAACCTTCGTATGCACGGCGCAGTTTTACTTTCTCTGCTTATGTTCTGTTTTCTACCTTAAATGAGGATACCGAGTTGAGCCAAGTGTTCTGATTTAGGCACTGCTCTGGACGTTCGGATTTTAAGTCTAGAGCTTTCAGTATGTTTGGACATAAATTGTGATTTTCCACATTTCGAAAGGGACGAGGCTCTATTTATAAATGTTATAGAAGGTTTCGTTACTTCAGGAACAACAAAACAGGAATAGAGCTGCAATTTCCAAGAAAATAGGATTTCAAAATATAGAAATAAAAATGTAGAAGAGACGATGTATAATTCAATCAAATTACAGAAAATTGCTTTAAAATTCAGAATAGTAGCGATCCATTATGTCACCGTTTTATTAGTGACAAGTACAATTACGCTAAAATAAAGGACGCTGGTGAATATATAATTGGCTGTAATCATGTTAGTGTTTGAATAAAAATGACGGGGACATTTAACACTTTGACAATAAGATGTTCAGAAACTATGTATTCAAACAGTTTTTATTTGCATCCACGTGAAGGAGAAACACACATTTGCTTACAAGGGTTTTTAAACTTTCAATAAATATATAACTAAAAATTTTAATAATTATTTTATTATCCAAGCCTTAGTAAACTCTCCTGAGGACGACACAATTATTATTGATTGCAGTACCCAAAGGACGCCACCTACAGGAAAAGGTCTTTAGGCTTAACACAAATCTAACCACTCTTCATTAGAAAAAAGAAAAAATCGGAGTTAATGTTCCTCTATAAACTCGGCTCCGATTTTACCCACAACACCGATCACAATATTTGGTTTGTAATTGCTTCTTGCGATTCAGTTCGTTACAATTTGACATGATCTAGGGATCTGTTACAAGAAGCTTTTTCTGAGATACGACATTCAAAAAAAATAAATAGAACTCCACGAAGAAACACTTTTTTTCTCCTTATAAAGAGATACTTTTCTCTCAGTATTGACTTGATCGTCCCTCAATATGCAGAACAGCCCCTGAGATCTCTTCCATCAAACCAAGCAGTGGAAGATGCTTGCAAAAGAACACTGAAAACAAAACAACTTGATTGAATGCGGTTTGTGCAACAATTGTGTAATGGAATAACTGTAATTTCCTTACCATTAACTTATTTTCTTTTGGATAATGTCAATAAATACCACCTATCCTAAACATACTGTCATCTTTTCTTAGAATGTATCCTTTGTCCCATAGATTCCTACTTCAATGCACCATTTAGCCGTTTACTTTTTGAGCCCTTGCTGGGAAACTCATCGAGGTAGAAAGAGTGCCCTTTAATATTTTGATCATAGAAATATAGACCGGGAAGGTGGCATATGCCCTCCATGATGTGGCTCCAACACTTCAGTTCAAACTGCAGAAAATACAAGCAGAGTTAGAGGAAACTTTCAGCACTCCTCTTTCTGCGTTGTTTTTGTTTGGTTAGTTGGTTTGCTGTGTGTTTTTTTTTTTTTCCTTCCTCCTCCGGTTTCAATCCCGAACGACTTTTTATTTTTTTCTGTTTTTGTTTCTTGTTTATCTTCCCCTCTCGACAGTTCTCCAGATTCGTGCCCCTGGTGTGTATGCGCGCGCGTGTAAGGGGGTGTATATCCTAAATAAACCCGTGCAGATCCTGACCCCGTCCCAGCGGAAAGCCCTGCAGACCAACACAGTCCGACTACGCCTTCACAGTCGACTCTCTTGCCCAGGCGGGTTTCACCAGTTCGTGCAGCTCTTTACAAATTAAGTAGCTCTGGCTTCTTTCTAACTTAGGTCAGAGATCTGGACTGGCTTGTTAAAATTCAGGGGTGGATTAAACTATGCACAGAGGAGTTAAATGCAGAGGTGTGCTGACACAAAGGCTGACAAAAATAACCCACGGTGCACTCTCGATTTTATGCATTATTTTGGAAACCGGGGACAAAAGTCTGGAAACTATTGTTATTTGTGCTCCCACTGGAATCATGCTCAAACTTATACTGAAGGTCTGTCTCTGTTTTCTCGCTTCTGGGCATTGTCAGTGAATGACCCAAATTAAGAGGCTGTGTCGTACCCCGCCTGCCTTTAAACTTGAGGAAATCTCAGGTGAGGAGTTTTTCTTCCCTCTGGTAGCCGTTCCCGCAGGCGCATCCGGAGACCGGCGGGTCCCTCCCCGCCGGGAGCCGAGAAGAGGGCACCCTTCTAAACCAGGAGATATGGCATTTCTTCACCAAACCGCAGATGTCAGCCTTTTCCTACGTGTTCGGGCTGCTAATGTGGGCACTTCACACAACAGAAATGCTCGTCTCGGGAGCCTTTCCCAGGGCCAGCCGCCGGTTTTGCTCATCGCCTCTGCCGCAGGCGGCCCTGAGGCCTCAGGAAGGGGGAATCCGATGGAACCCCTCCGAGCAGAGCACCTCGCAGCGCCCCGGAGTCCCTCTGCAAACCACCCGAAGCCTGAACTCCGCACATCCCCGCGGAGACCGCTATCCCAGCTCGACATCTCCCGTGCCTGCAACTGCCGCAGAGATCATTTTTTCGGTGTAATTCACACCAAAACGTCCCTCACCCAGCATTGCCCCCGCCCAGGCGGGCTCCGCGGCGGGGTCGCAGAAAGCTTTGCAATCCCTTGGACCCCAATGCCCCACACGGGACCCAGCGGCCGGTGCCGGGCCGGGCTCGGAGCGGCGGAGGCGTCTTCCGCTAGGAGGGAGCCCTATGCGAACGGCGCCGGCGACATCTAGCGGTCGAGGACCGCCAGCGCCGCTGCCGCCGTGCTGCTGAAGGCAGCCGTCCGGGCGGAGGAAGAGATACCTGGTCTGCACGACTGACGGGGTGCGGCGGCAAGGAAGCTCCTCCGGCCCTCGGCACATGAAGTTCCCGCTGTTTTTCTAAGGGTCACGCGCAGTTGTTTCCCCCCCTCTCCTCAAACTCCACAATGTTTTCGGTGCAGCTTTGGTATCAATGCGAAACGCTGGCTCCCTCTTCGACGTGACGTTTTTGCGTGTTTACACAAATGGAGCACTGAGAGAGAACAAAAACAAACAATAAACCCAAACTCAATGCTTTCGCCTCACTCCCCAAAGAAGAAATGCAGGAGTTGCTGTCCCTTCCATCTTCCCCCTCCGAGGTGACCTCATAGGCCGACTCTCTCCCTGGGCCCACGGCCTGACCCGAGCGTGGGCACTACCCGGTGCTGTGAGGAAGAGGAAAACAGCAATACTGTTGAGTGAGACACCGCTGGCGAAAGGAGCCCTTACAATTTAAACCTTAGTGTCAGCTCTCATTAACAGCTCAAGTCATCTTTTCCCCGGGCAGACCTAGTCTGGTTTATCGACTTAATAGAAAACAAAACACGTGTTTGTATTCTAGTATTATAATCTCATTCCTTGCCTTGCGGAGAGCAAGTTCTCCTCAAAATCGTGAGGGTCTTCCAGAAGCAGCAATACTTTCCTTTCTCCCTCTGCCCTCCCAAGAAAATTTAAGGATGTCCCCGTCCTCCTGCCCTTCCTTGTGAATAGGGGCTGCAATGGCAGCCACAAGAAAAAGCTTCCACTGAAGCCACGGAAGCTAAAATAGTCCGAGAAAAATAGTCACTGCTATGTTCAGCCAAACTTAGCAAAGCACAATTGCCTCTGCGGGAAACTTTGGGGGTTATTTGTACATCAGGTGAAGTGCTCAGCGGCTCGGATCCACTGCCAGGACCACAGCATCTCTCAGGGAAGCCGGCCGTGAGGAGACAAGCACGCCAGGCAATAACAAGCGACAGACTGAGAGCTTCGAGCCAACCCAAAACAAACAAACAAGCTCTCCCGACTCTCACACCAGGATGGTGGCTTTGATAAGAAAGCAGAGAAAGTTTTGAAGCGCTGCAGACGCTTTTGTAAATGTATTTCAACTGTCTGTGCAGAACAAGCTTTTTTATTTTTTTTTTTCTGAAACAATGGATAAGGGAGGTTGAAAGTTAGAGCTTGATAAAAGGAAGGAATGTATTTCTCACGCTGCAAAAGCGGGAGAGGTTCGTAGGAGTGGCAACCTAAGCTGAATAAGGGAGAGGATTGTGGTACAAGAAAAAAGATATGATTCATTTCACACCACCCTCAGCACCTTCGTTGGGGTATGGATCTGCGCGCAGTTCCAACCACAGGACACTTGAACTTGAAAAGAGTAACCGATCGAAATGAAATGTCTCAATATTCACCTCTTTGCTTCAGTGACCAAGATCTTTTAAAGTTATCTCCTACTGACCGTTCCTCCCCGTAGGGAGGGTGCGGATGTGGAATTGCCCAGTTGCTGCACCGCGCCCGGGGCGCACTCTGCGGGGCTGCCAGAGTCGGGCTGCTACATCTCAGTGGAGGGAGCAGGGCCCCCGTCCCGGGTGCCTCTCTCTTCTGCTGGAGGTTCCATATTCTACCAGAAAGCAGGGTCCACAACTTCCCTCTTTCGAAGCAGCGTTTGCTCTCAAGCTCTTGGCTGTCACTAATATGGTAGTAACTACACAGCCGTCCTACAGTCAGAGCAGAGGCTCCTTCTGCACCTTTCCTCTCCAACACACACCGCCAGCGTTTTAATTCTAGCTCCAAAGCGAACCTGCAATTATGGGCGTCCCTCGTCCCCTCCCGCTCACATTCTCTTTTGAGATATTCACTGAGGAAGGCTGTTTGGATTGCGAGTAAAATCAAACAGGGAGGGAAGGAAGGAAAAAGAAACGCAAACCCGATAACCCAGTAAACCCTTCCATTTACTGTTTATAAAACTCATTGTCATGCTTCACTCAGGCTGTCTGCCTAGCTTGGGGAAATAAATGTGACTGAACCAGAGACAAAGCCGACGCAGCTGTATCTGAATTTCTCAAACACTGTAAAACGCGCTCTTGTCTGATAATTCTCGGGGTTCTTTTTAGTGTTATAATCATTATACCTAAAGTGAACATATTCGAAAGAAAGGTACTTGGCCGCGTAGAGACCTCATTCCTGTTGGGAATACACAGAGATTCCTTCAGCAAAAAAGCCAAAGGCTCATGTTCCCTCTTGCTTAGAAGCCTTGGCAGATAAGCTGTGATAAACTAAGGAAAAATTGAGATCTGTAATTTCGTTTAATTTCTTTCTTTTTTTTTTTTTTTTTTTTTTTTTTTGACATTCCTTCTGATTCCCGCAGCCCGCTTCGGCAACGTAACGCTGCAACTGCGGAGGGGGGGTGGGGGTGGGGGTGGGGGCGGGGGAAACCAGAGCACCACTCTCTTGCAAGGGGAAAGGTGTCCACTGGATGTTCACCTTCAAGCCGTCATGTCAGCTTTCCTGTCTGGAGGGTTGTCAGGAGCCTGCCAATGTGTTTGGTTTTACCAGGGCTATTACTAAAGTAGATTCTTGCCCTCGACTCCTTTGGAGAGGAGGAGGTTAAAACACATCTGGGCCACCACAGGAGTTGTCTCTGAGGGAATGCGTCGGCGCATTCCCATATACCTCGCCTTAACTGCCTGGCTTCTGGCGAGGACGGGCAAGCCGTGCCCTCCCCTTCCCAGGTGTCACCGCCCCGTCAGGCCGGGCGGAGCTGGGGAGTGCCGCGGAGCCCCCGGGGGAGCCCGCCTGCCCCAGTCGCTGCCCGGTGCCCTAGCCGAGCCGTCTCCGCCAGATCGCGCCGCCGCCGCGGGGCGTGAACCTCCACGTGGCGGGAGCGGCGGGCGCTGGCCGACCCAGGCTGGCAGGCAGACCCGGGTGCTTCCGAGGCCTCCGCGGCTCAGCCTTCGCATCCCCTCCTCCTCCCACGCCCCTTAGCACCTCCTCTAAGGCCCACCGCCTCCCCATGAGCCGCTGCCTCGCCGAATGATGTCTGAATTAAGGACTTTTTTTTGAGAAAAAAAAAGCGCTTTTTTTTTTTTTTTTTTTTTTTTTTTTTCCAAATCAGCTTTTTCGTTGGTACATTTCTCGGGGAGCAGTCCCGAACTCTTCTGCAGGGGAGAGGTCTTATGTCACCTCTATCCGGCAGGACCATGACCTCGGAGCAGGAACACCCTCGCTCGGAAGCACGCTGCTTTTTTTTAACGCTCTATTGGTTGCACAGTGTCCTCCAGTAAGTGGAAGCAGGGAAATGAAAAGTAATGGGCTCAATTATTATACTTGTACCATATTTATGGACGGGTAGAAGTAATAACAGTTATTTGCTTTGTCGAAGCTTTTATTTCACACTTGGTATATTTCCTTGCAATCGGAGAATCGACGTGGGACAAATAAGCACAAATAAATTAAAGTAGCGAAAATACGTTTTTTTAGCAAAAGGCGATCCCTTCTCCTGTCTAATTTTCCCGGGTGCGTTTCTTCCTCCTGCATTAAGTCAAACTAACTAAAGGGCTAAATAGATTAGTCTCTAGCCCTCAAGCGAATAAAAAAGAACAAAATAGCCATTTACTTATCTTCTCACTTAATAAAAAACCCTCTCTTTTTTTTTTTTTTTTCTTTTTTCCTCTCTTCAAATCGGGGAGGAAGTGCAATCAAAACCCAAAGCAGCTAGGATGGCAGGAACGCTTGCAAATATCTCGAAGGTACGGCCCCAGTACTCCTGCTTTACTCCCCGGTTCTGGGGTCTTCCCTTTCCTCCCTTCCTGACCAGGTTGCTGGGTATCGGCTCCTCTTTTCATCAGTGGGCTGCTGGCTGCTTTAACCCCTCCTGCCCTTCCTTTGTTCCCTTGGAGAGTTAGCTTCTCTAACTTATTAGAGCTTCGGCTGCCTCTCTGCCAGCCCCCAGTACAAGGAGGTGAGTGATGCCAAGGCCAGGCAAATACGCACGGCTCCGGGATTTCACAGTCTTGGTAACAGCGCTTTTGCATGCACATATTGCATACATCGCACACACCACACACATCGCATACGTTAGGGTTATCTCAGCGAGGGGGACAGGGAAAGGCGAGGGAGAGGAGAATTAAAAAAAGAAAAGATACAATTCTACAGTGTCAATTGTGTGTCAAAGATTTCAAACAGAATAATGCTTGATGCCAAGGTAACAGTTTTTTATCGCCGGCTCTTGGTCTTCTTTTATTTGCTTCGTTTCCAGCCATTTATTTTAACGCCAGAGACTGTATGCAACGGTGCCACATGTTGGGTGTTTCCGCGCTAGCAACGGGCAAGAAAATAAACGACTCCTAGCTCGGCCAAGGTCCCCAGAAAACGCCTTGCAACGAGTAGCGTGACGGTTCAGTCGGTCCCGCTCGCACGGAGCAGCCAGTGCCACGCCGACACGGCGGCACCGCACCGGAACTGCCCCGGGACGAGGGCGATTCCGGGGCCAGGGGTCTGCTCCAGGTTCGGAACTCTCTGATCAGCAATCTCAGTTTCTACAGCCACCCCTTCCTTCAGCCATTCCCATCCCCCCTAGCTTCTCCACAGGTAAAGCTGGCACTTCGTTCAGACGAAGGCACACCACACTGCTGGATCTGCCAGGGCAAGACAAAAAAGTCCTGGAGAGGACACCCTACAGGTGTTATTTTTGGAAATGCATTTTTTTTTTTTGCCAACCTATAAACCCTCTACAAAACATCCTGCCTCCAGTCTGTTTTATATTTTAGGGATAGCAATGTACCTCTCTCTTCTCCCTAGTCTTTGTTCAGTGACTATGAACAACAAATCAGTCAGCATTAGCTGGATTCAGAGCTTTCAGCATTTTCTTCCCTGTTCTGTGGTTGAGGCTGCTGCTAGATAAGGTCCCATCAGCGCCAAGAGGTACCTGCTTCAGATACCTAGCCTTGTGCCCTGGACCTGAGGGACAGGGAAAGGGCTGAAGACAAAACTCAGCACTCAGCTGGGCCATCATTCCAGCCTTGCAGATCTCTCCCTGCAGTACAGACCTGCCTTTTGCAGCACAGTCTGCTCAAGTCTTGGGCATTAGGCATCCTCCAGGGAACCTAGAGAGCTGATGTTGCACAGGCTACTTCTTTTCTGGCTCTGTCCTTCAGTCCGCTTTGCAAAGGCAAACAGAGCCAGCTGGATTGGCTGGAGGGATCCTCTGTTCACTGAGGAAAGAGAGGCCATGAGAAAAATATGGTAGCTAGAAGTATCTGTATGCTTACAGCCCTGAAAACAGGGAGAGAATGAAGGAGGAAGATTCTTGTTCTTGAGACCCACAGTTCTGTGGCTACTGTGGTGCAGGGTTATTCCTAGAACAGATTTAGCTTTGACAATAGTATACTTGGTACTTAAAGTGTTTCCAGTTTATGAACCAGTTAATTCTCCTGGTAGATGTATGAGATTATAACCCCATCTTTCAGAGAAAGTAAGGTAGACAAGTTAAATCTTTATAAAGTTTATAACCATTGCTTCGTTTTGTTGTTTTTTATTTTTCCTCAAGTGAACTGTTTCAGTTGAGTTAGACAGATTACTTTGTACAATAATAAATCATCTGGAAACTACTAGGAGATTTTCAACATATAAAAATGGCAATCTTATTTAAACTCTAAGAAAGATAATTGTTTACCCTTGCTGTATGTTTTGAATTCTTGAAGTATATCTTTTAAGGCATAGTATACATTTTGAAATCCCATATATGCATCTTCACAATGGTAATGGCTTTCCAAAAGCTCTGTGGGAGGTGACATTTCAGCAAGATACTTCCCCTTGACTTTGTTTATTCCAGCAGTTTAAATTCTACCTCTGGTGATAGCTGTTAACTTGGCAATGTGAAGAGTGCTACATGATGTGTACTGTGATCAGTCAGCTCATCAGAAGCTTACCAATTATGACTGTGGAGCCCATTCTCCCTGCCACAGCATGCCACTCACCATGCATGCCTGGGACAGCTGATATTCCCATGTACATAAAATCTGAAAGTACGCACACATTTACATGGAGCCTGTACAAGCAGGCACAATAACTATGGTGCTTCTTAGAAATATTTTTGTTTACTACAATAGCTTATACATTGGCACTTGTAGATAATTTCCTGCTCTCTGAGTGCCTTGTAAATGTCAAAAAGCCAAACCTTCAAACCGCACTCTGCAAGGGGATGAACTTTGTACCCATCAGGGAATCAGATGCCCCTGTTGTGGTCAGAGGACAGAATTGTCAGGATGGCTGTGAAATGTGAGGTTGTGACTTGTCAGGATTATGCATCTCACCCGCAGCTTGGTTTTGGAGGTGCCTGGGAAAGAAGGTAGCTGGATATAAATTGTGGACTGAATTAAAAAATTGAAATATGCTGGAATGGCCCATGAGTTGGACACCTCTGCGTTATAAAATTAATAACTTTGTTAACAAAATCTTTCGTAATCCTGTTTCCCTAGGATGAAATCTGATCTCTGTTTAAGGTTTGCCGATGACATCAGTAAGGCAAGATTTAATTCTAGACAGATGCTATTTATGCAGGATGTAGGGAATGTTCGTGCTTCTGAAATAATGCTGCCTTTAAGAATTCATTTTTGCTGGGAATATTCAACTGAACGTGCATAATCCAGATTGGTCTTTTTGTTATGCTGTGATTAGTACTTATTCAAAAATATTATTTTTCTTTATTTTGAAGAAACTATTTACAAAGCAATTTAGTGCCAGACTCCGTCACCTTTGACTGTAGTCTCTTCTGCCTCAGCTAAAATAGAAGTAACTCTGTTCAAGTAAGCAGAGTAACAGTAGTGAAAACCCAGAACAAATAATCAGAGAACTAAGCTCTTTGAATAGCAAATGACTCCATAAATAGTCCCATTGATTTCAGTGGTATATTATGGCATAAGTAGCTATATTAATGGAAACAACATACAAGACCCTTAGTGCTTGGACAGAGAGAGAAAAAAAGAACTTATAATTATTTAAAAAATATTCCATGGTGCAGTGCATTAGTCAGACACGTTACTAGCTTATTGTATGACTTACCACAGACAGAATCACGTCAGTTTACAAGGATGACTCCTTTGTTAGCTGCTGTGACAGTTCAACACACCTGTGACAAAGCTCTATCCCTTTTTTAAAATAAGGGAAATCAAATAAAGCCATGCCAGTGAAATATTTTCCATTAACTTTAAACTAACTTCTTTAAGCAAGAAAGAACAACATTTTAGTGGTAGGAGTTGCCCTTTTTTGGTATTTATGGGCAGTACGAAATTATGAGAATATAATAACATGGTCTTCCCTAGCTCTATTGCTCTGGATGACTTGGAAAAAAACCCTTTTTGGTTACTTTTGCTTGAAGTCTAGGAAAGAACTAAGTGAAATCCAAGCATGCTTCCTTAATTATGTCTCTTTGGATAACCACATTTTTAAAAAATAAAGAAGTGTTGTCTGGAAAAGTTTTGTGCCATCTTTAAGCCTGAGTATAAGAACTGGATCTGGACCCAGTAAGAAATAAAACACCTACACAGCTTTAAGTCTTCTGAAGTCAAAAAAACTGTTGCTGGAATCTAGTTGTTTTGCTGCAGACCTCTTTCTGAAAGTGACTTTAGGTGGTTTGACTCCACTGGGACAAGTTGCACAACAGCAGCAGAAGAAACTGTGATGATCAAGGAGTGTTTTGCCTGACCAGCAATGGCATCAGGTCCCTACACCTTCTTGTCTGTACTGAATTTTCTGTCAGAGATTTCAGGGGTGAGTGTGATATATTTTGTATATGGAATAAAGAACTATGCAACCACATACATGGTACTACTGAAAAATTTTGTAATTACAGTAATTCTGATGAAACCACACCAGCTCTCATAGCCTTTCTTTGTATTCTCTTCTTGTCATATCACCCAGTAACTGTAAAAAATGCTCTGTGCAGAACACAAACTCCCTGTTCTGAATGATGCTCTGCTATCAGCAGAAACAGTATTTCGAATAAGCTGCTGGGTATTTGCCTCTATGAATAGCATCGTCTTTGCTCATGTTAGATTGTAAAAAGCTCATATGTATCTTTTGAGTGCATGTTTTTCATTAAGATCTTCCAGAGCACAAAAGGAGGGAGTCACAAAAGGGGGAGAAAAAAAATCTTTTGCTTTATTGCAAACAGTTCTTTGCTGTGTCTCTTCATTTATGACAAAGCTGTAGCTTTTTTTCTATTGAGTGTGGAGCATTCTTATTCCCAGGAAGGTTTTAAGGGAAGTACTTTGAATAAGGTTGTCCAGTCCTGGTTTTTCAATACTATCTGAAACTAGTCTGCCTATTCTTCTCTTTCTATACATAACAGTGAAGTGACACAAAATGGCTAAAATTTCCTCTCTCTCAGATAAGGACGAGGCTGTATACTAGCTTGCATATGTGCCACCCGTGCTGTTATCCCATGGCTGAAGGGGAGGACTCCCAGTTTTGGGGAAAAGGCACCTGTTTAATGCCTACAATGAACATTGCAGCAGCAGTTGGAGTGGGTTAGGAGGAGGCTGGTCCCCTACAGTTGAGTTCCATAAACTTTTGGATTAGGAATATTGTCTTTCTCCTTCTGAATACCTTTGAAACAGAGAGGACAAAGGGAAGCTAAGCAGATATTTGTGAACCAGTATGGCAGTGAAAGTTTCCCATGAGTGGATTTCTCACAACTGCACCACAAGCCTGAGGGATACTTGGTACTGGCTGCTGTTCTAGTCCCTAGACTTGCAAAGACCAGCTCCATACTCCTTACAAAATGGGACTCTAATGTTAAAAAATGAGAAAATTTCTAGTTTACTATTAAGAAGTTTTCCTGAACTCCCAGAAAACATAGATGGATATAAAATTTATGCTGTTTGATGAAAATTACTTCTTTCTAAGCAATCTCATGACATTTAGAGGGGAGAGGAATGATGCTTCATTTATAAATTTTATGGTGCTTGGATAAATTTTTCATACTTACCCAAAACTGAAGGGTTTTGAAAAGTATCTTTCAAAATATTTTATTGACTGAGTGATTGCGTTATGTTTTAGTATACAAAAAAATCTTGACAATATGTAGTATGAAATCCTGAGGGCTTTTAAGGGGTCTTATTTCTAAAAAAATTAAGTTTTCTTTTTTTTATTTTCTGGACTGAAACAAGCTTCTTTCCTTCTCCCTCTTCCTCTTCCTTTCCCTTTTTTTCATCTTATTATTTTTTATTATTTTTAAGTTTTATTTTTCTTTAAATTTTTCATTTTTAATTTTCCTTTTTTTCCCCCCTTTTATTTCAAGCCATCCAAACAACAAGCCAAACCAGCATTCTTTTTAGTTCTGCTCTGAGACAAACTTACTGCCCACGATACTACCAGTCAGAAGCCCAGCAGTCCAGTGTTCTCCAATTACTCACAAACCTGCCTCTGCAATATCAATGCAATTTGATCTCAATGCATCAGTAACATAGCATCCGGTTTTCTATGCTTGACAGTGGTGGCATGAGGAGGAGTGAAAACTGACAGCAAATTGACAGAATACTACTGGGACTACTCTGGGGTCCATCACACAGTCATCCTAGCCCTATGCTACTGAAAAACTAACAAATTCATCACCAGAATAGCTGTTACAGGGAATTGACTTAGCAGTAGCAGTTGTTTTAGGTGTTTGCTGTAAATGTGGTTTTCCTTTAGCCCCTGGAATTATCCTTAAGTATAGATAAAGAAAACATAAAAGAAGACGGGTGAAAACAAAATCACATGGGAAGTGGAAAATACTTGTTTTCTCCATGTGCATGCATTGTGCTGAGTGCAGCAGGGTGCTGAGATGGACTCCTCAGATGCTATCGCACTAACAGCAATATCATGTAGCTGTGTATCTATCTCCTTCAAGCTCCTCTGCAAAATTCTGTAGTGTGATCACTTAGCTGGCTGTGTTCTATACAATCTGAAATCGATACAATCTATACAATCTAAAAAAGAGAATGCATTTTCTTCTAGATATTGAGCTTGTTTTCTGTCCCTCTTGATGTTCAAAATCCATTGTAATATGGAATAATTTTATTGTCATCGTACCTTGGATTGTTTTGGTTACTGTTGTCTTAATACAAATGATAAAACAAATTACTTTGGGAACAGCAGTGATAATGAGGTGATGTTTTGAGGATTTGTTTTCGATATTCTTAATCCCTTTCTTCACCCCATTGTAGCAGCTTTGTCCATTTGTGTTTAGCTTTATGCCCTGTTCCATCAGACTTCCCTTTCAGTCCTCTTGACTGTCTTTCGTGTCTGCAGATACCAGCAGTGCAAAAGACATTACATTCTCTCGGTGGTTCAGATCTACTTTTCTGGCATGCTTGTAGAATACAGATAGCAAGTTCAAACAAAAAATGTAATTGCTGAAATGTGTGTGACTGATGCTTTGTTGCTAGTGGGACATCAATCTGACTCTGTGTCCTCTATCCAGACACCAAATTCAATGAAACTTGTGAGATTTCTCTCTAAAGCTTTAACCTCATTCTTTTCTTTGGTTAAAATTGGCCAACAGTTTTGGAAGCTCTGAGGAATGGAGGGATGGACAGACAACGAATCATGCAATGAGATAAGGGCTAATTTGAAAAAAAGCATAAATAAAAAAATATTGTCTCTCAGAAGCAAAAAGGTTTTTAATGGAAAATTAATTGAACCTGTATTCCTAATTCATATAAGGGCTTTGAAAATTTCACTAAGAAAGATTTTTGATAAAGTTCGAGTTAGAGAAAGCCACGTCTTTTAAAGGCATGACAACAAAATATGCTAGTTATGAGTCCATCTTGGCGGAGAAAAGAGCATTTGGATCATGGCACTAACATTGAAATGCTTTCTTTATTTTAAATTTGTGTTTGGCTCAGCACCTTGTACACTTGCTGTGTGATTTTGACTATCTGTTAGTGCATTCAAACAATATCATAAATAGCAGTATTGAAAACATATGCCAGAGGGGAAAGAAGTCTGTAGTAATACCAGCTGCCATTATATGATAATGAATTTCCGTCACTACTAACCTGCATAAGTCTTTTTTCAAAGGGAAACAAATTACAAACTTACTGAAGAAAATTTTGTGTAAAACTTTCCAGTTTTCAAACCAACTCTAGAAGAGGTAATTCAGTTTGATTAACGGGAAAAATAATCTGGGATTAATTGTGAAGCTGAATATATCTGGTTTGATTAAACAATGAGTGAGAAAAATGTGGTGAAAGTTTTCATATATGTAGAAGGGAAATCCTTTTAAGGCAGCAGTTTTACAGTAGATATTTTTCAAAAGAAGAAACGAATTACAAAAAATTTAAACTGAGTGTTAGACCCTTTCTAAGGATAAAATGTATTAGACAGCAAAACCACTTGAAAAACGTCAGTAAAGGTTTTATTAACTCAGAAATATGAAAAAGTTTGACTGCACTGCCAAAGATATATACTGATAAGTAATCTAGCTTTGGAGGGAGAGAGCTTAAATGCTCTCGTTACTCATTCACAGTTTTAACTTCTATGATTCTATGACTGAATCTAGTGACAAGGTCACTTTCCTCTTCTGGAGATTGCTAGCATATAAACAACTATGTATATTATGGCAAATAAGCAGTCAGGTTAGTGTTTTCATTTCATGGCCAATAAATATTTTGCTGTTAGTATAAGAGTCTGTATATTTCTTTCAAATTATCCATTTAAGGTAGGTTGTATTCCAGCTGGTGACTGTTATGTCCTGAAGTGGTGTGATTACTTCCAAGGGAAATCTACAGGAACACAACCACTTCAGGAATTTTTTGTCAAGGACAAAGTCCATGCACGCCCACCCACCCACCCAACTACCTTGTATATGTATAGACATCTCTTTTAATGTAGAATTATAATCTTAGATGATATTTTAGAATAACTGAAAGTAAAAAAAGTCTCTTTGGAAGAATATAGAGTCAGTTGCAGGATCTAGGAACAAACAGCAAAAATAAAGTGGGATTCTAAACCTGCAATATATTAAAAAAATCCACATGAGGGTAAACTCTCTTGATTCAGAGCTGTTTTCAAGATAACATGAAAAATACTGTCAGTTCATAACAGGAAGAACAATACTTTTGAATCAGATGTAGTTTAACTCAGTAAGAGTGAGTAAGCTTGTGAAGACTTACTGAGCTTTTCAAAGCAAAAATAATGTATTTGCACTCTCAGAGATTTTACTAGAAAATAGGCTCATGCAAACAAGTAAGATGCAAATGTAACTTTCAACTGGCATTACAACTTGTAGGTTGCTTGGCATAGTGTCACATAACTAGTTACAGAAAAACTACTGACTTCATTGATGTAATTTGGATTTCTCTCACTGTCTTAGAAGGGACAAAGGCTTGTGGATAGTTTTTAGAAATTTTCTGACATCCACAGACAAGACTTCTTTTCATTGTGTTTTGGCTTCTGGTATTCAATGCAGTAATGAGAGCTGGTGGGTTTTATCAAACCTTCTGTGTTGCACAGGTGACTTTCACACGGCAGCTCAGGATTAGAAATTTCCCCAAACAGGGCTTCTTGGTCCCAAAGAACCAAGCTAAGCTGCTTTACAGAGTGGGCGAAATATTATATTCTCCTTTCAGGTGCACTGGGCTGCTACACTAAGAGCTTTGGGAGGTTCAGGCACATCCAAGGCTACCTGCATAGTGCCTAGCCCAAGTGGAAATACCTTTTCCAAAGACAAAGCTTATGCCGTTTTCTGGCGGACCCAGTCCAACCAGTCATAGCTCAGATGTCATGCTGTTAGGATAAAAAGTGCACAACAGTGTTTAGCTAAAGTACAGTTCTTTCAGAAATGTATTTACTTGGCATAATTTAGAACAGCCCAGACGTACTATTAATTTCTATTGAAACACAAGATTGTATAGATCTGATCTCCCAAACTTATCTATTGCCAAACAGAGATTCCCAGGCCCATGTATACCATTAAGAGAGTTGTTTCTTACTGAATGATTTGTTTTTCCAGCACAAATAAGGGTCAAGAAACATTTTCAAATAACACACAAATGTATGAGTTTTATTAGAATTTGTGTCTCTAACATTTTTACAGTGGCCCATGAAAATCAACCCAAGATAACAGCAGGAATAATTGACCAAATAAGAGCAGTTTCTTTAATCAAGGCAACATGATGATTAAATCAAAAGCTTTAGATCTGTGGATATCATCAATGGTCTTTTGTCTGTTAATAACAATATGTCATCAGTGAATTCTAAAAATGCGGTTGCTAGAGGGTGAAATGTCTATATCTAGGTGGAGAAAGGTCAGAACAGTATTACTTGTAATTAAATCCATTAACTGTAGTGTGGACAGTTTTTCAAGTGATTTGAATTAAAATACTGAAATACAGCAATACTTAAAAAATATGCTCAAATCCTACAATTTCTTGACATTCAAGTATGCTTTCCTTGGACTCTGTTTTTCTAAATAGGACTCAAGCTGTAATATTTTAATTAAAAAAATGAAATAATAAAAGAAACAAGAACAACACAATGTTGCTAATTAAAGGCTTGGTTTTGCTTTAGAGACATTGGTAGAAAGATCCCACAGCACTGAAGCTTCAGAGGCACCCTGACTTCTTCTTATGCTGCAGCCATAAGGACAGTGGGCATTCTTCTACACATTTTATGCATAGCAAATCTCTTTTCCACAAGAAGACCTGCAATCTTGTAGGGAACTTACTAGGCTAGGAAAGATAGCCAATGTAAGAAAGCAAGAGCAAGCACGTGCTGACTGTAGCACGATCTACTACAGTGTAGAGCTTTAAGAGCCCAAGGTGCCTCTTTTCACAATCTTTGCACCAAACACCTTTGCACAGTGCAGATATACCTTGTATGTACTAGTATGTTAAAATGTATAGTAAATGACTATCTGTATATACAAAGGACATGAGAAGGTATGATTATTCTGTTTCTTTAGCCTGAAAGGAAGGCAAATTACAATTTTCTATGACCATGTTTAGTGGCCCTAGCTCGAAGATTTTCCCTTTCCTTTCCACTTTTCTTTCAGTCACTGAGCTACAGTTTGTAAGGGAAAAGTCTTTCACAAACAATGATGTCTTACTTGCTTATCTGTCCTATGTATTGGAAAGCCAAGAAACCTATGAAAAACAGATGTGAATTTTAAATTAATGATGGTATCAAAACTTAGCCAGAAGGAGACCTAGTGAAAGGTAGATAAACATCTCAGTTCTTACACTTTGATACCTACCATTGAACCAACCACTAACCTTGTGTTCATTTAATTGTCTCATTAGAGTAGCTACTTTGTATTGATTTGGTACCTCAAAATACATTTTACAAGAACTTTGTAGCAAACCATGCGTAACATCACATGTTTAACATCACGTAGGCATGTTGGTTGACAGGGTACATTCATCAACTGGAAAAGTGTCATCAGAGACACTTTTATTGTTTACCTTGGTAAAGTCTATGGGGAAATGTGAGCACCTGAACAGCACCTTAGCTGTGTGGCCACTGAGACTGGCGTGCAAAGATGATCCAGCTACCATGGCCTGAACACGGTCACTTTCTTGAATAGAAATAATGTGGCTGCCCACGTAGGTCATATACAGTGAGATGGAGAATGAGAAGTGAAAGGAAGCATGCCTGCCTGCACAAGTGTCCTAAAAGTGAATTAAACTGTATAATCTATCTTCCAGCGCTTTTGGGATCTTAGCCAAAAATAGTCAGAAGTGAGCAATTTTATGCTATAAACAAAGCATAAATAATCATACAAATAAAGTATTTATAAAATGTTTTAAAGCACCCATTGAATTAATTGGCTATAGGTGTGAAATTTTGCACTTGCATTGTCCGTTACAAGTCCTTTAAACTTAACTGCTGGATTTTAAAGAAAAAATTTAGCCCTCAATTATTTTAGCCCTTACCTATTAGAATCTGTCATTTTCTTTTTGTAAGTACTCAAATACTATCAAACTTCTTTTCTTTTGTGTATCTATTTCTCTACCATTTATAGAAAAATTTCCTTTAACATCAACAGCTCTTCTATACTTCTTTCTGACTGCAGCTCATTTGTTGAAATTTCCAGTATATCTTCTAGAATATACTTATAATTTTAACTGTTTTTTTTTTTTAACATGAAGGGATCGTACCTTAATATAAATTGCCATAAATTCAGAAGTACAATGTGCTGTAGGCAAATGTACTCTTCTTTCATTTTTCCTATCATCCTTATTTAGTTCTGTTAGCATTTTCTCAGAACAGAAAGTAGTCCATTTAGAGATGATTGGATCATGTGTTTCACCCTCAACCAAGTGACATTCGCTCATTAATAGTGCTTTTTTTGCCCCTATTTTCTTTTACTTAAAAGATAACATCAACAAATGCAGGATAATGGGAAATCAACAAATGAAATATATTATTTCATAGTGTAAAATGTTATAAATTTTTAATAACATAAGAAAAAAAGAGTGTAGTAAGAACTCTGAAAAAATTGACAGGTAAGTAAAAGGCTACAGTAATTTCCTTCAGGAAAACATGTGCTTTCTGTGCTTTCTTAGGTTATAACTCTACATCAGAGTTTAATATCGACCAATAATTTCTACTGAGTTACAATTGCAATGAGTGTTCTATTTTGAGGCATTTTTTTACTTCATTTTTTTGATATTTTTATTTTTTCAGAACAGTAAAGTTAGTCATACAGACAAAGTACTCTGACTTCATCCTAACTCTTTGGGAGGAAATGGAACAAATAATTTTTAATTTGGAAAAGATTAAAAACAACTTCTCTGAAGGGTAAAAAAAAAAAAAAGGTGTAGTGTGTCGGTGTTTTCTAGGTGATAGAAAAGCTACAGTTGAAGTTTGCTGAAATGCAGTTTGGGTAGGAATCATTTCCCCTTTGATTCTCACTGATGCTTCTTTGAGAAGAACCCAACTCCATGTCCAATACTGTTTTTTCCTATTCTGTCCTAGGTCTAGGTGATGTTTTTCATAGTATTGTTAATGGTAACATATATGTATATTTAAGCATATAAAAATGACTTGCTTAGTTTGCTACTGAACCATGCTGAACCTTGTAACACCGATTCTTACTGCAAGTTGGGTCACTGTTTTTGGGCCCAGGCTTGTTTTTAGAACAGAGCGTGTAGTCCATTCCAGTCTGATACTCTTGCTTTCTTGTCCTTTCTTCAAGGGAAACTATTTTGTGTATTGCAATAATTATATTTTTTTTTTTTAAACTGTTCATACTCATCTGCATAAGGTCAATATGCAATTATCCTGGGAAAATAAACTGCAAAAAGATGGTTGCTGTAATTGGATCTGAAAGTGAAGAGCATGGGATCATACCTAAGAATCATAGTCATAGTCTTGAGGTGGGTGTTGGTAAAGCTCTATCTCCTGCATGCAGGATGATAAATAATAATAATAATAATAATAATAAAATAAATAAATAGTTGTGGCGTCTGACAGTGATGTTTTGCTAGAAAGATTCAGTTATCTTTTAGGCACACTGAGCAGCTTGAGTACCTTGAAGACGTAAAATCCACCACAGCAAGCCTGCTTCAGTTTGTTAAGCAGGAAGACATCTATCTTTGACCAGCTAGATTTTTTATAAAAAAAATGGGAAAGAAGAGCTAGGCATCTCAGAAGAGAATATCATGAATCATAATACAAAACCCTATTTAAGATCCTGAACGTTCCCATGCAGCACTACTTATGGAACACTGAAAACCAGAGCAGTCCTACTTGTGAATGTACCCTGAGGTTCATTGGACTCTAAGAACAAAGCAATCTGTGCTTGTAGCAGTAAATCAGATGTCATGTGTACAATGGATTCAGTGCATCCACTTATAGATCCATTGAACATGTAGCTTCATCTATCACCAAGAAAAGTGTCCATCTATCTGCAAAAAATTAAAATAAAAAGTCTGGTCCCACAAACTTTTTAGAAGACAAAGGAGCTAAGTGTGTGAAATCCTGTACTGTGAAGGATGCCAAGCAACTCTAGTGCTGGTTGATAGGCTCTTGGAGGTCAGAGACTGGGCTATTATCTAAGGATGGTGTTTTTCCAAGTTATTGAAGAGAACATTTGTCTTCCTAAGAGACTTTCTGATGAAAGTGATTACGTTCTACTATGGAAATGATATATTCATAAATTGATTGGAACTTAAACTATTATCTTGTGGAACATTTCTAAGCTATTATCACAGACTGTTTTTGCTGAGCAAGAGTTTATTATTTTGCAGAGGCATATATGAAAAATTCACATTACTATAATTTACTGAAGACTGCATATTTGACACAGAAGAAGACAATTGTGCTATTATCATGTAATATAACATGTGTGAAAAAATTTCGGAGAAATAACAGAGCAGTCTCAAAGATAATAGCTGGAACCTGGAGACATGGGGTAGTGGGAAGAGAAGATCTAATTCCATATACTGTGGTTTCAATTAGTTTGAAACTTGCTTCAGAAATGTAGAAGAATCAATTAAAATTGTACATGTCGGTATCCAGGTTTATCTGTTTTAAACTTTCTGTCAATAAACAAAATTTGTTTTTGAAGTAGCTACTACAACATAGAATGCCAAGACAATATTCTGAGTATGATAATTAATGGCTTCACAAGGAATCATACAGTTGTTGCGAGTTGATTACTGTTCCTTCCTCTTTTCTCTTTTCTGTTGAGAACTTGAACTTTTCACCATTATCCTGTCCTTTTTCATAGCTTAGTTTTATTTTATGAGTTTGGAAATATGAAGTGCAAGTCATCCTCATGTTATATATTTTTACACATATACAATTCTCTGAAGGCAAGAACGGACACTTTCTGAATTTTGGACTTTTCTAGTAGTGTTTGTGTATGAGACAAGAGGACTAAGATGTCTTTTTCAAAACTATGAATTACAGCATCTAATTATTATTTTGTAAAGTAACGCAGAAAAACTATATATATAATTAATATAACTATTGATATAAAAATACTTGGATTTACTATTAATTTTCTTTTTTTTACTTGTATCTCATAGGATATGCTTTAAAAATATTTTAAGACATTTTTTTCACCAGATGAATTTACGAAACTGTTTTTTTCCAAAGAAGAATTTGAAAGAAAAAGATAATACAGGTAATCTGGAGATCCTAGGAACAATTGCATCTAAGAATAATGCTGTATTCTGTGAGACAGAAACATTTGATATAGGCTTGTCAATTAGATTGTTATTATATTATTTCTCTTTTTCAATATTTTGAGCCCTAAACAATTTCCTGCCTGGGCTTTTTACATCTAGTCATTCTTAACATTTTGCAGCCTGGAACTAGCTTCAGATTTTTTCCTTAGCCATAATAACCTGCTTAAATCTACTCCCTTTAAATTCTTCTCTCCGTCTGTGGTGCTTCGGTGGGAAATGTTCCAAGATTCCACTAGTTAAAATGTTTTATTCTTCAGTATTTGTCCTTTAGCTTTCTATTACACGGTTTGCAGACCTTAATGTTAGTTACCCAGAGTTTCCTCACAGTTTGACTTTCACTGGTTTGTGACATAGTTCTGCTTACTCTGCAGAGTATCTTACACAACTTGTAGGTTCATTAATACTAGGGACAGAACATATTTCTGAAAATAAGTGAGACAAAAATGAGTCTACCCATACCTGACCAGTTAAACGTTGGTTATAATGACAGCAGTGTAATGATTATACTTACTGCTTTTAATCTGAAACTGTATTATTTCCCCAAATCTTTAAAAACCCTACTCAGTGCTTTAGTTGTTCAGGGTTTTTTTTTTCGCAATACTACCAGAAGCTGGCTTTCCTTACTAAACTGATGATGTTTCCAGTAGCTGCTGGCTATCACACTGCTCATTGACTGCAGGAGCATAGCTATGAGTACCTGACACCACAGCAGGTCTTGATAATAGTATTCTCCTGGTAGTATTTTTCCAGCTTAACATAAGGTAGTCATGCATAGGAATCAGCCCTGTATACATGGCCCTCCTCAAACCAGGAAGTGTAAAATACTCAGAGGTGGTCTAAACTTTGTATTTTACATAAATGTTAATCCTCCTGAGACCATAGAGTGCATTGGTTACAGTTTGGCTGGGTGACAGGATCTGTATCAAGAGAAAGAGAGAAATTCTGTGGAGGAATGTGAGAGAGTTTTAAAATTCTTGTTCTTTGTAGATGAGATTGTTAAACTCATTTTACAGAAATGACTAATTTTTAGATAAAGTGTATTAGGCCTCCCGAGTGATTTCCATGTGTAATCAAATGAAAAGACTTCTGAAATATTGAAACTCTGGATGATAAAAGTAAAATTCTATTGAGAAAGAACCTCTGCATTTATAGCACAGAGAACACATCATTTAATGCAATGCAGCAATGTACATCTTACTTTAAAGGTAATTATATAGAAAAGGGGCATTTAAAATGTATAAGTAGAAGCTTTTTTTTAAATCATACAGCATATAATTAACAAAGTTCTTTAAACCTATTCATAGGGAAAGTAATAAACCACTTCTAAATAATGGCAGTCTCATATTCTTTACAGTTAAATGTCAATAATCTGAATGTCTTTTTTATAGTCAGTTATAAAACTACATTTTTTAAATATTAAGCAGAAGCAGGTATTACTATTGTGGCATTTTAATTTTCTAGAGATTTAGACATAGTCATATAAAAAGGATGCAAAATGAAGAACAGTAGCTATAGAAAACTGGAATACTTGTAAATTAAATCAATACTTTGCCTGCAAGACACAAAGTGATAACAGAAAAGTGAAGTTGCAGAACATTTCATAGCAAAATTAAAAGGTGTAGGTGTTCAGACCTTAAAATACCGAACTGTAGGTGCAGAACAAGAGAACAAGAGAACTACAAAAGTACCAAAGCTTGTAATGTTATACTGATCAATTAATAATGATTTGTTTTGCAGCAGTTGCTGAATCCTCACAAGGTTCACTTGAAAAACAAATCCAGCTTTCTTCAATGCTTATTCTTTTAGAGTGAACACTTCTCAGAAATAAGGAGGAAGGAGGAAACTGGGAGAGGTTAAAGAAATACAAAGTAAGAAAGGAAAAGAGTGCAGAACGTAAGTGATTTTTGACTTTTTTGGTTTGATTTGATTTGATTATTTTTTCTTCCTCACCTCATTCTTGGAGAGCCTGTATTGCACAGAAGATCTCATTTCTGACATATGCTGTCTCGAACAGCCAAAGTCCAGGATGTTTCCAATATGTTCTTCTGTTTGACTTTTCCTTTGAGCTTGTGGCTATCCAAGTAAGGGTATACAGTTGTTTATGAGGAGAGAATTACTAGGCGTGAGGTGCTATCAAAGCAAGAGAGAGACTGGGCTAGATTGAAATTTGCAGGTCTAGAATAAACTCAGCTTAGAGTTGTTTTTTTTTCATCTGATCTGACTGCACGTATTTAAATGTCAATGTTTAGGAATAACTAAGGTTTTTCCATGTTTACTACTGCCTATTGAAAGACATGGCACCTAGCCAGTTTACAGCAGGAAGTGAGAAAACATCAATACTTACCCAAAATGAATCTTCAGTTGCCATTGCTGCAATTCAGGGACTTAGACCTTAAGAGTCACAGTTCTGCTGCACCAAACTTTGCATTTATGAACTGGCTAGTTTTCCACAAAATAGACTGAATGCGCAAAATTTTATTGAAATTATTCAAAATCTTTAAAAAATCTTGATTATATATTAAAAATATAGATGTCATGTCTGTATGAAGTAAATGTTTAATGTCAAAAAATATATATCATTGGTAAAGTTTTCTGAAGGACTTGTTTCCTTGTTAGAATCACCAAATTTCTTTCTCTCATTTTTAGCTAAAAAATAATTATATCTGGACAGTTTTCTATATTCTATTTAAGATATTGTATAGATGTATTTCTATCTACATATAAATATGTATGTATCTATGTATCTATCTGTACACTCATACATACACACATGAATGCATATTTTCAAGGTACATTGAAACAAAGTGATTGAAATAGTTAAACAAATGTTTTCAGTTTTACTTTATGGTGAAAGAAAACACCATCAGATCTATCAACATTAACGATCACTTTTGAAAGGCAAAGGGGAAATACCCTTTACTGTTGCAGATTTTCCAAGAGTTGAACCAGAGGCAGATCAGATAAGCATACATCTTCCAGGTACTTCTCTCCATTTCTTGGCTATGAAAGAAGACTAGGTTAGGTGAAGCTATGTCCAGATTGTAGATGGACACTGTGAAGCATCACACGGTCATGATCTTTCACTTATTCAGTTTAGTGCTGTGGATGGATGTCGCCATGTTTCCCTCCTGCCTGCACGCTTACATTTCCTTTCCAGGCAAATCCAAGGAGCAAGAGGAACAATGGTGAAACTTGGGGGACTTCATGCAGAACAGAGTAGTGGTGCAACCATATCTGAAAATTTTTACTGAGCCTAAATTCCTGTTAGGAACCTCACTTAGAGTCTTCAAATTAGGTGGAATAAATTCAGGCTTCAGTCTTTCAACACAGGAATTAAAGTTACATTTGCTGTTAGGTTGGGTTTATACTGGACTACTTCTTTCGTGTATGTGCCTCAAGACAACCATCCACATGCACGATATCCATCCTAAGATGACAGAAGACACTCATCACTCTGAGTGTATGTAGTTCGAATTCACAGTGTTGCTTCTTCAGATCACCCAATGTGTCAAGCAGCTAGAGTGGACAGGCAAGAAATTATAAGAAACACTTATGAATGAGGTTTTTGAAACTTAAAATTCTGGATCAATATGGAATCAGCACTAGAAACTCCTCTCCTGTGGCAAAATGTACTGTTATATCTGATTTGTCTTTTTGCTTCATTTCCATGCTGGAGTAAATAAAACTGAAACAAATGAACAAATTTCATTTTGATGCCTAAGCAACATCAATGCAATGTGGGGGGAAGGATCTGAAAAAGCAGAAATCTGGTGTATAGTGAGGAGATTCAGACTTCTCCAACACTCAGCATGATTGGACTTTTGAGATGAAGTTCTCCTGTGGTTGCTAGTGACAAGAAACCAGACAATAACAAGTCACAAGACTGAAGATGCAAGTGCTACAGGAATATAAAACCCATGTAAACAAAATGCGCTTCTGATTAATATCTGAAACTGTGGGTTAAATAATAGCTATGTGATCATGATTTTCTTATTTTTTTGTCTCATCTGCTTTTTTTTTAATTAAAGCTATCAAACTTACTTAGAAAGTTGCAACAATTACTGATCCTGCAGCAAAAGTGCATGCCTACTTCGAAGACATCACTACCACTTTCTGAATCTAAAAATGTGGTGTGATATGGGATTATTGAACTGGTAAGCCAATGATCATTCCTCCTTTTCTTTCTTCCATTCCAAATAGTAATTTATTCATGGGATGGGAAACTTTACCTGCTTTTTGGACTCAAGCCTTGACACTGTGAAGGGAACTGCTATGTTTATATTCATGATTTGGGAGTTGAAATCTGTTTGCTTTTTAAATCTCCTAAAAGTTGAAATGCATATTTTATTAAATATACCATAGTCATTCCCTCATATGTGCAGTGAACAAACAGGAAAGAAAAATGACATAGACAATTTTCGGTCCGAAGGCTGAAAGATACATGTGCACAAGTAAAATCAGGAATACAGCAAAATCATAGAAAATTCATCAGATATTTCTCTGCTATAAAAGAAACATAACTCTACTTATGCTAAGGTTAATTCCCTAGTGTGACTGTGTAAATCTTGTTCTTTTCACTTTTCTTGGATGTAAAAATATTTAAGAAATTAACTTAACACTTTATTGTTGTGCACTATGAAATTATTTCTACAAAATCCACCATCTCAATAACTTGTTCCAGGAAAAATTCAATAGGCTAAACATCTTGAGTTACTAATTTTTAACCTTTCACCACTATGACAAGCATTTCTTGAACCTTACTTGAAAGTTCTTTCTCATCCTTGCAGGGCACCTGGAAGCTTATCAAGTCCAGGCTATTTTGAGCTATGAGTAGGTGGGAGGTAGTAAAATGAGAATTGGACTTGTGTGCTTGATGGATTATTGCAATGGTAAGGAAGACTCAGCTAATTACAGCATAACCACTGGCTTAAGCAGATGAGAGAAAGCATGTGTAGTTTTATCAGTTAAATTGTTAGCAGTAGCAGCACAGACGTAACAGTGCCAGTTATAGAAAGAGACTTGTTTAAATACAGGAAAGGGAGACCAGCAGGGTTAAAAAGACGAGGTGTTAGCCAGCAAAGAGTGAAATAAAATAATAGAGTGCACCTCTCAATAAGAAAACTGGGTAGTGACTTGTAGTGTGAATATTTTCACAGAGTGCAGCAAAATCTGAGAAAGGAATTGAAAAATCAATGATTAGAAGCTGGAGTTGGACAAATTCAATTCAGAAAGGAGAAGATATATTTAACCAGCAGAATGATTCATGAAAATTTTTGCAGGCAGTTGTCTAGTTACAAAAGTAACTACCTTTGTGCAAATGTACCTTTATTGAGTTGTGAACTACAAAAATGCATTAAAAGACCTGTTGTTTTTTTTATGACCTTAACCTCTGCTGATATATTACAAAATGTAATATATATTTTGCTTTTCTTTTCAAGTCCCTTATCTGAGCATTCATGAGAGGTTGCTAAAACATGGGATAGATTCTTATTCTCGTTATTTTTCTTAAAATTTCAGGAATTGAAAAGTCCTACCCAAAGACATGACAGTTCATCTTCAGGCCTCAAAACTGATGCTCTGCTAAGATAAAAAGTACAAGCACTACTGCTTGCTGCTCTTTCAGACTCCGCATGCTCAGAGAGACATCTACAGTTTTGCTTAGCTTTATGTGAAAAATAAGGGAAAGAGATCTATTTAAAGTACAATACGTTAATATAGATGCAGATTTAATACTATTATTACTAATACATAGAGATAAACTAACCAAAACTATTAGTGAAATCGGTCAAAAGTGTGCTTTATCAGTCAGAGTGAAAGTGTGGCTAAAAATATGTCCCCACAGGAGATACACAAGATTTTTTAGAACAGTAGATATGACAGTAATTGCAAAAAGGATACTTGCTCATTGTTTGAAAAATAACATGCTTATTTTTACAATACATGAAATGAAGGACTAGGATTAGTTATAAAAGTTCACATCTTAGAAAAGAAGAAAGCTGAAGCAGGCAGTGCTTTTTGGGGAAGGAGTGCTATTGTAGAGTCATGCCAAGAAAGAAGGAAACTGTCTTTCCTTAACAGTTGTAGGCAGAATTTGTACCAGAGCCATGATACTAAGGCTGAATCACTAAAGGATGTGTTTAAAACAGCTTGGTCTATTCAAGTTTGAGAAGAGCTGACGAACTGCAATTTCAGTATGGAGAAAAAAAAAGGAAAAAAAGAAGAAAAGAAAACTATAGCAATGCTGGGGCAAGTGGCCCATATGCTGACTTTCTGGGCAGCCATTTACGTGATAGGAAAGGTAAGAAGCTTTTGCCACTTATTTTTTGCTACTTTTTCATTACATGTGCATGTGGAAAGAAGGCAGGATGGTATTAGACTGACATCCTGCCCCAACTGCCAGAATGTCTTGTTATGGCTTCAAAGTCTAGATTCACACAGCAGAAGGCACTGTCTGCTTTACTCACTTGCACACTAGTAAGGGCTCTCATACAGCCTGTGGGAAACCTGGGCTCAAATCCCTCTTCTGCTTTTGGAAGACTAGAAAAATGTAAGTCTTTTCCATTTCATTGGTACAAAGAAACTCAATTGCCAGACTGCAGGGTATTTTGAAATTGAGAACTTCTCAGTCTCTTCTGTTAGTTCTGTTTCATTTCACATGTCATACTTAAATGTTCTTCGAGTTGGAACAAAAATAGCTGTCTATCTAGTGTCTTGAACATCTGCCTGGAAGATGGACAACCTGAGTTTTTTGTCCTGTTTGACTTAATTACAGGCACAGACAGGGTATGTGTCAACTTGCTTTCACTTCTCAGTGTGTGAGCCATGGTGATCCTTTCACCAGGGCTGCTGCTCAAGCAGCACCACTGGTGCTCCCAAAGAAGGAACTTGTTGATGACACACGAGGGTAAAACCTCTTGATAGGATACAAACTGTAACTTCTGGCCAAGGACAAGAGCTGGCAAACTTTTTTTACCCATGTGCTTTTTTTATCCATGTACTTTGGACTTCGGTTTGCAGGTGCCAGCTCTGCTCACTGGTTTCTCATCTTCTGCATATTTGCCTTGTCCGTTCTTTCTCCAGTCTGACTCATAATCTCTATATTTGACTAGAATTTTTTCTGTGTTAAATTCCATCTTCTTTGTATCCTGCCTGTGTTATCCTGAGTTCCTCAAAATGACCTGGATTCTTTTTTTCTCATTGTGATTGCTATTTGCAGTACAAGACTCCAGGAAACCAGCAGGCTCAAAAATTCCCATTACTATTTTTGATACACAAATACCACATGTTGATGTAAAGATCCAGGGGTAATTGCGAAGACAATGTCTCCAGGCTATTGAAGTCTGTTTCATATGCTTTTCTTTGAAGGAGTTATAAATCCCTAGGATGTAAAGAAAATTTATTACAAAAATTTTGAACAGACTATACCATTCTAATAAGATATTCCTGTTTTATATTTCCTTTGATGCAGATATAAAATTGAAGATCTTTGTAAGAAATGAGTTATCTCAGCGGGGTGCAGAACAATAATTATTCATGCCAGGACTGCGGTGATAGACATTACTCATAACGACTCAAATTAATCATACGGCATATGATTGATGATGAGTGCATCAAATTGTGTGGTGTGGATGCATGAGGACTGTGGATATCTTTGATCCAAAATCAGACATGATTTTTTTTGAGAGAGCTCAAGTTATTCGGCTGTTCTATTTAGTCATTAATATAGCTCCACATAGCAAATAAAGGCGATCAGAGGCTCTTCTGTTGCCCCTGGTAACTTTGAAACCTCTGAAAAAAGAGGCTATAAACATTATTGCTTTACCTTAAAATATTATCAGCAAGACACTCCAGGCATGCCAATATAACATAGTAGGCTGAAGGGCCATATATGAGTCTTAAGTGAAATATAAGACCCGTATTTGAGTTTTAAGGTTTTATGGGTGGTCTTTTCAGTCAAAGAGATTTTTTTAGGGGAAAAAACCCCACTTTGTGATTGTTTTGATTTGCTAGAAGAAGGATTTGACTTCTCCACATTGGGGAATTTTTCTTCCTTAATCACATGCTATCAACTGATGATGAAGGGTCAGACTGATGCCTAGGTTTATGTGACCTTACTGAAGCACTAAGCTGCCACATGGCCTCCACAGATTTTGAGTTTGCTGCAGAACGGCAAATAAAGGCTTTTCGCTTAGAACTCCTGGATTTTTCATGTCCTCTGCACACATGAACAGGGTGTGAAAGTAATCTTGGCTCTTGCCCGTCAACATGGCAGTGAGCTGAGCTGGCAGGGGTGGTAAACACTCTATACTATAGAGCATTTGGAGGTTACTTTCATTCTGGCGCAAGTAGGCGGCTGAAGCTGAGAAAGGGTTTGGAACTCCCTGAGTCACAATTTCTTCCCTGGCTTGCTCTGGAAGTGCTGTAACTACTTGCTGTCCCAGACATGGGCAATTGAACACAGGCTCAATTTGGCCCTTAATAAAGAAGAAATCATGAGTCTGAGAAAAATTGTTCCATTTCATGATCCAATTTTCTTATGAGAAGACACAGCATATCTACAGAATTTCTGCAAACAACGTAGAAGACAGATGTATATTATCTATGATGAGAGGAAATGGCTGAATTGCTTATTGGGAAAAAATTATTTTCCTTGATGACTGATTATTTAAAAAATTGCCTGTCAGGTTAATAGGCAGACTCTATTATTATTATCGTTTATTATTTCTATTACAGCTGCACTCAAGAACAGCAGTCAAAAACTGGGTTCTCCCCGTGCTAAGCACCATGTACAAATAAGATATTCTGATGGTCTCTGCCCCAAGAAGCTTACTGTTTTGAATCCTGAGGTTACAAAAATTTGGGTTTATGTTTTATTTCGAGTCTTTGGATAAATATTTTAAAATCACTTCTAGTGCTGCTAATCAGTAAAGAGCTTTCTGCAAACAAAAAAACTGCTGACTTTTTTTCCCCTAAAAGAATTTCGTATAGCAGAGGAATTAGCCTGAAATTATATAGAAACATTCAAAAGAGTACAAATTTATATTTGTCCTTAGCAGACAGTGGCAGTAAGAAAATGCATAATGAACTCCGATGAAAAAGCTGGGATAACAAGTTAAAGTACTGACTATTGTGGATTTGGTTAGTTCCAAACCTTCAAGAGATGCCTGAATGGATAGATTCTAAATAAGAATTTTAGATTGACAAAACATGTACGGTCAGTATACAACTATATAAGTTCTCATTTACCAAAAATTGAGTTCCTTAACTATATGTATTTTTAGCACTATCACGCCAAAAATGTAGAATTAAATGAAGTAATTTGGTATTGGAATCAGTACAAAAACATTTTATCAACCAATAGATCTTGGAAATGAAGAGAATACAAGTTCTTAAAAAGCTGATTTTTTAATAGATGCTTAATAAAAAGTAAATCATTAGGTACTATGTCATGATGTCCTTACAGCTTTGCCTGTATTTTTAGTAGTAACTATACCTCCATAACTCCCACCTCCATATCTTGTCCATTGTTTATTCTTACTTAATTTGGCAACTCTAATTGAAGATAATTTCAGAGTCACTATATCTTCTTAAAGCAATTCATATCAAATTCACCTAATGGTACGAGCTGCCCACTCCTTGTATTTCAGAGGAGGTTTTCAAAGAGAACATTGTGTTAGGAGTGTATTCACTGCTTAATTTTGGGTGTCTAAAAATTATCTTGATAATCTATATAAAAAACAGTACATCAGTTTTAAAACAGCGAATTGTTAGAAGTGGAATTGCACTTTGTCTCAGACTTGACTTTGACATTGTCTTTTGGTAATAGTTTAATTTACATATATCGGATATTGAGTAGTTTATTTTTTAAAAATGTAGATTTCAAAATCAAAGAGGCAGAAGTTATTAATTATAATTTCCTGGAGTGTAAAAGTGTGAGGGTTTAAAAGCAAAGGTTAAAAGCTGCTTTTACATCTACTTTATATTCCTGTATAGTACATTACCAAAGCCTTAAGCATTTCCTGATTGGAAAGGAAATACAAGTGATTTAGACTTCTTAATTCTAGATTTTAATTGAACTTTTCGTTAATATTCCAAATCTAGTGTACTACTATTACCTGAAGGCTATTGTTCCTTCCACTCAGTTGCACTGTATTACTTTTTTCAATTGTTTTTTTCTTATTGAAGTGCAGTTTATTTACAGAATTAATTGCCCTGTCCCATAAAATTTGTTGCAATACAAAGTAGTGTGCATCACCAATGTAATGAAACAGATTTCAGGTAAAGGTAAGAATGGAACCTCACAACTTTTTAAACATTTAATCCCAGTGTCTTAAATGCCTGAATATTTTCTCCAGGTGCATCTTTTTCATAAGCAGAACAATGAAAATGCTCATGAATATGTCCAGAAATCAGTAATTAGTTGCAGTCCATTCTGTTGCTCCAGTGTGTATTATTTGCACATTTATTTTTCCTGCATAAAACATCAAGGTAATGTGGGTGACCTTGTGCCTTTGTGCCTGAGAGGCAACCATATGATTTTAATACATTTTAGAAAATAATTTTTCAGGATGTTTTTCCAACAACGGTATTCTCCTTCCCAAATATCATTGATTATCTTTCTCTCTGTACCTCTCAATTAGTTTTGAAGAATGTCAGTGTGTACCCCGAGTCTGAGAAGTGAAGTAATCAGTTAATATTCAGAATCACTGGGCCATATAATCTGATTATGAATGTTTACCTTGTGATTCTGCCATAGAGGAGAATCAAAGCAGTGGGAAGGACACACATAGAAAAAATTCCAAAATGAACCCTCAGAATTTTATCTTTCTGAAATGAACATTCCTTACTGCAAACTGCATTTGCAGTAACAGAGATTAAAAATAACAACCCTTTTGTTCTTTGCAGTAAAGCTTATTTTGACTTAAAAGACCAGGTAGTAATTTTTCAATCTTTACTTGATATAATTTGCTCAAGCTTGCTCAAAGCGATCATATTAGATGTGAGGCTACCACAGAAGGATGAATCAAAGAATTTTGGAAGAAATTTTTTGGTCAAAGCTTTTAAACGTGATACAATCAGTTCTTTGAAGCACTGAGGCTCCCTGATGCTGTACAGCAGTAGCAGAAGAATGTTTGATTAATGGATGCCTTGTTTTTCTCATAGTGGCTGTGTAAGAGAGAAGGGCTAGTGATAAATTAGAAAAGAATTAAAAATGAGGGTTTAGAGACAATAAGAAACAAAGCAATTTAAGGATGTCAGGAAAGCTATAAATTATATAAGGATTGGGTGGAGATGAAACATCTGAGAAGAATATGAACCTCTGATGAAACAAAGAAACTTCAGAAATAAGAGCTCCTAAATCTCTTCTGAAGGTTAACCTGAGTGCATGATAAGTAATGTATCTGTTGGGATGTCATTTCAGATCCTAAAAATTCCTTGAAACCAGAAGGGTTTTTAATGAAATATTTTGTGTATACGAATAATATCAAGAACACTAGACTTAGGAGAAGCTATTAGGGTTTATAGGCTATGAGTTCCCATATCTACTGATACCAGTGATGATTCAGTCACCCTGTTACACTAATAGAGTTTATGAGATTCTAATTTTGTCCACAGAACCTGACAGTGCTCGTAAAGGGTGGCTGTGATTTAAGAAAGTACACATCTTTCCATCAGCAAGTGAAGGCAAAGTCAATGGGAGAGGGGAGGGAAGGGAAAGAACCATCATTCATTCCTGAATTCACTGAGTATCACATAAGGCAAGAAAGAAGGAAGAAGGAATCATGGTTCTGTGATAAGACTGCAAATCCAGTAGCTTCTGGGACTATTCCTGGTGCACTGCACGATGCACTAAGATTTGCCAAATTTACCAGTCTGATCCTACCCCATTCCTACCTTAAAACTTTGCATATTTACACCAGGGAAATAAATTCCACTGAGTGACCTGGCTACAGTTTCTGGCTAGTTGCATGGTCCAAAAGTGTTGCAGAAGCCACATTATACCTTAAACTTCATATACAGCAGTAAAAAAGGATTCACAAAACTTACAGCATCTATTGTGACCCATGCATAAATGATTCAGTTTGCACTTCAATCTGTCGTAAGAAGCACCCTGTAATCTCGACTGTCTGGATCAAGTCTAGATACCGGCAAGTCTAAATACTGTTCATCTTTCTGTAGTTATTGCAAAAAAATGCCTTACAGTCATTTATTTCCATTAAAGCCCTGATGACTGACAAATACTCTGTTTGCTCCAAGATTGGCTCTTCCTCCTTTGGAAGAGATAGTGCAGCTGAGTACAGCTCAACCTTCATTTGTTTGGAATCACTTCATGCTTTTCTACTGTCCTGGATGATTTCTTAATGCCTGCAAATACAATTCTCTCATGGAGAACACATTAATAATAATTTTTTCTTTTCTTTATTTTCTGCAGACGCATACCAGCTCAGGAAGAGTGAATACCAATGGGAGGTAACCTTTGCTCTTCAGTAGTCTAAAGTTTCTATTACTGACTTCTTCTCTTCACCGATCACTACTGTTTGTTTCCTTGTCTTCTATGAACTGTCTTGATTGCTATTAAGTATAACACATTAGAATATGCTGACCCTGACATTTGATTAAGGGATGCCACTGTAGATCATTACTTTTCACAAATTGTGAAAGCTGTGAATATGGAACCACAATGATTACAAAAAATCAAGAGAAGTCTTACAGAACAGATATTATAAAATTTATGGACAAGTCTGAATTTTTTAATTAATTTGTGTTAGAATTTTTTGAGTTAATTTGTGTTAGCATCTGTTTGGTTGTTTTATAGTTGCATCATTAAAATCAAGTAATCAGGATAGAGAGGCTACATAACCCAGGCAGACGTGGGTGCCCAAATATGCAACCAGAATTCTGAATAGGCATTTCAATGAAAAAGAATGTGTCTTCTTCTTTCTATCTCTGCTCTGTGCATTGATATTTTTATCATTTATCTCCTCATATTTAAATAACACTGGTAACTTTTTTTTGTGAATGTGTTTTTAAAATCATCACTGTCTAATTCCTTTTTTATGATTTTGATATCGTTAATATGGACTTGCATTTCAAATCAGAAACCTCATTAGAACCTGAGGGCTGTAACTTTATTTGCAATGATACGTAACAGTAACTAATGGTAGTTATATGAGATGACCAAGAGCATGAATGCAGACTGCATAGTTTATTGTCATGGGTTGTTAATTGGAGTTCTTTAGGGAAGGATTGATAGATATCATTTACAACACTATGGGGAGAATTATTTTCTCTCCTTCCGCTAAATGTTCCGTGGGATGACTACTGCTGTCCTCTGAATCTCTGAATTGGCTTTTTTTCTTATCATTGAGATCCTTTGGCCTTCTACTGATGTTTTCGACTCTCAGATGTGGATATTAGTTGCATGGGACCCCTTTCATAGGTATCCTCTTTGCACCTTCCACCTCCTTAACCCTTACCTGGCCTTGTGCTGAACTTGATATTTTTATTCTATCAAGATATTGTCCACCTTGCTCAATAGTTGAAGGCTTTCATACCACAATAGATCTAAGCAGAAACTTCAGATTTCCTCACATCCGGTCTATTCCCTCCACCAAGACAGTTATCTCGCATTTCAGTTTATTTTCCTATTTACAAGTGCAAAGTTAAACCAAAGCATGTCATATTTTCCTTAGGAAACGCTGGGCCATAGTAAATACCCTGCATCCCTTTGACTGATTTATTTAAAATACTAGTGTTCAGTTCTCTAAGATTGTTATTACAGAATTGGATGCAAGTGAACTCAGTAGCTGTCTGTCCCCCATCCCATCACACTATGATGAAACAAACTGTTACCACTGCAATCCGGTAAAATGACCAGTTCTACTTACATGCACAGTGATATATTCCCTCCTTTCTGCTTATCTGCACTCTGGTTTTACCATTCTTACGGATTTCTTAAGTATCTACAGCATGACCAACTGCAATTAAATCTTCACCCTTCAAGTGATTCAATCCTTCTGTCATACAGCTTGCTTATTGATATAACATCTGCTATACAGAACAGTCACATACTATATTTAGTACGTTTAAACCAATATGATGTAGAAATCTCTTCATTTAAACTGCAGCAAGCTGGGGGGTCAAATTCTGTTTCTGTACATGAATAAGAGGCACCTTTCTTATAGTCTGCCTCTTAAAAAATTTCTGGTTATCTGGAATGAACCTGAAGTTTCTGAACACTTGAGCAATCAAAACTGAGATGAACTTTCGCTTTAGGACCATTTAAACAGAGTCTTAGTTAATTCTTGTCATAATTTCGTGTTTGTGACACTGATTCCAAGACACACAAGGCTAGTGGGAAAACTAACACACTTATCTCTTTTATCTTGCCGACCATACCAAGAAGTTCTGCTTGAAACAAAGGAAAACCACACTGGAAGAGCAAATAGCTAATACCGACTCCAACATTTAGAACAACATATTCAGTATGCTTCAGACCAGGGTCTACGATCTTGTTTTTTCTTTCAGTTTGGATAAAAGACTCTGAATCATGGGGAGTCTGGACTTACTGAAACTCTAGCTGATCATCTTGCCCAAAATGGGCTTCTTAAAGAAACAGCCAAGTAGCAGGACCCCAAGGATTCAGTCAAATCCAACTCTCAAATATCATGTGTTTAATTTTTTTCTGCATTTATTATTTTTATTTTCAAAAGGGTATATTGGTTTTGAAAGCAAACATTACCTTAACCTTTAGGGTATATTTTTTTCTTCGTTCTCAGGGTCCTTGCTTTCAACTTCATTTTATTTGCGACTTCTAAATAGTAAAGTCCAGAAATAAAAGATACTCTTGTGTAAGGACTAGTTTTAAAATTATATTGAAGACAAAACAAATACATAAATTACCATGATAAAGAACTTTTAGTTAAAAATCTTTCACATTTTGTGCACCAAAACGAAGCTTAATTTCTCTTATTTACTTGAGGGCACACAGTACACCAAATCACCTATGTCAATGATTAGAATTTAGATTACAGAAAAGAGAACAAACGTCCACACTCATTAGTCCAACACCTCTATTGCTGACATAGAGAGGGTCAATTTTGGGATCAAAGTGAAAAAAAACTTTGTTGTGGTCTTAGGCAAACACTGGGTAATGAAGCCTCTGTGATATGATTGCCGATTTGTGGAGATATTTTCTATCTCAATAGAAAAATAACATCTTTTCATTACAGCTAAAAATTGGAGGTATCTAGTAAATTTGTGTTACAGGCCCTCATGCCATAGCTTTTAAAAGCATAGTTAAGTCATGACCTTTTTGCTTAAATCTGGGAAATCACTGTTTTTCCTGTACTGGTAGTTATCTCATCCCTAGCAGTTTTATGCTGACATTGTTTAAAGCTGTACTAGTGGTGACTTACAATAGAGTTACAAAAGGGAGAATTAGGTCTCTAGTTTCAGAGAGTTTTCAACAAAACTGTCACACACACAGTAGCACATAATTTTGATTAAGTTAATAAAATGGGCAAGATCCTCACTAGCTGGTGGAACTCCTTTGGAGTCTGTAATATTAGATGATAATTTGATGCCACTTGGTCTAGTTCCACTTCCAGCAATAGAGCTATCGTTATTTATACCAGCTGAGAATTTAGCCTAGTGTTCTGGTACAAATAAATACTACTATTTTGTAACTAGTTTTATTTTTAGATTGTTGTTCAATCTCTTGTAGGTTGCTTAAAACTTTCTACCTATTTAATCTCACTGCATTTCTTGCTGTGAGTCTGTTCCATAAAAAATGTCTAAGGGAGGGCAACAACCCACACAGAAGCACAAGCAAGACAGAAGGAGAAGGAGTGAAAACAAGAAGTCAGTGGAGCAGTGCCAGGTTTCAGTAGTTGGGAGTCTGCTCAGAAACATTTTCAGGGCTTCTTTCAGTCTTGCTAATGCTGGTGTGTAGCTTGAGTCTTCAGTTTGAGTCCTTTGGGAAATACACGAGCAGTAAGAATAGAAAAGCAATTTAAGTGGCATCTTTGATCATCATTGCTGTCAATCAACCCAGGGCTTGGCATTAACATATGCTCTTCAGAGGAAAAGCTAATCTTCTCCATTTGGTAACATATTAAGATCATTAATATTACAAAAATGAGACTGAAAACCTGAACTTTATTGTTGGAAGCCTGTAGAAGAGAAATGTATTTAGTATTAATTTTTTATTGGAAAACCATAATTCACTGAAACAAGACTACAGATAAGAAAATACTTTTAAAATGTGTCTTTCATTTTCAACTTCCAGGAATAAATTTAATGTGGTGAAAGGCTCTATGTTAATTTTTAAAATCAAAATCTCATTTCCAATTTCAAGAGGTGTTTTATTCTAAGCTAAATATAGTAAGAAAAAAACCCAAACTGAAATACAAATAAAACAACCAAACAATATGATAGATTTATGCTGAGGTTGTTTTCATTTTGTTGGTTTTCAGATGTTTTCAGGACTTTGACGTTTTTCATCCAGACTCCAGCTGAAATTTTCTCTGAACCTCAATTTTCTTCCAGGAATGAAAGAAATATTTGATGCCCACTTCTAATCAGTTCCTTTGTAATTTTAAGGCTGAAAAAGAAACTTTATAGTCAAACTACCTAGATAACAGTAGTTGGAGATACCATAATGAAAAATAAACTATTTAGAAAACAATTTTTCTGCAATTATATATTTTCAAAATTCTGATAGTGATTTATCTAAATAAAGATCTAAACAGTCTTAAAAATGTGATTTCTTTCTGGTCACGTCTGCTCTGAACAATGCCGTATGTTATGACATACACGACTTAGCCCAACTATGTATAATGTGTATTTCATTGCTCCACTAATAAGAAAACTGCAAGAAAGTCAGTAGTGGGTTTAGCTGAGATTCTCTTTTGGTGATAGGTTCTACCGAAACCTGGTGCCATGAAAAAACATACTGAAAATAATCATAATCTTAATTCAGTATGTTTCGTAATACAGGTGCTTAGTTTGTCCACATAATAGGATTTTGAAAAATTAAGTGTACTACAGAGTTAGTGAAAAAAGTGACGGTTGGATGAAAGTTATTGAAACAAGTTGTATTTTTAAGAGTACTTTTTCTCCGGAATACTTTTAAGAAAAGAATTCCTATGACTATAAAATTGGCCAAAATGAAGTAATTTGAAATTCTATACTGAAAAAGAGACATTTCACACAAGCTCAAAAGTTACCACCGTTTTACCCACCTCCAGTGTTTAAATAATGGTGAGTAGATTCTTTTTAGAGGAACAAACAAAGGCATAAATGATCTGATCTCCAGAATTTTAGCTTAATAGATTGAGGCTGGGAAAACTGGTTTTAGTCAGAGTCAGTAATCATCAGAACAAATTATTGAGAGAGTGCACCACAAACTGCTATCTTGAAAGCAAGATGGTACATTTCTTTGGAAGATATGCTGCAGGTAGAGAAAAGAGGTAGAGAGAAATGTGGGAAGCGTGCTGGGCTCTGCTCTGGAGGAAATCCAACAGGGCAGTCAAAGCAGTCTCTTCTGGGTTTAATTCTGAGAAACTGCGAGTCACACTTGATTCCCTCTAAACGACAATTCTTGTATCTCACAGTTAGAGACTCTTGTGTTATATTATTTCCACAGCAGAATAAAATTGAAAGTGTTGCATGACACATACTAAACAGAATGTGTTAAGATGTCTGTCTTAGTTACCCAGAAAAAAATCTGGAGTAACTCAAGAATTTGGCTCATTGATTTTAGACTTTACACTTAACAAAATGTAAAGGCAAGTGTAACTGAAGATGTATCAAAGTCACTTGGAATTAATCTGTTTTAGGTAAACTGATACAATGTTGTTAAATCATGTTTATAAAAAAACACAAAGGGCTCAAGAGAATTGGTAGAGCTTAAAAACATGTTTTTTTTTTTTTAATGAGTCAGAAGAAGAGTTGTCCTTTCTAAATGTTCTGTTACTTCCAACTGCCTAGCTTAGTGCCTACTGACATGATGCAGAGATTTGGCAGAGCATAAATATTTTTAAAAGCTTACTCATTAACACCTTGGACCCATCCATCAGCATGACTGACATGAACAGACAAAGCAATTTTTTTTTAATAGGGCACAACATGTACATTAGGCTTTCTGTGGGCTAATGTGGCACACCTGACAGATGTGTGAGTCATTTGACACAATGGGTGGTGTTCATGAACACTTTAACACCTTGCAATCAACTCAGTACAGCATTCTTCCTTTTTTTCGGAATACCTTTTTCTTAAAAAATAAAAGGAATCCAGGAACTGCACAGGATTCAAAGCAAAATCATTTATATGCTCCCTCCCTGAGATGCTGTTAATAATGATGTCCATGACATTATCTGAAATGTTATTAGGAAAATAATAAGGACTTCCTGAACTGTGTGTAAGAGATAGGCTTCATGTATTCCATGCCATGCACGTTAAATTATTGCACCAAATGAATCCAGTAAAAGCTAATTGGCATGAGTGAGTAACATAGCAATGCAATAAAGATAACTAGTTACCTTTTGTTCATCTACTCAATATTGTCTCTAAATAGTAATAGGTTTCATTACATCCTGCTATATTTCATGGAGATTCAGCAGACAGAATATGCAAAAGTGAGAGAATCACAATGGGTTTAAAAGTAACAATACTTTTATGAGGGAGGAAAAAATACAAAATGCCTGGAAGAAAATATTCCTTATTTGAAAAACAAGTCTATGAGAAATGAGCATTATGAATGCAGAAACTTTCAAGAATTTCAGCTTTCTTTTAAGTGATCCAGAAGTCTTCTGCCAAATGTTTCAGATGGTTTCTCTGCTTATCTATAGTAGCAAGGGTGGCTACATTCTGTAGCTTGCGCTGTGAACTCAGGCTGCAAGCCAACCTGATCCATACTCATATTCATCATGTACATCAAGCCCCGCTTCCCATCTTCCATCATGTATTTTCTGGATTTTTGTCCATGGTTCTTGAATCCCATTTTCATTAATCTTATCTTGATCCGAACAGTGGCATGTTTTCTTTTAATCTGTAATTCTGAGACGAAGCAGTTACCTTCTACATTGGTTACAAATCCATTTCCTTCTAATAACCTAAGCATTAGGCATGGGTAGTCACAGTTTATTATGAAGGACTGAGCTCTCTTCTTCTGTGGTTGATGAAATCCTGTCTGGACAATCAATCCAGAGGACTCATTTATTCTTGCGACAATTGAGGATAGAGAAATGAAGAACTTATCTGAAAGACTGAAGATCAGAGGACACTCCCAATAATTCAGTTATCAGTCTTTCGAAACACTGTAATGCTGCCTGGTGCCTGCTGTTTTCTCAGAAGCTTCTTGAAGCAGAATGGGGGTACTGATGAACTGTTTTATCAATATGCAAAACCAGAAAGCAACCGTGTAGATAATATGACCCTCAAAGTCGAAGAAAGCTATGGAAATTAAGAATGACATCTGTTGTCACGTAAAAATAGTAACAACAAAAAAGCAAAAGTAGAATGCCATAAAAATGGTGTTTTATTTAGCACAGTTTTCAAGTAGTCAAAGTAAAAAGTGCAGAAAACCACTAAAATAGGCAGAAATATAAAATTACTAAAGCAGCAGAGAAAGTGGCAGACCGCTTTGACGGTTACAATATCTGAGTCCTCATTTGCCCTCTTGTTCTCCTTTCCCTTTCTAAGACTCCTTGTAGGTGCAGAGCAATCCAGGTATGGAATGAGGCATGAGTGCCTAGATCTCCAGGCTGTAATAGCTCTCCAGAAATGTTTGATACAAAAATGATATAAAGGAGACTTAATACTAAATTTTGCAGTCGAGGAGGCTTCAATATGCTTAAAGGCATGTTAACTTTGTTCCCAGGGGATCAGCACAGGGATTCCTGCTATCTCCTCCACTGGAACTAGCACATGCTTTTGTTTCTGGACTTCAGATTTGCTTGTTGGCATTACAAAAAAAATCATTACCCAGTTCCATGATAACTCTTTCCACTGAAACTCTCTAGGTTTTGCCTCCTTTCCTTCCATGACAGCAGGTTTCTCTGCATCAGCTCCTCCCACAGTCACAGTGGTGCTTGGTATTCCATGCTTCTCCTCAACATTTCAGGCTGAAGTTGTAGTGTTTTTTTTTTTCAGTTCTTATTTGATGGACAGCTGGCGTCCTCTAGATGTTTGTCATGGGAAGTAAACATGGTCCAAGTAATCTTTCCATTTCTTGCTGTTTTTCTTAAATGTATGGTCAGGAGATTTTTTGGAAGCTGGAACTACCCAAACAAATTAGAGCACTTTCTCAGTCACATGGGTAGTGTGCCAAAATCTCACAGAGAGCTAGCTAACTTGAGCAATTAGGATCCCTATTACATGGAAAGTCTAATTAAAAGAATTAAATAGGTTCTGTCTAACTCATACTGATATTCCAGATCTTGGTAGAGTCCTACAGCAGTTTTTGACATGTACATCATGTTCTCCCTGTGTCTGTTTCTAGGGTCAAGTTCTTGTCTGGTTGCATCAACAATGCACATCCCCTTCAAAAGATAAACAGAAGCAGAGTTTTCAGGGCATTTTGAAAGCGAGAAATCCCTAAAAGCTGAAAGTCTGAATTATTCCAGATAACACTGTTATAGTATTCTATGATTGTTGGCTTGTCCATGTTATCTTCCAGCAAGAAGCTACTAACCATGGAACACTGTCCTGTATGCTGGGAATGACAGTGGCAATGGTGTTGGGAACATGGTGGCTTTCTTCAAATCACATTCATTACTCTCTTCTTAAAATCTTCACAAAGATGTGGGATAGATGTGTGGGAAATAACAGAGAAAGAGGGATCAACTGTGACTGAGTTTGATTCAGTTAGATGCAGAGAAGCCAGGGCTTGGACTTTTTAGCAGTGAAACCAGGCCTTTAAAGCCTCATGTTGTTTTTGGCAGACGTTCTCCTCCTCCCCATCTTATTTACACTCTCTGTTCATGTTGGCTTCTCTTTGCAGCCTGTTATTTGCAGAGCAGATCTTCTTTGCACTTCCTTCTGCCAGCCTCCAGCTGATCATGAGCCACAGAACAGTCACCCAGAAACCTGTCACCACTGGAATGGTGCACCAGAACGGGGGATATGGAGTTGGACTGCAAAACCTGTACGACAGGCTGTGGAAGAGGCTGAGTCAGCCCCTTGTTCAAAAGGCCATTATAGCATTCAGTTGCTGATCCACTTGCCATGTGTGATTGCACATTGCTGTTAAAATGGCATATTGGCCCTAATCCTGAAAAGCTTTCAGACATGTTTGCATTCAGTGAGATAAAAGACTACAGGGAGTTGCTTAAATTTCCTATAAGGACATCGTATTGGTAAAAAATGATAGGTGCAGTGATCTCAAAATATTTTGTGATACCAAAGTGTGGGCAAGAACATAAATGCACATATACGTGATTTGCACATATATATATATATAGAGTACATCTCTGTAGCTGAATGACATTAACATGGGGATAATAATGTCCACAAATAGCACAGTCGATGAATTTAGCTTGTTATTTTTGTGTCTTTCATTTGTGAACTGCTAAGGAGTAGATTGCTATATCCTCAAATTTATCTTTGAAAATCATCTACAAATAACTTGTCTGTGAAACTCAGGGTGCCTTACGTGATCACCTCTCTATTGATCCACTGAGGATGTGAGTTTGTTCTAGTCTTTAAATTAGCAAGACTAGTTCTTTAGCTCAGCCTATAGCAGTTTGTGCTCTTGACTCTCAACATTCTTTTAGTACATTGCGCAAAACTCTTAGAAGAATTTTTGTTCTGCATCTGACTGAAAGTATGACATCAAATTTCATACTGTATTATACACTTCACACTGCTTAGTGTACAGCAACATGTAAGGAGAAAAACAAGGAACTGGAGACTCCTTGCAGCTTGATGAGCATGCTAACCCCACTGTGCTGCTGCTGCAGTCTTAGCTGTCGATGCTAATCAAGTATGCCTGTGGTAGAACGGCACAACTACAATATCTAAACTACGTAAATATAAATACGTATATGCAAGTCTGTCTACTGTGCATGTATATATATTTTTATGTATACATATGGTGATAATGTTTTTATTTTGTCAAGTTATCAGGTCTTTCTTTCACTTAATCCAAAGCATAAATACTAATGGTATCTTGTAAAGTCTGTCTCTCTCTGTTTCTATATTCAAAATAGTTCAGTGAAAAAGAGGAAATTTCCAAGGTAGAAATTTGCAAGAGAGAAATCCTCTTTTTTTGGTTGATGAGTCTGATGAGTCTTAATTTTTGGTTGGGGTAAAGCAATGTTTCCTGGTGAAGAGGAACCAAAAGGGTTTTTACCTCATTAATGCCTTAATACCAGCTGATGCTGTGTGTACGTTACAGGTCACATTTTCTTTTTTGCAGTTCTGTGGTTATACAGCCAGTACATTCTGGGCTGCCTGCCTTCCCATACTGAGTCCAGTTTGTCCATCTCGTTAGCAGTTTTGTACATGCCAATGCTTGTTGTTCCAGGAATGTAACAAATCTGTTTGAGATAGTACGTGTTCCTTTTGGTCAGAGATTAGTCATTTCAAGTATGCCAGGGTTCATTGCCTAGGGAATATGCAGGGAAGTTCGGACTGAATTTTTTCCCCTTTCCATGTAAACCTTTCAATGCTTTATCAAAACCTCCAGCTCCTTATATTTCATCGTTTCCTCAAATATAGCCAACTTTTTTTCCTGCTAACTGATACTTCAATGAGCATGGCTATTGGATAGTAAAAGAATTGCTTTTGCAAGTCACTGAGTGGGTCTTCATGAAGGTCTTTAGTAGGTTGGATACCTCTTGTGGAGTTGGAAATCTATCAGCCTGCCAATAACACTGTCAGTTCAGATGGCACTATCAGTTCAGGTAAGTAGGTACCATGATTTTTTTTTAGTTTTCTGTCAAGTGGAGGTTTAACAGTGTTTCTTGAAGAAAATGATACTTTGAGAAGACTAAAAGCTTGCTTGTGTGAATTTACTTCTTTCCCACCAACTACCAGTATGCCCCATGGTGCTAATGATGAACTAGAACCTAGTGACCTGTCTTACCTTGTCTGCATCTTTGGTGCTTCAGTGAAATTGGTCTTGCACCCCTTCCTCTACCAAGAGCTATATTCCCTGAAGTAAGGTTGGGCTTGTGGCCCTCTTAGTAACGGAAAGGCTATACTGAGAGGAAGTTACACTGGACACTATGAACCTCTGCTTTGGCCCAACTCAGTCGTGTCTATTCTGCATGTGACTGTGTAGTTTTCAAAACCAAGTTCACTGGCAGGAACCCACAGAATATATAAGGTAACAAGATCATCAAAGACTGCACCTTGAATATGTGTCATGAGGTGCATCAAAACATGCTCTAGTCCACATTGAAATGGCCTTATTTTATTATCTGTATCCCCATGCAACTGCCTTATATTGAAGGTGTGACTCTTCTTGTTTTGAGCCTATATGTCCTTGCTGATCCATTTTAAAATCATAGTCACAAGGTGACTAATTGTTGCTTGTATTTAATTGTTGGCTGTGAACAGACAATGTTGGATAATAAGAACATCTTACCATCAAAGACAAAGGAAACTTCTTTGACAACACAAACTGGTGTTTTTCATCTGTATATATTTTATAACTTAGTATACAATTTCTTCACATATAGAAATCTAAAAATCTTACGTTTTCTTGGTCTAGAAGAGTGAAATATATGCATAAAATTACAACATAACTAAAATTAAATTAAAAGAAGGGAAAATGGAATAGGCTTATCGAGACGTGGAAAAAAACCCACAGAATTTTAGAATTACATATTATGCACACATTTTTATAAGTATAGTCTTAGCATTCACAGAGGTTTCGCAGGATAGTTTGGACTACCTCCCTTCCTCAACACTCAAGTCCAGCTCTAAATTACATTCTGCAAGCGGAGCGGTGCCTACGACGCGGCCGCTGCCCACGGCGCGCAAAGCCACGGCCGCCCGAGCGGGGCGCTGCCTGCGCTCTCCCCGCGGGCCACGCGATGGCGCTGTGACACCTCGCACGGCGGCCACAGCCGAGCTCCCGCCGCCCGGCCCCGGCTGGCGGCGCCGGCCGCGGGAAGGGCTCGCTGCGCTTACTCCCTCCGAAAAGGCAGGCACCGGGGAGAGGAAACAAGACACAAAAAACACAGCTTCCTTTGCTGGGATGACTAACATTTTGCCACTGTTTAGCTGAGATATTTGGTGCAGGTGGAGGGAGGGGGCGGGCAAACCGACCCCGCCGGCTTTGGCTCTGCACCCGTTATCACCGTCCAAGTGATTCCAGCGTAACACCGTCCGCAGGGTCTGCAGGTGCGCACACCTTTCCTCCGGGACCCCAAGTAGCAAAGCACTCCTCCAGAATTCGGTGAGCTTCACTTCTGCTTTAGTCCCTTCTGAGACCACGGCAAACCCTGAAACCTGTCAATCTGACCTGTGTAACTTTAACCATGCTATAACGTTAAGTGCCGAAATCGACACCAAAGGTGACTGTGAGTAAGCTTGGCAGCCAGTGGACTGGGCTCTTTCTCATCAGCCCCCTTGTCAGGCCCGCCGATTCAGTCTGGTACAGCACCAAACTTGTCATCTGTCTTTGCTGTATCACGGTCTATGAATGCATGGAGATAAAACCCCAGTGAGAACAGTTTGGTAATCATCGACAGCAACAAAGGTTCTGAGCTGTATTCCTAATGTAGCATTCCTGTATTGGGAAATTTAAACTTCAAGCACCATTCCCACACCTCTTGCTCTTGCATAGAGTCTGCCTTGTGTCTGCCTTGTCTGCTGCAGCAGAAAGATTCTATCCAGGGTAGAGGCTGGCTACTAATTAGTATATCTGCAAAATATTTACGCAGTGGCTGGCGCACTTGCTGCTTTTCATTATAAAACGTTCAGTAACAGTAATAAGTAAGACCAATGGATGAAACTGAATTAAAATATTTAGTTTTATACATTTGTCTTAATTGTGGCTGTGGATTGTGTTCTGTGAATATGAAATTTGTGGACCATGAATTTAGTAATTTCACTTGACATGTTCAGCTCTGCTTTAAATGGACTGTGTCTACAAGCAAGCTATTTACCCGTGCTCTGGAAACGGGGTGAGTGCTTATATAATGTTTCGGTATCTGAATTCAATGGGAGAAATATCTCATTGAGGGGTTAATACACTGATGCAGATGAGAGTCATATCAGGGATGAATGTAGAGAAAAGCAATTGTTGCTATGAAAACCCCTTCTGTGCCCTCATATTTCAAGATCTTGGATTTTTTTTAGAACTGAGATTAAGGTAGTTGTCTGTGGAGCTGCTTGGAAAATAAAAACACTGCTTCTTATTGTATAAACATTTTCAGTGGTTTAAGTGAAATATGGCTGAGATTTTGTTCTTTTCTAGTTCAGTAGGCTGCATGAGTTTTGAGAAATAATGCTAAATAAAGCTTTTCACTCACATATATTATCTCTGGGGTTCTAGAGGTATTTGAATTTTGAATTATCCACCCAGCTAATTAATTTCATTTAGGGCCAAGTAATTTATTCGGAATAAACATTCTTATTCTGGATGTATATATGTGTGTTTGCTCCTACATTTTTACAATCTAACTAGTAGAAGAGGCTGAAGAACTTATGCAAACGTCTGTGAGTGGGAGGCAGTGATTATTAGATGAAGCTGTTGAGTCCAGAGTACAAGTAATTGTCTAGAAACCTCCATTTTTTATATCAGTTGGATGACACACTGAGCCTTACTGGTGAAAAAACATTTTAAAGTAATTTATTTTCTCTCTTTAAATGATAAATGTTTATTTCAAGGCTGTACTTACAGTGGGAGGTCAGTTCTACCCTGGTTTCACCACTGTTAGTTGTTAGCTGGCAGCAGAACAGGGGAGACGTGGTAGAGCTGGCTTTGTTTCAGAGATTTACAAAATTATGATTTTTGAAAGTGCTTCTTTTATGAATGCATGCGCACAATAGAAAGTGTATGGAAATAGGGAAAGATTTTAAAAGGAAGACCTTAATCAGAACCATGCCACTGCAGGAAAAGGCATTTTTGTTTCCTTATTATAATATCTGTAATTGTTGGAACAAGATTCCCTAAATTCACTAGTCACAAATTCCAAAGACTCGAACTGAGTCTAGATCTGTGCCCTGACTTGTGAGACAGAAACGAAAGGGTTCCTTGAATTTTCCCTGAGCCACAGAGAGGAATAAAGTCAACAAGGCTGCAATTTGCAGGGGTGTCAAGAAGCCTTATGTCTGCTTCCCCAGTGATGGGGTTATCAACAATAACCAGATCTCCATCAGGCTTGTGAAGACGCTTTATCTGTCTGCTGAATAGATGTTAGGATGTTTATATGAAAAGGCAGCTTTTTGTTCAGACCCCATACGTGTTCTGTCTCAGTCATGGCTGATCAGATTCTCTTTCTGTTTTCATTCCCTTTAAGCTTCTCTCAGGCGCCTTGGGGCAATGTCAGTGAACTAGGCACCTAATCTGGGGTGTGTGCGTCAGCATAGTTGCACCTCCCACACTTGGCTCTTAAAGCAGGAGCATGAGCTGCAGCTGGAGGGCCTCTTCTGGCATCTCTTTTGATGTTGCAGTAGGATCAGAGCCAGTCCCCTCTTGCCTTCACCACAAGCAGACTTTGGCCTTCTTTGCAACATCAGGTAGCACTACCTTACCCCCAACCTCACACAGATCACCCTGTTTTGCCGCCTGGCTCACTCTCATGCCCTTGCCACAAGAAAGCAGGCTATGTCTGCAAGGAGAGAGAGTAGAGTGAGGTCAGGCCACCCACTGGTGCCCTCAACCAAAATCTGTGCTGGGGCTGCTGCCTCAGAAGAAAATAGTGCAAGGCTGCTCCTATTGGTGGGAAAGGCCTTCCTTCTCTGAGTCAAAGCAGCAGATGAACTGGAAGCATTTAATTTCATCCGTCTGTACCACTGTTGAAGCATGCTTGTTGCATACCGGCGCTGGAAGTCTGAAGCAAAACAAAAGAAGTTTGATAATAAGCCTAGTCATCTATTCAGAGACTTAATCTGCTGTTAACATTACTTCAGTCCTCAATAGTGAATACCAAGCCTTTGTGTTACAACTGAAACATTGTTTATTTATAGTCATTAGTTTTCTTAGATTTAGTGTAAAAGTCTTTGCCTCAGAAAAGAAGATTTTTTTCTGGGTTTATGACTTCAAATTTTAAGCAGCATTTCAATATCTGACAAGGGGAGCACTTGATGTTAATTATTTTTTGATGTAAGAATAATCACATACAAAATTTTCTTTCATGCACAGTCTTCTATGTGAGTTTATATTTTTGAAATGTGAACCTGAGCAGGGAACAAAATAAACCTTTACAGTCTTCAGAGTTATTATAATCTGGTTGTCATAGAACAAAATACCTTGTCATCTCCCACTATGTGGCTCTTCCATATAACTGTTACTTTGCATCATTTACTCTGTTATACTTCATTGATTATGTTTCTTCAAAATTGCTATTTATCCAGCCTCACAGTTGTTCCAACAAGAAAAGGTAAATATTATGGGCTAAACTCTTTTTCAGATTCTTATAAACAAAGCCCTCAGAATTGTAAGCCTCTACTCAAACATTTGTGATATTACTGACTCCTGGAACATAATAGAACCGGATTCCAGATCGAGCAAGAGGAATAAAGTTGGACTAGAAGAAGAGTTTTTATCCTTCCTAAGCTGCCACTTAAAGCATCCACATCTGAAGGAATTTTAACAAATTGAATTTGTTCCTGCAGCTGAAATAATTTTGGCCCACATATCTGAAGAGCTATTTAGCTACAAGGGAGCTAACCAATGGTTTGAGATAATACACATCTGTCAGCCAAGTTAAAGATCCAAAGGGTAAACCCAGCCTTTGAAGGCAACATGTGGATCCATGACCTTTATGGAAGACAGTGTCTAGACACCAATAAGCAGTTTTCTTACATACAAATGCTTTGAAAACATATATAATTGTGCTTATTGTAGTGATAGCTTTTGAAAAACTACTGTTAGGAAGATGGAATAAAAGTTTTATGCCAGTGACCTTGAAATTGTAGTCCAGGGATCTAGTTGTGTTTTCAAGCCGTTTGTGCCATGGAGGTAAGGAGTATCTCTTTTGAGATGATAAGACACATTGTATGGGAGAAAGACACTTCCTTGCAAGAAAGTCATTGATTTGCAAAAACTGTAGATGTGCTATTTTTTTGTACATACAATGCAGGTCATAATGCTAGTTTTAATGCATTATTACTCTTTGAGTATTTTCTGACTTCAAACATATTAATAGGATGAATAAGACTGGAGAAGCAAGAACTATCTACATGTGTATGTATGGGCCATTCAGCCAGTACCTGTATCTTTTTTTTTTTTTAAGTATATGCTTTTAATTTCAAAATTATGAAATACTATGGAGAAATTATAACCCTACAATTAATTTATAGCTATTGCAATTCTGGTTAATACATTCCCAAACAATCTGTCCTGGCAGAGATGGTAACATCATAACTTCAGGTCTCCTTCCTATCCATTGATGGCTGTTCCTTGGTGTGGGAAGAGGTGATGATTAGCTAAGACAAAACTAGCTGTTCACAACATCTTTTTTTTTAAACTTCGTTGTTAATGATGGTAAAAAAGGTTTTGGAATAAACTGAAGATTTTAATGGGAAGATGCATATTTCTGTTATTTTTTTTTAAGTCAGCAATTGTGTAAATAATGTATAAATTACATAAATGATGTTTCAAGTGTTATTTTTTTTTTTTTTGGTTTCATGCTTATACACATTAAGGATATGAGAATGTTGCAAATGTGACAGCAGACATCACTGGGAGAACAGATAAACAGCAACATTCTTTGAAAGCACAGAGCATCTACATTTGTGGAGTTCTTAGATATTATTTTGTCATTTCAGCCTTTCCATACAATTCTTTATTCTTTCTATGACACTTTCAATAGATTTTGAGTAAGCAGGAAGCAGATTTCTATCATTCTCCTCTCTCCTACTAAAAGGAGCGTCGTATTTCAGTCCATTTACAATGTATTCCTTGCCTTAATCCCTGAGGAAAGAACACATGAAAACTGTTTCCCATGTTCCCCACATTAGCTGGAATTAAGTAGGGTTTTGCTGCTTCATACTTTTGCTTGGAATTGGATAAAGATAATTTCTATGCATAAAGATACACGTACATAGGAATGCTAAAAGAGATTACAAATGGAATAAATCAGAAAGCCAACGGTTAGAACTGATGTCAAAGCTCATACCTTGTGATAACATCTAATACATCTGATTCCTTTTGCCCAAGGTATTTGCTCTTAATTTGTCACATTGTATCAGACCTTCAAGAGACTTCCCCGCCACCTTGCCTGGTAAAGTAATTGGTGGCTTAATATTAGTGTGTTATAAAGTAAACCTATCCTCTGTGTTCCCATTGATCTCATGTTGTAAGGAGAAGAGAAAATACTTCTGAAAGACTTTGCTTCTTGGAGTATCAAAATTATCAACCAATACCTTTCCAAACGCTTTTGTAGCAGTGTGAAAATGTCCAGAAAGTCAAGTTCTTCTCTACAACTAATGGATATGGGAGGATTTAAAAGCTAAAGAAGCTTTGGAATGCTTACTTTCAATTTTTGTATAAATTCAGTACCATAGACCTCTGGCCATTCAATTCTGAGTTTGACTATGCTCTTGGCATTTGACAGAGTTACAGGACTGTACATTCATCACCTCTAACTCAGGATGCGTAAGCCTCCGTTTCCCAAGGTTTTTGTGAACAATTTTTATATAAAAATATCAAACTCCAAAAAGCTTGCTGAGATCAATACTTTCATAAAGTCTGAAGAGTCATAGGAGTGTAACAATGATATTCCACATCACCTAACCATTTAAATATTTTCTATTATTATCCATAGACAATTTTCCCTTTACCCTGTTACATGGGTTTTTCTGAGTAGCCCAAGTTTACTGTCCTTGCCAGTTTCCTCATCTGCCGCCTCCTTGAGTTGTTCTGTCTATACAATTCCTTTACCAGGATTTTCTGGCAGTGAGAACATGACCATCTTCCATTTACTTTTATAGGGTAATTGCTTCTTTAATTGTCAGGTTTTCTGCATGCTCATGTGAGAGCCATTGCAGGTAGAATTTGGTGGGGCAATGAGTGAGTGACATAAAATTCCTAACTGTCCTGGAAGCAAAGAACTTGTTATCTGAGTTGCAGATCCTGCTTCCAAATTTGTGGGGTATGTATTGATAGGCTTTCTCTGTTTGCAGCCCTTGTAATTCTGATTACTCTTTTTCAGGCTTTAGAGCTGGACTAATCCAGATGTGGACATATCAGCCTCTCAAATTTTCACTAATATGCAATCCGCTTTTGCTGGTTCTATGTAAGATATCAGCTGCCTGACTTAAAGTGTGGCTTAAAGTGCAGCAGGGCTCTTTCACAGGCAAGAGATTCAAGCCCAGTATATCAAAGCAGCTCTTGGGCTTCTTTGGACCACAGTGATGAGAGCCGTAAAATAGCTCTTACTGCAGACATGAAAGAAAGGTGGCTGCCCCTGCAGCATGCTGAGGGTGGGAGTACTGCTCTGTCTGCGTATCCCGGCACTCTGCAAGGAAGAATGCCACAGACAAATGATATTGTTATAGTCTGAAACAATGCTGATATGAATATGATGCAATCATTAATCTTTAGAATGCTTTGTTTTGAAAACTAAACTTATTGATTCTTTAGGATGAAGGACTGTTAAATCTGCAGTATGTTTGCCTGGTAAATTCTCTATCTTCTTCCTTCAGTTGTTTATTAGATACAGTCATTTCCAATAGCTTACAAATATACTTCAACTATAATTTGGAAGGGTGAGAAAAATGTACTGATTTGGCTAATATTTATACAGAGTTCATAATATTTCAATAAACAGTTTATTTTTTTTGGCTTCAACTTACTGTTTGTTAAAATCAGAATTTAATCTCCGGTTTTGTTGAGTTTCCCTACATAAGGAATTGTTAAGAAAAAAAGTTTAAGTCAAAATACTTGCTATATTTTAATTGAGGAAATTTTAGAGTTTTTAGTTCAAAGTGCTTCTTTTTAAAATGAATTTAGAATAAGTAAGAGTTCAAAAGAAAAATATATCTAAGAAAAATGCAACAATTTTACCTAAGAATACTTTTTATCTGGCTAGATAATCCGCTTATGCAAACAGTATGATTTTTATTGTCATTTTGACAGCAACATTTTTTTTTGAATCCCTCAAATGTTCACAGAGCTTCTTTATCTGCTACTTATCTCTACAACTGCCATTTCACTGTAATGTACACAGACTGATATGTCAACCCTCCTGCTCATAACAGACGAGGTTCACTGACATATATATTTGAAATGGTGGTCCTGTTGTGCTCTGCTCCGCCAACGTAGAATAGTAGTGTGAAAGTTTTGCTGAAAAATATTTCACATGGACAGTATATGGGAGTCAGTTATTCAAACAATATGTAACTTCAACCCTTTATCACTTTGTGCAGCTGCTAGCGGAGTGTTACTTAATGAAATTTGCTCTGATGACTTGTGAGAAATGCATCTGCACTGATGGAGAAGTTGTATCATGAGCAAATCTGGAATGCCTTGGAGCTGGCAGAAGTAGCAGTACTCTGTTACAACCAACATCAACCAGTTTCAAACTGATTATCTTGAATGAGAAGAGTTCTGAACTCATCACTAAACTCATGGGCCATCTTGGCTGCTCTCTGAAGGTTTCAGACTGAAGAACAGTCCTTTCATTACCTCTGTTTGATTTATCGGCTGCCTTTGTAACCGTCAACCAAAGCGATGGCCTTGAGAACCTTTCAGGACTCATGGGCTTGACAAGGGCTCAAGTGCTCTATGTTTACTTTTCTGAGTGGCACTGGCTGTTCTTAACAGTCTTCTGACCTTGTTTCGCATGAGTTTCCTCTGAGTGTTCTGGGAAGTTTCTAGATTTTCAGATGTGGTGTTTGCTACTTTTTCAGTGAACTGATATTAATAAACAAAGGATATACAACTTTACCCCTTTCTGCTTGCTGCAGATTCTCTTTTTTACACCCAAATGCTTGTCCTCTTCCTTTCAGCATTTTTCTAAACAGATTTTATGTTAATTTGTTCTCCCTTTTTCTCCTTATGAAGAGCTTTTAAGGAAAACCTGTGCTTTTAGTTTACATGATTAAAATTCTCAAGCTGCTTTTCAGTCAGCTGTTAGTTCTGCAACAAGCTTTAATAAGAAAATAAAAGATGTTTTCTAGCATCTCAGAATGTCACACAGGAGAAGTAGATATAAACCTGTGATCGGCATCAGACCCAATCTTCCAGTGAGCAGTGTGGAAACTGCTGCTGCTACACATATTGTGCTGCTGCAGAAGTGGGAGGAGATGAAACTTCAGCCATTTCTATGGAGTCACTCAGCAAGGTGTAAATGAAGTATGAAATAAAAACTCTCAGCCCACTCAGTGCATAGACAGAAAAAAGATAGTGCTTTATACTTGCCGCTGTAATATTATATTTACCGTGATATTAACCTTACACAGTGCCAGAACACTCCCTAAGTTTCACAGTCTCAGGTCAAAAGAGAAATGATTTCTTGTTAGGTCTCTTTTTTCTCTCTTTCCACCAACATGCTACTGCATGTCAAAGCTGGTGATGCAGAGCAAGAGTGAGGTGAAAAAACTGACAAGAAGATTGTGTTCTGAGAGAAAGAGATTGTGTAAGTGAGTCAGTAAGAAGAGTTTGCAATGAACTTTAGGGTGAAAATGATAAACCACAGAACACTGGATGCAGCTTCAGATTCAGAAATATTAGTTGTCTTCATTTTATCAAGTGGAGCCCATCTGGGGGATTTGGAGGGAGGGAGCCATTGGTGGTAATGTATCTATGCTATGTTTAAATTCATTAGCACCAGGGAGTCTGTTTTTGTTGCTAGGCAGCCTGTTCAGTGTGGTAGCAGTTTTTTTTGGATGAAAATGCTTTTCAGTCCTAGATTTGCCCCTAGGTCTTGCCCTCATAGCTTAACAAATTGCTACCTAGATCCTTGTGGGATCCTGCTTGTTATTTTTAAGCCATAAACAAGTCTTCTGGCAGCCTCCTTTTTATTTGGCTGGAAACGTTCAGTTGTTGAAGCCTCTGAGCTAGACCATAAGCTGGTGTAAATAATGAAGGTTCACTGGTGTCAATAAAACTAGGCCAGTTTATACCAGCTGAAACTTTGTCCCTTCAGACACAAGTCAGCTCCTAATCTCCATGCCATTCACACAGAGGCATATGTTTCCCTTTGTTTTTCTAATCCTTGTGTGTCCTTTTTAGAACTATGTGATTTGTGCTGCAAACAATGCTGAGAAATAGGATGAAGTGAGATGGATGCTGGTTTGAAATGCTGGATACCTGACTGCCTGCTTTTTTCTACCTGAGACCTCTGTATGGCAGTGCAATTATTTCTCTCTTTGTGCCCACACGATTCCCTTTTTATTTTTCCAGGCTTACAGCAGTGTGGGTATAAGCCAGTAAATACTGAGACACTGCAGTAACAGGACCTGCTGTATAGATTGGTAGGTACTATCTCAAAAAAACCTGAGGATGGTCAGAGAGGGACATCCAATAATGCCATTGTGAACCGGCATGAAATGAAAAATGTAGCTAACTGGGCAGCAGTAACATGCAAACTGCTCAACTGCTGGCTTGCTATATAAATGAAGGGTCATGTGTGGTTGGACGTCTGTTCAAAGTGGGGTCCCCTCAGGTTACACTGACCACAGAGTTGGCAGGGATTCATACCATGATCTCTCTGCAAGTCTGTGCAGGAGGAAAGGAAATGTGCCTATATTCACCTATATTCAGGGTGATTCAGCCTATACATCAGAGAGTTCTGGAAAGCAGGATAAATTCTAGTAGGAAGGGTTTATATAAATGCCATTCTGATTAAAGCATGGAGCATAAATACAAGAAATTATAACCTATTCCATCCTGTGACACTTCCCAGTGATAAGATGTCCATAGGGAAAGCTTTGTGGTAAGAAATCAAAACAGCAAGACTCAAAGAAAACCAGGCAACTTGGTAAAGGCACCAAGGAAACAGGGTCATTAAAACATTCCCCAGGCTTTTTAGGGCCATAAGGAAGACCAGAATAGTGTTCATGTAATATTTGTATTAAGTCTTAAGAAGACTGATAATCCCCTTGGTGCACTGAAGTTAATGTTACCTACCATGAAAAAAAGATGCAACACAATCAGGTGAACACAAATTTGGAGTACCATTTAAAAATAGAGCAGCAGAAGTCTTGGACTGTTTAGTGGAGATATACATGCTCCATAAAGCAATTTACAACTTAATTTGTTGGGCAGCTGTTTCAGAAAGAATTTTCTCTGTTTTTGCCCTTTAATAAATTCTAAATAAAATAAAGCTTCCTTATTGCTATACATTGAGAGGGTAGTGGAAATAAGACTTGCATGGTTGCAAATGAAAGTCAGATAAGAGGAACAGTGCATTAGATGTGTTAATAAAATCTCAGCCTAATCAGATAATAGCTATCACAATATAAATTGCTTTCCTCTAGAATAAAAATGTTTGTGAAAGCATGTTTTAAATATACCTCATATGGGATCAACACAAGGCAGGAGTTAGATTTATCATGCCTGTATCTGTTTGGTCATAAAGATATTGCAATGTAAGTTCTGGTCAGATGCACATTTTGCAAATAATCCTACATTGCTCTTCTAAGCAAGTTCTGAAACTATAAATTATTTGTTTAAAGATGGGTCCTTGGTGATATGACTCTGATCTAAGTTACTATTGATTGTAAATGTATGCTTACAAAATAGAGATATATATTCACTCAGTTTGTGTCTTACCCGTTATTTCAGAGTTTTCTTTGAAATTATTACAGACACATTTAATTCCAAGTGTTTGTTTTAGTTTCTAATGAAAAATGACATTCTGATGTTATCTTACGTAAAAGAATAGATAACAAAGAGAAGCTGCTGTAAACCTTTTTAAAAACTGGATTTTGTAATATTTATTTTTGTTTTTATTACGGTTATTTATACATTTTTGTTTTCTAAAAGAAGTAAGAGATGGTAAAAAACAAACCAGGACACAGAAGATTCTGGATCATTTAACTAAGTGAACTAACAGATAGCATATGCAGTTTAATGTAGAAAAGTGTTAAACAATTAAAATGAGAGGAAGGAATCAGTGTAAGGAATATGCACTAAATATGCAGTCATCCAGCATACTGATTAGGAAAAAGATGAAATAGTTACAGAGAAATGATTGCAAACATGAATTCCAGTGCATTGTAGAATTAAGAATTTTGAACAATATATTAAGGAAGAGATTAAACTTTCATTTAAAACAGGATTACAATTTCTTGGATATTTTCTTCAGTGCTTGAAAAGTAAAATAATTACTCAAAGTATTTTCTGTATTAGTGAAATATTTCCTTTAGCTTTTGTAAGGAAATACCTGCTTCTGGAGAGTTTGCGCTCCTGAAAGGTACTCCTTTAACTAGAAAACAAACACCAAACCAGAAATTCCAAGCTATACAGATGCACATGTCTGCAAACACACCTCCCCCCACCCCCATGTCCCCCTCTGAGTGTTAATGCTATCTTAGTCTCCTGTGAAACTGAAATGTAATGCATGGAGTTCTGCATTCAGAGTTCAGCTACCTTACATTTAAATTGACTACTATAATGGTCAAGAATCATTCATGTTTTTTGTCAGCCTGCTTCGCTGCCCAGCAGCTGCTTTGCCAAGATCACAGGTAACCAGCAAGGCAGCCTCAATGGCAGGGGGTATGAGTTAAGATCCTGGGCAGCTTGGAGTAACTCCTGAATATTAGGTGTTTCAAGACTCATAGATTTATTGGTAATGGTACAGAACACAGTGAAGAGCTGCTGTATGGGTAGACCCATTCATGTGCTTTTATCACACAAAGTATTTTTTCTGTATTTCCAGTGCAGCCATCTATGCCTACGTTACTCCTGTATTTCTGTTTAAAAGCCTTCTAGGCTGTCTCAAGCCTTTGTTCTATGGGACTAGAAATACAACAGTTTGAAAAGCATGATACACCAGCACAGGGTGGCGGGTGTGTTTTCCCATGTTTGTGCAGCCTATGTGCAGCTCTGCGGGAAACGAAGTAGATCCACATGCAGCTTCTCTCAGGACTCTGAAAAATATTCAGTGGCCTATTGTCATGTCACAATTCAAGTGCTGCTGACTGTCTGTGTACCCCATGAGAGGTCATTGGCCCTGAGCAGAGCTAGTGAGATGGAGTATGTGCCTATGTCAGCTGCTTCTGTTCGCGGTGCAGTATTTTAGCACTATCCTAATTTACATGGGCAATTTAACCTACTAGAGAGTGAATGGGCATCCATGCCTTTCTGTCAGCATTGCAAGAAAGTCATAATGCCTAAAAGAGGAGCAAGCTGGGCAGTCATGAGCAGGAGTACTTTATGCAGAAGCACGGTATCCTGGGAATTTTTATGCATTATTACCCCAGAATGTGATGTTAACTGGCAGCCGCAGTGGCAGGACTGATTCTGCAGCATGCATGACACCCTGTGCCAAAAGCTGCACTACTGTAGTGGAGATACCAAAGCAACACAGAAAATTGCAAGACTTCCATGTGCTGCCAAGCAGACACAGTGCATCCTCAGGCTGTCTGCATAGTCCAGCTTCCCAGCTTACACTTTCTGACAAAACAGCACTTGTTTGCCATTGAGAAAAAACACATTTCAGCAGATATGCATCACGTGGTCCATACTGCTGTCACTTAGCCTTGATTTTGAGATGACAGAACTTTACATCGTACAGATGTTACTCACCATTTATCACATTAGCTTCCTGCACAGATACACTGGAAGAGGTGACTACATAGCCTGGCTTTATTTTCAAAAAAATGCTTATTTATGCAAATCTATGCTTTGAATACACTTATGAAGAATGGGGAGTAGAAAAAATATCATCTGCTTTCCAGAAAAGTCACTGCAGAGATCCTTGCTCAATGCCTTTTACCTGACGTCATGTGGAGGCCAGAGACCGGTAGATGGCAATCTCCTCCTGTTGTGGGAAGAACAGTGCTTTAATGCAGAGGCCCTTGCGAGCATCTTGCTTTTGCTTATTACAGTTTAGTTGAAGGGTAAAAAGACCTGGAAATCGTAGGCAGCTTTTATTAGGCTCAGAATGTCAGAATATGGCAAAGCAAAACTGAAGTTCTGCTTTATGCAAATTCTAGGTGACAGTATCTGTGAAAAGTAAGCTAACCTAATGGAATGTATTTGTATTAAACTTCTAATTTTTTTAAATACAGGACACTGGGTTATTTTACAGAATCATTGTGCTTTTCCTCCTGTGTGCTGCTAATCTTTTAATGCACTCATTAGAAAAAAGAAAATGGCTGTTTTCCCTGTTCCCCACGTTTCCTTTTTTTTTTTCAGTGTTTAAAATGGGAAGAAATAATGTGATCTCCAGCTGACTTAAAAAGGAGTTAAACACAAAAGAAAAGCATTTTTTTTGAAATAGTGACAAATCTGCCACGCTAGAGTAATGTGTCCAAGCAGCAGTGTGACCGTCTAGTTTAACATTTGAATTGGAAAATGGATGACAATAAGGATATAACAGTGCAATTTTTATACATGTTATTTTATTGCAGAAGAGAAGATTAGTACTACTAATTTCAGTTATGTGAAAAGTCTGAGCTAACAAAGGATCTGAATTTTTTTAAAAGCAAATATTAATAGCAGAGAAAGGAGTGTTCCTATCTTGTGTCAGTAATCTCGCCATATTTCTTTAAATGAGTCTGCATAATTTCATGCAGTATCATACTGCAGGCATTTGATCATCCACAGCATAACAACGGAATGATGAAAAAGAAGGCTTAATTAATATCCTGGATATACTGACACTAGTGACAATATAAGAATGTTTCTCTGGGAATGTCAGTTTTTCTGTGCTATTCTTAAATATAATTCTTGATATGCTGTCGATCCGGTACTCTCTAACTGTAGACTGCTGTCCTGATTTATCCTTTATGTTACGTACTAGTACTTAGGTGAGTAGCACAGTCATACCTTTCTTTATATGAATAGCTTTTATTAGGGAAAGAAATTAAATGTAACCTGGATCAGTGCCTTGTCCCGTAGGATGAAAGATGAAGTGAGAACTATTACAGCAGCTGTGTAAATCCTGAATATTTTGAAGGCAATCAGAGCTCCCAGTGTGGAGCAGGAGACATAAGAGGTTTGTGCAAACACACTTGTAAAGGTAGCTAAGGTAGGGGGAGGTGGCTTAAAGTGAGTATCAGGGGCAAAGCCAATTCTTCCACTTTGTTTTACTCTACTAAAAGGATTTTCACATGATTATATAGATGCGGAACGATCTGTAATAGGTAGCACAGAAAGACTTTCTAAGAAACGCTGACTATAACGACCCACTACAGCATATATCGCCTACTCTATCTTACAGGCGTGCCTCCACTTTACAGTCAGTCAACTCTCCTTTATATAAGCAAACTAAAGGAGGAGAAATCCAAGCAATGCTCATAGCAACTCTGCAGTTTGAACAAATGTTAAGTGATGGACATACCACAACAGAAGAAAAAAACTATCTTCTTTTAGGAGGGGTGGAAAGAAAAGAAATAAGCTGGTTTGGTGGGTAGAAGGAACTGATTTATGAAGAAAAATTATAAAAAACTTCTAAATGATAACTAAGGCGAGGGATTGAGTATGTGCAAATATATTTCTGAAAATATAGGCTCATAAGCACAACATAAATTTCTGGAATTATTTATAATATGATAACTATGATAGAAAGGATTATTTTTTGCAATTAAATTGAATAAAGAAAACAGAGATGAAAATCTCCATTTTTTTCAACAACCTTAATGTTGTAAAACGACTTCCAAAGGAAATAATGCACTTCTACTTCCTAAAACAATTAAATATTCATTAAATAGTGTAAAATGGGAACGTATAAAAATTTTCCATCTCCAGCTTGTGTGGATAAAGGACAAAAATGTGCAAATGGTACATGCAATTTCTTCTCATTCAGAATGGGCTGAATTTGGGTTTACATGATAGTGACAGGAAGAGACAAGTATTTTTAGTTCCTACAGTTGAGGCCTGTTGAGATATCTACATTTGGCACCTCATATCCACATATTCTCCATGTAGGACTGGATATATCTACTGGGTTATTAAGGTATCAAAATAAGAGTAGTCAATATATTTTGAATCACTCTTTAGAAATGCCTTTTTTTTTCTTTTCCTTTTCGCTCCAATGAAGGGAACCTGTGGTCCTTTGAGGCCTCTGCATCTGAATGTATGTTTGTGCTTTTGAAACATTTGACCTCTTCTCCAGAGACAGCCAGAGTGCTTTTATTTCATTCAAAATCAATAAACAAGCCTACTATTAAAAATCTCCTTTTCCCCAACTGTTGGGGTGGTTTTACACCATGTTATGTTCATGCAAATGACTACAGAAGGTGCAAACACACAAAAAAATTGGCTTATTTTCTTCTACAATTGTGAGTTTTTTTTATTTTAAAGCAATGATTTGTGTTCTTTTTCTCTCCTCTGATATGCAAGGACAGAGAAATCTGGGGTCTTATACTGGTTTCAGGGCTGATATTGGACTTAACTGCTGGAAGGGTTTTCATCAGCCTTCCTTCCTCCAAGATTTTTGAAATGCTATCTAAACCCAAACTTCTCGTTCCTCACAACGAACTAGAGATGGCACTGCATGTCTTTCTGGTATGCTAATCACTTTTGGATTTCAGCATGCAGTGACAAAAATTTTGCCAGCAGGTTAAAACTAGTCCACGGATTGTTTCCTTCCATGAGCCTTACCATGCATGCTGTGACACAAATGCTACCAGGGTGCTTTTTTTGGGGATTTTCTTTACTAGAAGACTAGGCCCAGAATAAAGTATTTCCTACTATATTATCGTTGACATATATAGAAGAATTCTCAGAACTGCAGTTCCTCTTGGTTCTATGTCAAAAACACTTTTTTTTCTGGGAGTACCATCTAGTTAGAGATATCCTGGTCCAGCAAAATAATCTAGGTTAGGTGGCATTGCTTTACCATAGAGTTTTTCTTAAGCTTAATTATGTACTGAAGTGAGAATGAAAAGATATTTATAAAGTATAGCAAGTAAAATAGCTACCATGCAAATTCAGTGTGCTTGAAATGTGATGCTTATCTATAGTTATTGTGCAGTAGGAAATAACAACAACAACAACAATCACCAATCACCAATCAAAAAAATAATAATTTTCTTTTCTTACTATTATGTGAATTCCTTTCCAGGTCCTTAGCAGCAAAGATATAGTATAACTCATGGAGCTGCTGCCACTGACAAATGAACTTGCAGAACCCAGCACACTACACTCCAAATCTTATTTCACAGGCAAAAAGAAAGCGTGTCTGATATATACATACACACAGAAAAAAATGATTGTTAGATAACTGAAATTTAAGAATCTCATAATTTTTATTCCAGATCTATCTATTACAGGATTAGCAGAAATAAGACTGTTGAAACAGTTACACATGCACTCAGTTTCTAATCCTGTTCCTGATGTTGTACTCACCTTTTCTCTGCTCCTCTCTAAATGTTTTCATTCTGGTAGGATAGAGTGGGGGGTGTTATAGTGAACTGTCATCACTTGAAGTCCTTCGCTGAGAGGGATGTCATATGCATGTTTATGATTTCTTCTTCACTGTAGAACCCACTTGGATTCTTTTGTATGTTAGGTAGCATACTTGTACTTCTCAGGTACCTTCTTTGTTGGTCTGCAGGTCTACATTTATTACTATTTACTATTATAGTACCTTTTACGTACTTCAGATAGTATTTCTTTGTACTCTTTGTTGCAGCTAAGCTCTGTTTTGTCTGCCTACAGATCTGCATATCTTAAATGGACTGCCAAGCAGCTGTTTACTGCTGTGGGACTTCCAGAGTCAGTCTGTGCCCGATCTTTTGACATCACATGCTGGTACTCGTCCTGTCTTCACCTCTTAGAGATCTCTGTTTACATGTCAGACTGATATTCTCTATGCTACATTATTATGCTAGGTTTGTAAAACTATGGTGATATCAAACAAAGACAAATAATAGTGAAACAAGTAGGCCACAGATGGTTAAAAATATTGCTGTTACAGAAAAAAGCAAGTAAAATCAAACTACAGGCAGGTCAGAAAGGACAGGCAGGGTAGGAGAGGTGGACGGGTGGCTTTATATGTTAGTCTCTTGACTCTGTTGAACTTGAGGTCAGTAATGACAAGGTTGAGTGCCTTGCTGACAAGAATCAGGGGGAAGGCCAACAAGGCTGACATCCTCGTGGATGTCTGTTACAGACCACCCTACCAGGATGATGAAGGAGATGAATTATTCTACGAGCAGCTGGTGGATGTTTCAAAACCTCCAGCCCTTGTTCTTGTGGGTGACTTTAACCTGCCAGATATCTGCTGGGAGCTTGATACTGCAGAAAAGAGGCAATCTAGGAGGTTCCTGGAGTGTATAGAGGATAATTTCCTTCATCAACTGGTAAATGAGCCTACTAGGGGTAAGGCCCTGCTAGACCTACTCTTTACAAACAGAGAGGGGCTGATGGGAGATGTAGTGGTTGGAGGCCACTTTGGGCATAGCGACCATGAAATAATAGAATTTTCAATACTCAGAGATGCAAGGAAAGCCATCATTAAAACCTCCACACTGGAATTTCGGAGGGCAGATTTTGACTTATTCAAAAGTCTAATTCAGAGGATATCCTGGGAAATAACCCTTAAAAGCAAGGGCGTCCAAGAGGGTTGGACATGTTTCAAGCAGGAAATTTTGAGTGCACAATAACAGGCTATACCAGTGTGCCGAAAGGCTAGCCGGAGAGGAAGACGACCGGTTTGGTTAAATAGGGAGATTCTGAAGGGAATTAGGGATAAAAAGAAAGTCTACCGGCTTTGGAAAAAAGGGCTGGCTACTTATGAAGAATTTACGAAGATAGCTAGGTCATGCAGAATAAAAATCAGGGAAAGAAAAGTGCAATTTGAAGTTAATTTGGACAGTTCTGTTAGGGATAACAAAAAATCCTTCTATAAATATGTTAATGACAAAAGGAGTGGCAAGGAAATCCTTCGTTCTCTGTTGGACTTGGAGGGAAATATAGTTAACAAAGATGAGGAGAAGGCTGAAGTACTTAACACCTACTTTGCCTCAATTTTTACTAGTAAGACAGGTGGCCCTCAAGACAACTGGCCTCTGGAGCTGGTAAACAGACAGAGGGAGCTGAATAGTCCCCCTGTATTCCAAGAGGAAATAGTTAATGACTTACTGAGCCAGCTGGATCCTCACAAGTCTGAGAGATCAGATAGGATCCGTCCCAGGTTGATGAGGGAGCTCGCAGAAGAGCTTGCCAAGCCACTCTCCATCATATTCCAACAGTCCTGGCTCTATGGGGAGGACCCAGATGATTGGAAGTTGGTGAATGTCACTCCAATCCACAAAAAGGGCTGCAAGGCTGACCCTGGCAACTACTGGCCTGTCAGCCTGACCTCAGTGCCTGGCAGGGTTATGGAGCAGATCATCCTGAGTGCAATCACACAGCACCTTCAGGATGGACAAGGGATCAGACCCAGCCAGCACTGGTTTAGGAGGGGTAGGTCCTGTCTGACCAACCTGATCTCCTTTTACTATCAGGTGACCCACCTGGTGGATGAGGGGAAGGCTGTCGATGTGGTCTATCTAGACTTCATCAAGGCCTTTGACACTGTTTCCCATAATATACTCCTGAAAAAGCTGGTAGCCCATGGCTTGGACAAGTGTACCCTCAGCTGGGTTAGGAGCTGGCTTGAGGGCTGCATCCAGCTGGTAGCCGGTCACTAGCAGTGTTCTCCAGGGATCAGTGTTGGGTCCAGTCCTGTTTAACATCTTTATTGATGATTTAGATGAGGGGACTGAGACCATCACCAGCAAATTTGCTGATGACACCAAGTTGGGAGGGACTGTCAAGCTGCTGGAAGCAGGAGGGCTCTGCAGAGGGACCTGGATAGGCTGGAGAGATGGGCTGATTCCAATGGGATGAGGTTCAACAAGGCCCAGTGCCGGGTCCTGCATCTTGGCCACAACAACGCCATGCAGCGCTACAGGCTGGGGACAGAGTGGCTGGAGAGCAACCAGGCAGAAAGGGACCTGGGGAGATTAATTGACGGGAAGCTCAACATGAGCCAACAGTGTGGCCAAGAAGGCTAATGGGATCCTGTCCTGTATCAAAAATAGTGTGGCCAGCAGGACGAGGGAAGTGATCCTTCCCCTGTACTCTGCGCTGGTGAGGCCACACCTTGAGTATTGTGTTCAGTTCTGGGCCCCTCAGTTTAGGAAAGATATTGAGGTGCTGGAGCGGGTCCAGAGAAGAGCGACAAGGCTGGTGAAGGGACTGGAGCATAAGTCCTATGGGGAGAGGCTGAGGGAGCTGGGATTGTTTAGCCTGGAGAAAAGGAGGCTTAGAGGTGACCTCATTACTGTCTGTAACTACCTGAAAGGAAGTTTGAGCCAGGTGGGGGTTGGTGTCTTCTCCCAGGCAGTTAGCAACAGGACAAGGGGGCATGGGCTTAAACTCTGCTAGGCAAAATTTAAGTTGGACATCAGAAAAAAAATTCTTTACAGAGAGAGTAATCAGGCATTGGAATGGCCTGCCTAGGGAGGTGGAGGATTCACCATCCCTGGAGGTTTTTAAATTGAGATTGGATGCGGCACTGAGTGCCATGATCTAGTAAACAGACTGGAGTTGGACCAAGGCTTGGACTTGATGATTTCGGAGGTCTTTTCCAACCCAATTTATTCTATGATTCTATGATTGTATGAAAAGCTCAGACAGAGCAGGCCTGGCAAACCTCAGTCCTGCAACTGTGCAAATTCAGTACAAAGCTCACGGCTTGCTACTAGCAACGATAATAGTGTATTACAGAGTTATGTGATTGTAGGAGAACAGATGGCACAGAGCAGATTCCCTGCACTGATATTTCCAAATGTTAAGCCTGTACTCTTTTGTATTTGATTAGTTTAAGCCACCTTTCTGACAAAAGACTGTGTATCTGATAACCTGATACACTAACTTAAATAATACTGTTGTGGCCGAATGACAGTGATAAAAGATATCTCTATGCAGTGCATTCACATTCTGGAGGACAACTAGGTGGTGTTTTACTGTTCAGTGATGGGTAAGAGACCTCCACAGCAGATGTTGTAGAAGTCATCTGTGGCCACTCAACCACAAGGGAAAATATTAAAATCAAAGCTGTAATCGTCCACTTGGGAAAATAAAGATCATCTTCAGTGACTGGTAATTCTATGCAGTTTAACTTACACTGGATATCCACAGGTGTAGGAATGAAGGACATGCTTATTGTTTTGATTTCACAGCATTTTGATTTTTAATCTGTGTCTCAAATCCTGACCCTCATGATCAGCTTACTTGCTCTCAGCTCAGGAGCTGTAGGAAGGATAACAAGGTTGTATGTTGCTTTTGTGCTTTGAGAAAAGAAAGCTGTAGTAGAAAGCTAGAAAGGTAGGACCAGAGAGACCTTTATGCTGATTCTTGCTCTTAGCACAGCTGTTTTATGTTGTGCAGGAAATGTATCCCGAGTCCTTAGCTGTTATTCTTCCACCACTGATCAGAAGGCTAAACATTACATTGAAGAAAAATGCGTTCTGTCTGTCTTCCTTTAATTTCTTTCTATCACCATGACACACGAAATTTTTGTCTGTTTTTTTGGCACAGCTTCAGTCAAGAGGGCTATGATATTGTCAGTGTTCTCACAGAGGTAAGATCCATAACCTACAGCCTTCCCATGGAAAGTGAGAAATGTGGCTGTAAGACTTTTATCCCAGGGATCAAGGGAGCAATGGAAACGTTTTGCAGTTTTTTAAACAAGCTCTCTACAACCTTATTATTTTGTAAAATTGGATACCATTCTCAGCTGTGTTTTAAACAAAAGATTGAATAGTCTAATAACTGCAATTTTTTCTGAAGTTAGTATTTGTTAGGAAAACTCTTGGAACATGTAAGAGATAAGACCTTTTAGAGAACTTTTACCTGAAAGAAACCTAGTTACTGATGTTTCAGTGGACTTATATGTGTCGGTCAAATTATAGCAATTTTGTTCCCAGCTATAAGGGTAGATCTTGACGTCTAAAGAAATTTAAACTCAAAATTACATGATGTTTTATAGTAGCTGAGCTTTTTTTTAAAGACCAAAGTCTCAAAGAAGACCAAATTTACCACTATGCAAAACACCTAGTGGTCTTAAAGTAGTTTTGCTGTAGCACACATTGATAACAGAGACAAGCAGCCAAGTAAAAATGAAATATCAAGCTAGATGCCTCCTATAAATTTTTATTCCCTGATACAGATAGAAGAAAGGGAAAAAAATTACAATAAAACAATCTGTTCTAGCAGATAAAGAATAGTGTGTTCCACTGCATTGTAGGATACTCAAAGGGAAGAACATGCAATTTCCCTGGACAAAAATTCATCCAGGAAGCTCTTTTTTTGAGGGGAAATGTTAGTGTAAGTTGGTGAGGGTAGTATGGGAAAGGGCAAATCCAGACTGAACATCAAGCTAAGAAGAAACTGTGAAGGATACAACAAGGTGCCTGTGGCATAACAAGTCTGTCTCTGGCTAAAGAGGAGTTGCTGTATTTTTTTCTGGTTCTTGGGATATCATCATATTCTATGTTACCCCCAGCTGAATGACAGTTGTAACTATTTTTCGATATTTCTATATCCAAGAGGTAAAGCATGGAAGTAAGGAGAGAGGCCAGGATTCATTAAAAACACGGATACCCAGACTTTCATTGTTAAGATATTTTTTTTAATATATCATTTAAACTGTTTTTTTTCTTAGTTATAATTGTCTTTTTGAATTGCCATCCTTGTGTAGTGTGATTTACAGGCTTAAGACCAGAAAGGCATTATGATAATCTTTCAGTCTGACCTCATGAGTAAAACAGACCATAGAATTTCATCCAATGATGCCTTCAGAGGGGAGAATTCTTCTTTCCATCTATATAAATGAATTCCTTTACTTCATTAATTTTGAAAGCCTTGAAAATATGCATACGTTGTGATCTTGCCCTTCACTGCTTGAAGGCGTTTTTTTCGACACTATATAATTCTACTGTCTTGTTGGGTCTTTTATATTATTTTATTTTCCTGTATTTATATTATCTATAAGAGGTCTTCAAGAAGTACTAGATTCATCAAAATAATGAGACTGTTTTTTTCTTAATTCAGGAATTTTCCGCTCGTTAAAATATAAAATAGGTAAATAATAACACAATAAAATGCTAATTTTTGTAATTTAAAAAATGACAAATGACAGAATTCAAAATGAGTGAAGAGCTGATTCGGTTCCTCAGAAGTACTATGTCATTGATGTGAAATTTAAAATAATAATAGTTTATTCATATATGGAAATTCTCAAAGGGGCAATGAAAAGCCATGTACAATAATTACATGGCGTAATCTTTAGAAAAAAATATAATCCAGCAACAGTCAAGAAAAAAACAGAGGATTACAATTTTAATAAATCTGTCACCTAATCAAGACATTATATAATGTTCAATTTTAATTCAACATACAGGTGAGAATAGTAGGGGTTATTTTCTTATTATCATGTACATTTCCTTTCACAATACATCTTCCAAATTTATAATAAATATAATTCTTAATTCATACTGTTAATTGTGTAGTTGTTATCCTAAAAACCTCAGTTTTCTTTGTTCTACATTCTCTTAGCTCACTCAGTTCATCAAGTCTTCAAGTGAGAGCAGAAGCTCTGGAACATGAACCAAATCTTTATAGACATACATAGGCTATAAATTGTCTAGCTCACTCTGTATATAGATTTAAACAAAGTTTCTTGAAATGAGAATGTTATAGCTCATATAGATATTGCCAAACCTGATTCAATTCTAGAGAGTTAAAGTTATTTAAAAAACATACACATAGAAACAAAATGAAAAATGTTATCTATAAGGCTTGCTCCTAAAGACTGGTCTTAATTCACAAAATCAGGCAACAGAATCTTTACCAGTTTAGGAGTCTGAATTAGCTTTATAATTGTTATAATGTTTGTATTAAATTATGATAGCTATAATCTAAATAAGAAATTGTAATTTTTACAATAAATCATTGTGGTAGTTTATAATTGTCTCTACAGGAGGCTGTAGAAGTATGAAATTTCTGTAAGAAATTATGTTTGTTTTTATTTTGAGTGCAGACATATGCACACAAGAGCCTATAATGAATCCTTGGAGGTAGTACTAATGTGTGACTAAGTGAAGAAATTAATAAAATTAGCTATTCCCCTCCAAACCCCTTGCAAGTTGCATGTGTAGATTTGTGAAGAAATAGTTTTATGGGCTTAAATTTCAACTATCTAGAGAACTGTTATACTTGTTATTTTCTAGCCATTGCAAGCACAAGAACATTGTTTAAAAATGCCACCACAGAAGTGAGATGAAATTAGCAACCTACCTTCATCCCCACATGGGAAAATCCCCTGAAATATGATTGAAATCAAAGCCACACAATACTGAAACAGAAGTTTTGGTTGAAATATTTGAAAAATATTCAAACTGTCTTTATATTTACAACTCACCTATTCTTCGTATATCTTCTTTCAACAATATATTTTGTTATCACGTGTCCTGTCCTGCAAACAACATACCCTCTTTTGTTTTTCTTTTTGTTTTTTTTTTTACCTCTTGCTTACAACTCTTTCTATACTGTTAATAACTGATAAAGATTAGGTTGGAAGAAGAGACTATAGAGCAGTCATGTCATGTTCAGTATGTGATCAAATATGCACTGGAAATCTGGAAAACTTATGAGAGCAGAGTGAAGGTTGTGGTGTGTGGTCTGTGGTTTATGGTTGTATTCATTCAATTCTTCTTTGTTTTGAAAAGTAGTTAGTAGTAACTGGAGTTAGATACAATACAGAATTAGATGTTGATGGTTCTCCTGGAAATTGACATTACTTGTGTCTCTGCAATACATGCCAGCAGCAGAACTGTGTGTAAGACAGGGACGATACACAGTTAGTGTTTTCCAAACCGATTCACAGAGCTGAGAGCTATGGAGGATCCAGGAAGAATTCTCAGAGCAGTGTTTGAGGTTCTTCCAGCAGATGGTTATAAAACCTGATGTAAAAGAAGAAAAAAAACTGACACAGAAGATATGATTGAAAGAAAACAGCCATTCTTCCTCCAGACTAATTTCCTCTCATACTCTGGGACATGCAATGCATTTTGAGGATGGCAATCTGAGAACCCTATAAAGTCTAACTTTGTAACTGCTGCCACTTTGAGCCCATTAAGTGCCACTGCAGACTCTGCTAAAGACCTAGAATATCAGAAAAGATGGAAGGCGTGCTTGCGCTGAAGGGGAAACAAGCCAGTGGAATGAACTTGGGGTTGAAAAAAAAAACCAGAGAATTTAAGCTGTAAGGATTAGAAAAGTATGAAATAGTTTAGGATCAGGGAATTAGGGAAATGGAGAGTTGATTCAAAATTTGGTGGCTTTGCATGCAGAAGGCTATAAAATCTTTTGAAGTCTGTTTCTTGCTATTTGCAATGTGTCACTTGCTTGGCAAATTATTTAGAACACTGTAAAACGTTTGCAGTGTTCTCAAATTACAGTCACAAACTCCTTCATTTTCTTATTTCTTTTGCACTTGTGTGTTTCTAGTGAAAATTTGTTAGAGCAAAACCACTTTTGTTTGTGCCTTTCAGTATCCGATGAGCATTGACTGCTTCTCTTGCTCTTATAAATGCTCTCAGATTTGCTAACCTGGCATTTTTATGCATTTATAAATCATGTTGGAATTCATACTCATTAGTTCTGTTTCCTAAGACATTTACATCATATTTCAGATGTTACTTATAACCTGTAATGAACATCCAATTTGTGTAAGCAAATATGAATTTTCTGTCAACAGAGCTAATACAGACCTAAACTTTCAGCTAATAGTCCTCTGAAAAACCCATAGTATTAAAAAATGTAAAAATTGAATTGCCTTTGTGAATTTACAATTTGGCTGACACCCAGTCTAGCAGCTTCAAAGAAACAATGAGAGTTTTAATATATTTGAGATTTCTGTTGTGGTAGACACAATTGCATAATTTGCTAGACATTTTTGCATAATAGCGCTATAATTCCTGTTGTTAAAATTTGCTGTTGAGTTTAGCCGTCATTATAACTAAATTCTCCTGCAGACTACAACAGCAGGGAACACTGGAAAAATGTATTAATCACAACAAATTAAATTAGCAAATAGTTTCCAAGATTCTTAGACAATACAGATAGAAAAGATATAGCACAATGAGCCAGTTTAGGTTTCTGCTGATCTGAGGTTACTCCCTGCTGCATATGAAATCTAAGGTTTGAAGATGGATGTGAGTAAGCAGTGGCCAGCTAAACCTTCCAGTACCTCTCATTTATTGCCTAGTTCCCAGCTGAATAGAAAACAAATATTTAGGAAATCTGAATTGCAAAATAGTATTCTGCTACTGAAAAGTCCAAGTCATCATAATACTGACGAATCTTCAATCTGAGTTTAAAAAAGTGCCTGTAAATAAGAGCGCTCACCTCCACTGTGAACCTCGTTCATCATTTATTACCAAAAGCCATTCATGGCATGCATACCAAACACAAAGAGAAACTCTAGTGTAAGAAAGATAATCAGACTTTTCTAATCCATTCCAAGAAATTTGCTACTGAACATCATTATAATCTGATCTTCAACAATAGACATGCAAAGTCAGTAGCAAATTTGGCCAGAGGATCTCATAAGATAAAGCTTAATTTCCCTTCGTAGAATATGGCACAGTAAATAAAAAAAAAAGGTATTTTCATAATGTTTTGCCTTAAATTAAACCTGAATGTAATTTTTTCAAGTTTTATTCTAGCATTATGAGTCCATTTGAAATAATCTATCTGCCTCCCTCCTTCTTTCAAGTGGCTGAAGCTAGATGATAATTATCTGCTTCCTTTCACTCATACTGAAGGATCCTATCAATGCAAACACCCCCAGTATACTATTAGTCCAGTTTTATTTCAGTATCATTCCAATGAATTCAAAGGAACTACAAAATTTTGAGCCTGGAAAGATGAATAGATGAATTAGACTTGTAATAATGTTTGTATCAGAAGATAAAGTTGTCTTAATAATTTTTACTTCCATCTAAAATTCATGTAGAAAACTCTTTACAGAGGTAGGTTGACTCAGTTTTCCTGATGTACTTCAGGCTGCAGTAGGTACTATAACAAAGTAAGGTGTTACAGAAATCACAGTGGGAAAAAGTGTTGTGGTTCTAGAACTGCCGAGGTGCTGGTTTTGCACACCACTATGAGCATTTCTTGGGAATTTAAAACACATATGACCTTCAGAAGGCAAAGCAAAAGGGCAGTGGATGAATAGGAGGCTTTGATGGGTTTTTGCAGACCCTACAAGGAAGTCATGGACCTTCTTCTAACTTTCACAACCATTTGGTGACATAAAACCTGTCACATACACTAGGTCAGAGAAACCAGTGAGAGTAAATGCAACGGGAAACTTGAGTTAATGCAAATGTGTGGAGTGGTTCCAGCACAGTTTCTGTCTCCATAAAAAATGGAAAGATGTTTTGAAAGAGAAAGGAATCACTTAACCCTTACTGAATATATTTAATACCTGTGATGGCAGATATGTGTGTGAGAGACTGTGTACAGAGAAAAGATTTTTTTTTTTCTGTAAACTGGATGTAAGCCCAATTTTGACTGCATTTCTTTTTTAATATCTTATTTATGGAAACATACGCTCTAACCTTTGGCATGATTTTGGCAGAAAGAGTAAGCAAGTTCAGTTTATATTACAAAATCTCTGGATACAAGATTTTTCTTTCTTTCTTTAGTGTATCAACAAATTATGCTATCATTATGAAGGAACAGTTTGAAATTCACTAGGGTTTCCAAAAATTAAATATATGAATTAGATAGGAGTGATGTATCTCACTGTCAATTAATGGTCCGTGATAGTGAATATGCACTGGATTTTCACAGCTCTAATTTAAGTGATGTCTCAAAATAGTAATTGGAAAAGCATTTTGTGGAAGATAAAATCCTTGTTTGAAACCTGAATTCTTTGCTTGTTTTGCTGTGTAATATTGGGACTTTGGGAATTTGAGACTTTTAAAAAATATTATTGCATATTAAAGATACATTTGCACTGATTCAAAGGAATCAGGGATATAAGTATAATATTTAGTGTATTGTATGTAAATATATATAATTATGTAAGTATAAAACCAACATATACTATTTACTAAAAAAGTAAAATTAAATACATACTAAATTTTCTTTTATGTCATATTCCTCAAGTATTTTCTCAAGTAATCTTTGTAGTGATTAATTCATTATTGTATGACATACTGATAGATGTCCAGGACAAATCTAGCATATATGAAGTCTCCAGTAACTCTCTCCAATCATAATTATTGATATGTATTTTTATGTCTCTCTAAGTGGAGAGGCCTGTGGGAGAAATAAGATTGGGACTTTGGGAAAGAATCTTCCTGCTTTACTTCTTCTTCAATTGTCATAGAGCATGCTTTAGATAAAGGTTTTCAGAGTTAGAAGGAAGAGTGATTCATAGGTTTTGATTCATAGGTTTAATTTTTTTGATGATTTTAGGTTTTTTTTAGAGTGTTCCTTCTTCAGCACGTTGTTTTTATGCAATTTCATTTGTAAAAAGCTTTGCTTTTTAAAGGATATGTTTTCTCCATTCAATATGCGATGAAGTATATAGTAAGTGTATTGGAATTCTCCTATGTTATAGGTATATAAATGCATGGAATTTCAATTTTGGAGTTGAGGAGAAGTTTCAGGCAGAGAAAACTACAACATGGGAGGAAAGGGCTGCCTGGAAGTAGGATTATGATCCTTACAATGGCAGATTACCTGATTGTGAGGAAGTCAAGCACACTTCTGCAGCCACCTGGAGCCAACTGAATCAGCCAGATGACTCTCTAGGGCATAGGTGTCACACAAGTCCTACAGGCCGAATCCAGGCCTCCACCTTGTTTCACCCTGCCCAGCACCTTCTTTCAACCCAGCAGCAGCGCCGAGCTCCTTGCCCCTATGCTCCTGCCAGTGCTGGTCATGTGTGCAGCATGTGACGAGCGTTATGCTGCAGGAGCCAGTGGAATTGGCCCCCTGTGAAAATGAGTTTGACACCAATGGTCTAGGATACAAGGCCACAAGACCCCTGGTCTTGTGACACCATGGCAGCCTGGTCAGACTTCCATTCAGGTCTATTTTTCATTAGAAAATTATAATTCTGTACTATAGGTCTTTAAAGTAGATAGTGTAATGGATTAACTTGGCTGAAGTAGTAGGTGAAAGACCAAGTGGCTCAAAGAGAACGTTATGGAAGATTTTAAGTTAGTTCTCTAGCTGCTTCTGGGAAGTAAACATTAGCCATTTTTTAGAGATCTACAGGGAGCTATTGAAGTCATACAAGACCTTCTAAATAAAATTCAGATTTAGAGGACTGAAGTATTCTGAATACCAAAACTTTTTGAGGAAAAATAATAATTTTGTCAAAAAACAAAGCAAAGATTCTCAAATCTGGCAAAAAGAGGAAATGAGTCCCATCAACCTCCCTTTTCTGCTGACCCCACAGATTTCTATTTATATTAAAAAAGGTAAAAATTTACTTGAAATTCTACTTTACATCTGATCTCAGAATTTTAGAGAATACTGAGTGTTGCTTTACTACAGTATAAATAAAATTAACCCTTTCTGGATATTGGCCTTCTTAGAAGTCAGTTCTCATGGTCCATGGGAAAGAGTTGTTTCAATGCGATGTTGCTATAAATCAAAGCAAAAAAATTCTGAAACTTTGTTAGCCTTTGCCTTTTCCAGATAATTTTGTTTCCAAGTTAAGTTGAGAGGATCTTGAGAGCCATATGTAATTCATGTGGTACTACAGAAATAAAAGGACTTGCAAAAGGACTTGCATTTGAATGAATCTGCGTTCATGGTAAGGCTATTGCAGGCCCATGGGAATGCTTTGAATTGATTTCTGTATGCAATATTTCAGTAGCTCAGAACTAGAAGTAGAATTGGACTTCAATGACATCACAAGGCTCTGATCCTGTTAAAAATTATTATCTTTTCTAGCACTGAGATTTAATAAGGAGATATTTCTTTAAAGCTAGATATACATGAAATTTAAATGTATAGATTTTGACATCCTTCAAAGACAAAAATATGTTTAATTATTTGATTGAAGAACTTTGTAATTAAGAACTTGGTTGAAATGGCTCTTGCCAACAGGACTGCAAAATCTCTATTAAGACAGATCTATCTGAATAAGGTATCTGACTCCCTATAAAACATATGTCTCAAAGAATTGTCTAACAGAAAGCCAACTTGCTGAGTACAGTTGTTAGGAAATGACTGCAGAATGAGCCTCCCTCTAGATGTGAAGAGATTTCAAATTTTCTCCCTTGGTCTGAAATCCACCACTCCAAGCCGTGGCTCCTGAGAGTGTGTATGAAAGTTCTTTATTTTCATAAAAAGCAACACCAGCCTTTTTGTCTGCTTGCCTCCTAGGCAATGCCTAGTATAAAATGAAGTTTTCCTAGTGTGACAGGATTCAAACTCATACTTTTGGTGCATTCATCACAAGAGTACCTTCAAAGACTATTCTGTTGCAGTGGTTTCTTCTTACATGAAATCATTAGAACAAGCAGGAGCAACCACTAACATGAATTTGCAACATCAAATTGAGCCCACTCAATTTTTTTTTAGAAAAAACACTGAGTCTGTTTCATGTTATGCAGAGAATAAAGTTCACAAATGCATAGAAGCATAGGTTGGTACCTGGATGTAGCTCTTTGCAGGGAAGAGTCCTTGCACCTGACATGAAGACTAATACTGATTCATGCTTTTTGTTTTCCTTCAGTGCAACATATTTATCTATGGTAGTTAATATTATAGTTATATAACTATACTATAAACATAGTTATATAGTAATATTATAGGTATATTATCAATATTTCATGTATTGTCTCAACAAGAGAAATTGACTCTGTCCTTCAAAATCTTGGGAAATAATGTTGGATAAATCTTCAGAATTTTAAATTAAAATGAGCTTCTGAACATATATGGAATTTTATGCCAGACACAATCTACTAGACTTGCTTCAGATGATGCCCTCCTAATGAGACAAATAGGAGAAAATTTTAATATGTAAGGTTGAATAGAATTTAAATAGCAGACACCCAACCTTGTCAAAATGAAGATACTCTTGGACAAATGAAAATTTCATTGCTAAACACTTAAGTGCCCAGAGATTTTAAGTGACTTCAGAGTAAAGCAACACCAACCTTGTTGTTTTTCAGGCTTCTAGTTCTTTATTTGTACACCTAAAATGTGAGTTTTGTACAACAAACAACTAAAATTTTCCGTGGATTTAATTTTACCTCATCTTCAAAGTATTAATTGAGATATAAGAGCTGTCTTGGTGAATCAGACTCATGCTATTGCTAAATTTCAAACAGCATCCTGATAAAGCCCACGGATATGAATTTTATAGACCTTCACCATTTTCTCAGAAACTGGTTTTGATATCTTTAAATGGAAAGAAGAATGGAATTGCCAAATGACTACGCTAGTGTTAAGTCCTTCTCAGTTATTATAAATATAACCCCACAACAATACAGCTGTATCTGTCAAAATATTTCTATAGAAAAAATCTGTTTTAACCCTGGACCATGGCAAGTGTCCTCCAAGCCACTCTTCATATTATCTACTTTATCTGTTCCACTCCTATCCATCCCTTGTTTCTTTATCTACCTGTGTTTCTTTACCTATCATGATTTCAGAAGAGACTAGACTATACAATTGCTTTTTTATTGTATTAGATATAACATTTTTTTAAAAAATACATGCTTTGTAACAGTCATAGTATTCAAACATACTATATATTCTTTACAGTATGAACTTCCTGATATATTGAATAATTTCTGTGGTTGTTAGCAGGTGATTATTTCTCACTTATTTCTATTTGTACTTAATTAGTCTCTGGAAATAGAAGATAACCTACTCAGTAGCTATAACAAAAGCAAAAGTCATGACACTGGAAGATGTTTTAAAATATTCAGAGGATATTTTAAAAAGTACGTTTGTACAACTATTGAAAAATTTACAATGTCTCTTAATTTCACTAAACTATAAGTTCAAGGTAATATTAGATCTGAACAGATGTGCATAGTATTTGGAGCAAACTATGCAAATATTTCAAAGCACAATCACTGTAAGTTGAATTTGGCAGAGTAGAACAGATGTGTCCACCTGTTAAGAGACTAGGCTATCAGCATCAGGGATGCAAGATGTGATTGAAGTCTATAATGGGAGCTCTTTAGGAATGCATCCAGGTTAGCAGGAGGTAGCAGAGATTCTGATTACTGTATCATTCCACTTTTCCCCAAAGCAATCAGTGAGTTGAATTAAGCAAATAGAATAGTACACCCAGGACTACTGAAGGAGGGATGAATGTCCTACACTATGTGAAAATAGTGCAGAAATCATACCTGTTTTTCAATAATGATAAAAGAAAGAGAGAACAGGAGGTTCCACAGGGGCTGCAGAATACAGTGGACTCCAACAATCTCTATTTATTCTGTTTGAATTTGACATCCTGAAAAGCAAAAAAGATTATTGATTCAGCTACCATAGCAATGCTAGCAAGTGATTAATTTTGCTTTGAGACTCTTCAATAAGCTATGAGAATAATCACACAAAATCTTACCCAATGCACAGCATATCACATTCATGCCAATGTGAATGTTGTTCAGCCAGGATTGAAAATTACTTCTGCCTCCATGTGTTTCTTAATAAAGAACAGGAGCATAACATAGAAGAGACACAGATCAAAGTCAGATTTCAGGCAGTAAAACGCAAAGAAAATGAGACAAATGCTGTGGTGAGTTTGTATTTTCTTGAGAAAAGAATGGCTTACTTTTATTTGCCAAAAAAATCAGTAAAGTGCATTCTTGCCACATCTGTTTTCTAGCTCGTATGTCTTGTCATCACTACTGCATGCCTTTACTACTGTCTTCACTGTAGACAAATGTATCTGCAGAAAAAAAAACCCAAACCAACAGATTTGTTCAACTTTTGGGTTTTCAAATTAGATCTAATTTGGTGTCAGTGTTGTTGATGAGTTGTGAAGCAGAAAAGACATGGCTTGGTTTTCAAATACTGGATTAAGGATATAGAAGTCAATAATGAAAAGTAAAACTTTGGTTTGTTAAGTTGAATTAAATTTTATGGAGATAGGATCAAGGAAGTATACATGCACCAGTGCCTTTTTTTAGTTCCATTGCTGTTACAATTTAAATATTTTCTTATTAAGTTTACTCTCTGATGTGTGCTATTCATCAGCAAAAGTCCAAACTAACAGATGTAAAATGTGAATGTTCACAAGTGTCATAAAATTGATTCTATGTCTATGAACAGTCTTAAGAATTTAGTTAACTGTGAATCATCTCTAACACTGGAAGTCCTCAGATATTAGACAAAACTTACAGACTGACTTTTATACATTATGAGAAAAGTACTTTGAAATGCACTGTGGCTGTGACAGACCTTGCATTGAAGAACCAGAAATACAAGTAATTCATTTTGACCTGTTGTATTTGTAACTTCAGGACTAAAAGTGCACAGAGAAGGATCAGACCAGGATGTAGAAGGGATAGAAAGAAGGTGTATTAGAGAAATCCTCTGAGATCATCATTCTTTATCTGAAACTAGAAAACAATGAATTTTTTTCTATAAAGATCTTTTCACATGGAATTCTTTGCTCAATTTTCACTAAATAGTGAAGCACGAATTATACTTTTGTACTTATTTTTGATAGCTGATAAATAATGTTTATCAGAGGCCAGTCTTTAATGTACAATTCTGTGAGCATCACAGTGTAACCATCAGTTGGAATCAGTTGGCTTGAGCTATCTTTCTACCTTCTAGTTCATGCAAAACTTGCTCAGCTTTCTAGGAATTTTGTGGTAAATTGAAGTTAGGGGGAAGGTTTGATAGTTATTGCATTAAAAGTATTGATTTCAATTTGTCCCATTGTAACCATTTTTTAGCATGGTTTATAGCATGCTCAGGTAAACTACATACCTTCTCAGGAGGAATATATACATATGAGCAATTATCAGCCCAAATTTCTGAAGGGTGTCATAACCAAGAGTGATCTGATAAAGAAAAATTGTTTTTAATCTCAAACTTTAATGTAATTATTGCATTGTTCTTGAATCTTGAGTCTCACTTTAAGGAAAATCCATTTTCTTGGGAAGATGAAGAAAGGCAATATGCAAGTAATCTTGACAGTACATTTCCTAACCCTACTAACAGTTTAAATTTGGGTTTATATGTGTCCTTTCATCTTTGGGTGTTAATGCATAAGTAAAAATAGATTACTATTTTCATTGGCATGACAAAATTGGCACGAAATTGTACAGTAATATATTTTCTAATTAGAAACAGCCTTTCAGATTGCGTGATTTGTTTCATATCACAATTAATCTTTACATTACTAATGGCACAGTAGATCATTTAAAGAATATTTTTAAGGATTGTACTGTTCTTCTGAACTTAATTGCAAAATGTGAAAAAAAAAAAGTAATTTTTCAAGTTCTTTGTCTCTCCTCAAAAGAAACTTGGAGTTGTGATGACATGGGTCAAGTGGTTCTGTGCATTTTCAGCTAACATTCATGTGGAAGATACAGAAGACTACAAAATTTATTTTCACGATAAACAGAATAAAACCCACTCCAAATCCCTGAGTAAGAACATCAATGAATTAGAACTGATAATTTTTATTTTCAGAACATAGTACAAGTGTGTGGATAATATAATAAGCTAGAAAAGGAAAATAAATTTGTTCTTCTCTGCCCATAGACTTTGACAGTTAAAAGTCTTTTGAGTCAGAACAATAAACATACTGCAGGACTGTGGCCCTCAGAAGTTTCCTTTCTGCTGCTGACAAGGTTGTAAACAAGCAGCTTTTCCTAATGTTTAATCTATTGTTAGGATGAATAAAGCTGTGGTTGTAAACACAGGCAAAAGACACGATTGATTTTAAGTACTTTTGTTCCTGCTGAGCCATTACTAACACCTGCAGTTAAAATAATTATTTCAAATGTTTTTCTTTTTAAAAGAAGGGGTTGTTAGCTGTAGACCTGTCTTGTTATGCTAAATTAACATCTGCAGTGAATATGATTCCCCTTGGTTGTAAACATCCTGAATTAAAGCTTGTTATCTCCTTTAGAAAGTCTGTTTTATGATTTCACCTGTTTTGTAGAGGGGTAATTAAACATTTCACTGAAGTACAGGTTGGATGAATATGATCTTATTTTAGCCACCACAGAAATTATGGAGTGTTTTTACAGCAAATATTGTGAGTATTTAATTAAAGCCTGTCCTAAAATAAAGCAAGCATAACCAATGAAAACAGCAAAAAAGACATTGAACAGAAGACAAGATCTGAATATAAGGTTTAGATATCTTGTGATTTTATGTATTTTTTTAAAGACAATCTTGTATTAATCTTAAAACATAACACAAATGAACATTCAATTTGAGAGGAAATATGGAAAGAGAAATGGGAATGGAATAAACAGGATAGCTCTGGTCCTTATTTTGTAGTGTAACTAATAATGGGGATACAATTGATTTTATATCATCATCATCAAAATGGGTAAAAGAGACTTCTGTGTTTTTCTGTATACAAATTCTCTAAAAACATTAGAAGTTGGAGAATGTTATAATTTCAAGATATTTCTCTGTGTCTTGGCTTTGGCCATGGAGTATAACTTTATGAGATCAGAGGTGATCAAGTGGTATTTTCCCACCCTCTGTCAGAATCCAGCTCTGTCAGAGTAAACTCTCAAAATAAATTCTGTTAGTTTATATATTGGAACAAGCTTAATTAGCTTAATGTCTGGTGCAAAATTATTTGAAATCTTTGGTGACTCTGAGGCTAGAGTGATCTACATCAACGAAAGAAGCTGCTCTATGTTGTAAATTGTCTCCTAGCTTTCATGACTGCTTTGTAGATTTCTTTATACAAAACAACCAGGATTAATTTTACTTTAAGATTACAGTCCACTATATCTTGCTGCTCATTCCTGTTTCTACACTGTGGAATATCATGTCTTTTTTTGTGACTGTACAGGTATTTGTTGGTCAGGGTGTGAACAAAAGAATTGATTCCATATGAAAAGAGCAGCCATACATGGGCAAGAATACCTTCAGTGGCACTGCTTCTGTCATCTTGTATAACTTGGTCATGGCATTTGTACCTGTTTATCTTACTTATGTGAAACATCCAAACCCACAAGTACTTTGTAGAACAAGAAAAACTTTTGAATCAGTTTCCTTTAAAGATTATCAATCTATCTCTGTCTGAGTCTGTTAATATTCCCACAAGTAGGCATTTGTATTTTGTGCAGAAACTGCAATGACTAAGAACCCATCACAAATTAAGAAATAAAGCCACCTAAAATATTCAGGGACAATAGCTCCAGCACACAAAGATCTTTCTCTCCTAACAGAATACCTTAAACTTCTCTGTCTTGGAAGGAAGAAGATGTGAGAATTACTGTAGTTAATATAATATCTGTATGTTTTTCTCCTCTGTGAACCTGATTTAGAAAAAGCCTCCAGCACAGCATAGGCATTAAAAGAAATGAAAAAGAGAAGTACATTTGTAAATATTGACATTTTCTTATTTTCTTCTGACAGTCATGCTTCTGGTAGTAGTGGGAGTTTGTAAGAGGTATCTGGGCAAGTTTCTTTTCAAAGCATAGAGCATTTCACTGATCTCCTTAGCATTATTCATTTCCTGACCACTGCATTCTGAGCTGCCATCCTTTCCTATTTAATCCTGCTTCTTATTCTTACATCAATATAACTGGATTGTTCAAGCTAGTCTTGCCTCTGTTTTTATTTCTGTTTAAGACCAGAGCAGTACTGTACACTTGTGTTTGTGAGTGATGCCACACAAAACCCTTCCTCAGAGATTGAGGGCATCACCCCTATTATAAACTAGCTATTGTCGGGAACCAGGGTCAGCTTCTGTCACCTGTGGCTGGGTCTCCCGCATCACAGCATGATCACTGTGTGAATATAGCATTATCAAGACTTGGGTCAGATCTCTGCTTTTCATGTTTAATTTTGCTTTCTCTTTTTTTCTCTCTTAGTGAATTCTAATCTGTTGTTCTTTGAATGGTAGGTGCTGCAGGAGCTGCCAGTACAGACTTCCAAGTTTTTCCAGTGACAGCTACAAGAAGGGTCAATGTTTTCTTTTGTAAGAAAAAGCACAGTGATGACAATACTTTGGTAGACTGTATTTCAGGGTTAAACAAAAACAATTCTTAAAAAAAACACCTCTAATTTGAGAGCTGAGGCTGGCATTATTTTTCTCGGTTCATTAAAAAGCTCCCTGGTGAACAGTAAAGGAGGTTATTAAAGGAAGTAGTTAAAAGTTCAATCCACTGGGATTTACATCCTTTCTGCTGTGAAATAAAACATTTCTTTCTGATTTTAAGAATTATTTCAGCCAGTTGTCAGCCTGAGAATGTACTGATTTTGACAGGAATTTCTGATGCCTTATATCAAAGCCAAAAGACATTGAATTCTTTCTACAGCTTGTGTAATAGAGCTGTGCTCTCTTTAACTCATCTGTGATTTATCTGATATGTGAAGGAGCTTTAACACCTATTGCCCCCTATAAGCACTTAGTAAAAGAGAAAAAAAAGAAAATAAACTGTTATATTAAAACACGTATAGTTGTTACTCACTTGTGATTCACTTTGAACGGATTGGTTTTTTTTGGAAATTCAGTTTACAATAGAAAATCCTTAAACTCACAATATTTTTAAAACCCACAAAATTTGTGAATAGCCAATGAACACCCAGTATTTCTCATCAGCTACGTCTTTATTTGTGGAATACTTTGAGGTATATCCTAAGATTACTCAAATTGGTCTGGTTTTGTTGGCTTCATAATGAGTAAAAATGCATTCTATATTTGTACCAGCATAGTTGAACACAATGTACTTGGCCTAGGCCCCAAAATTTTAGAATAAGGGCAGAATGAGACAGAAAGCAATTGAATAATCTATGGAATGTGTGTGTCTTTCTTTACTGATTTTTTTTAGTAAAGAGTCTTTTAAAATTTGAATTTAAACTTTTTAATGATCTTCCAGAAATCTCAGTTGAGGAAATTGAGAGAATAGATTTCTTCCAGGACAGCTGAACAAAACCCAAGGATTCTGATAATATTGAGTGATTTGAAATTTTTACCAATTCTTCTTAGATATAGTAAGATTTTTTAATTAGTTTTACCAAGGGAGTGATTGCTGTGAAAGATTTACCTTGAACTTATTGTGCTGTTACAAAACAATGACATCTGTTTAACGTCAAGTACAGAAAATTGTTTTCCCGCTTTATAAATGCTCCAAAATCTTTTCTAAAGCCTTGGCAAACAGACAGAAAAATGTGATTATACATGATCTGACTGTATCTTAATCCCCAGTAGACTCAAATTTTATAGCATTGTTTTAATGATATATTATTAACAGCTTCAAAATGGTTTAATTAGAATGGTGACTTGATCCTTAGAGCAAATAAAGGTTTTGAACACAGCAATTATTTTTATGTTTATGTTTTATTCTATTTTTTAATAAACAATCTTAAATCATGGCTTTTGTTAGAGTGATAGAAAGACTTTAATATTACATAAATTAAGTATCTTTTTATGAAGAATAGCTGCATGTGTTTTTTTCCTTAAGATATGCCTTTGTTATGAATACATGTATTTATGTGTTTATTTATGTATGACTGAGAGTAGTTGAATCAGAGTCTACTTTCTGAAATCCATCCTTTTTAATGAGAATGCAAAGTGTGTTTACTTGTAGATAATTTTAAATGTATTTTCAAAGTGTAATTCAAGGGTGGGAAAATGTGTGATAGGATTTTACTGATGTCTTACACACCAGACAAGTCTGCTAAACATGCTCAGAGTGTCTCAATAATGAGGCAATGGCAGTTGTTTACTGTTCTGTCATTGATTACTAAAGTACACCAATTGTTCCACTAATTAGTCTAAATTTTAAAGAGAAGTGAAGAGATCCAGTCCTGACTAACTAAGATTCATTCTTTATTTGACACTGTATTAAAAATGCTGCAGCTAATGTTCTTGTGCTATCAGGAAATAAATTATTTTTTCATGGTTTTGCACCTTAGCTCCCTAGTGTAATGCGTGCCATCATGAGAACCTCAGCCTCCACCACTACTTTTGTTACAGTTTCTTATAGACTCATATTAATTTCATCATTTACCCTTAATGAACCTGCTGCATGTAGAGATTTCTGCAAAAAAGCCTCAATATGGTAATATGTGGCTGCCATACTTAAGTTAGTATCTGCCTTGAACTTATCAGTCTACAGTCTATTGGCTCATTCAGCACAGTTTCACATAAACTTTGTAAAAGTCAAGAACAGCCTGTAGGAAAAGTTTTGTACCGTGTTTTGTAATGCCTTTTTCTGGTTGCAAATATTGAAGTAAAGACAGGAAACGCTATGAATTTTAATTTCCTTCTGGTTCTAGTTCATTTCTCTTCAGACATATGGAGGAGGTTATTGCATTTCTGATTCTGCAAGTTTCTCTTGTCATCACTTGAAAATGTTGTTAGTAATGGAAAAGCCCCATTAGCTGTAGGACATTCTGCCCAGATCTTTACTTAAGCAGGATTAGATTCATTGCATGCACTTCCTAAATAATCTTTGAAGCTCACTTAATAAATTTTTAAAGCAGTGAGATTCTGCTAGTTCTCAAGAGACAGTGCTCCGCAGAGGAGCATTTGTTGAACTCTTTTTTTTCCTTGCCTATTCAGTGACTCATTCGCATTGTATATTGTGTCTGCACCAAAACCAAGGGTTTAACCTGTCTAAATTTAAACTGCGAGTCAAAATCCCAGATCCTTTCCTCACTGTGTATGTAGTATAAAATCTGCTCTTTTCTCAAAGATACAGAAATCTCTCTTCTACTTTTTAATCTGAAGACTGCAGGAAGCACGTAGGGATATTGTGCAGGTGGAAGCCCACACTGTGAGAAACATTCTGTTGCCAGAGTTTTAAGATCACGTATCAAAATGGGATTTTCCTTGGAGAAGAGACATGCGCCAAGGACTGGTCACGGATTTTGCATTCTATTTAGCACTGGCCAATGGAAAGGAGATCTCTGAAAAACATATTGATAAGCTTTGTGCAGCTCATGGGCAACTCACTTCAACAGTGATTATAGTGGTTCCCAATATATTAGGAAGGTCAAAGATTAGCTCTCATTTATGAGGGGAGATGAAGCAAGTTGGGCTGTGATGAAGGACTAGCCTACAACTGGAAAGATTTGCATAAACTGAACTTTTTTTATCTAGATATCCACTTTGGATATACAGATATACAGGATACATAAAATGCTCTTTTAACAAATACACTTCCTGCAGGAAAAAGTTTAAAAGGATAACAAATATCCTCCTAGTCCAGTAAACACAGATCTGACATCCCTACTATCAGAGCATTATCTCTGTTTTTAAGCAGACAGCACGGGCACCTGCAGGCCTGCAGCTGTTATGCTTGCTTTGTCTGGTCTGTTTTCACTTGATTGGAGTTTTGGTTTAGTGTGCTTAATTGTAACAACAATAATTTAATAACCAGGTGGCTTTCGTGTAGTTTGTTTCAGTTCTGTTTACCTTTGTGTAACTGTGTGGAATAATCCCTATCAATAATTTTGGTGCTAGTAAGCATAATGAGTAATTGTGCTCTGTAAGAGTGAATTATTTCTGCAGTATGATAATGACGCAGTGTAAAGGACTACAAGCTTAGGTTGACAGCAGAGAGTGTGTAGGTGTGGACAGAGACTGATAAACAGAGACTCCATAAATATCTGTTAGTGTTCAGTTGCTAGAAGAAATATGAACTTAGGAGCTGGACAAAGCTATTTTATTGGGTAATAAAAAGGTGGAATAATAATTGTCTAACATGTAGGATGGACCATATAAAGCAAAGTTGGATGTAACATGAAGTTATAGACAGTGAAGAAAGAGCAAGGTCTAAAATACTTTAAAACCCCTTAGAAATATGTGCCCAAGTGGACACAGGAGTGAGGAGGTAGGGAAAACCGTCAATAACAACATCATGTCCCTCTGTCACTAACACCACACTCCTGCTGAAGACCTCTGGGTTATGCCAGATTTCCAAACCTTTTCCCTCCTGACAAAATCTGTTGACCTTAAGACCAAAGGACCAGTGGAAGAGCGGGGATAACAACAGAAAAGAAGGGGTATATAACAGGTGATTTTGCAGGATAATAATTTTAACTGTACTACTGTTAATCAGCTTGTCTTTTATTTAAAGTGTGTTCTGATCTCTGTAACTAGACTACTAGTAATAGTTGTTTGTTGTATTTTGATTACACTTTAAGAATTTTTAATTAGACTGATGATAAATATTTCATTCAACTTTTTATTTATAACAGGATATTAAGTTTAACAAAGTCTTAAGAAAGTTGAATCCTTTGCACCTGTATTAGTGAGATGCAAAGCACTTTTACCATAGGTTTGGTTGGTCCCAACAAAATAAATAATCTTTTTGCTGAGGAGGAGTATTAGCAGCAATCTATAAGTTTTTTTTGCCTAGTTTCCTAAACTTGTATGTAAATTTAATTAATGCTAATTCAGTCTCCTATAGATACATTTAAATTCTTTGTCTTTTGGAGTTAATAGCATGGTAACCAAGTATGGAGAAATCTAGAAGTGTTGCTAAATTGATTTTGCTTTAGAAATTTTCTCTATTATGCTGCCAACATTTGAGAATAGTAACTGATTATCTCTTGCTGTTACAACAGCAATCACTCTTTTATTTATGTCCCTGCCTCTTCCAAAGAGCAATTAATAAACTTAGATATGAATGCATAAGTGAATCCTAAGGTCATTAACATGAATAAACAAAGTGTAAAAAGGCATTTGTCTTTTTTTGTGTATCTGCATAAATATGTACAGAAATAAAAAAGAGGGTTTTCAAGCTGCCAAAGTCTTAAATTTGTTGCGTTTTATGAATTTGAAGGAAGAAAATGCAGGTTGTTTCTGATAACATACCATGTGGTATCTCCAGGTTTCATGAACATTTGAGAATATTATGAAAAGAAACCCGCTGAACTCTGGGTATGGAGAACACCTGCGTTTTATAGTTGCAGATATCTGTGGCCTATTTATTCCTTACCAAAATTTCTGTGTTGTGGTTAAAGTCAACACACATAGTCACAGTAACTGGTTCAGCACTAAATCTATGTAGAAACCCACTTTTCTATAAAATTATGCAAGAGAGAGATCTGCATAGGAAATGGACAAATATATAGGAAAAAATGTTTTAAAAATTTGATGAATGAATTAATTCACTTTTGATAAAGGTTTTCTTTCGAAGTTGACATATAAGTTTTTAGAAAATATTAAACAGAGAAATAAGAAAATATGTTTATTTTGAAAATAAACTAGAAAAATTTTTTTTAAACAAAGGATCAAAGATTTCTTTTAGTAAATTTAGGAAAAAAAAATTGTTTTCAGTGTCTTGAGAAGTGGAAAATCTACTGTTGTTTGTTATGTTAATGGTGAATCATGTTTACCATTGAAATAAAGAGGCTCACTTCTAGCTTGAATTTATCTAGTCTTATCTTTCTGACATGAGCTATTGTGTGTCTACATAGTACACTATTTTTTTTAAGTAAGAAGGACTCTGAAACTTATATATGATTCTTTTTACTGTAAAGTTTGCAAAGCCCACACACACACTTTTAAGTCTCTTCTGAATTTTTCCCTGCTTGTAAAATCATGACAGACAGGACATAATATTCCAATATCTGCCTCCATATGTTGGAGTAAAGTCTCATCTAGTTGTTTACTAACTTATTTATGTACCGGTGACTTGTGTTAAGCCCTTGGTTGCAACACCGCACAATTCAAGGGCACACTTAGTTGTCCACTACAAAGTCTAAATCCTGGAACTGCTTCATCAGGATAGAGTCTCTCTGTTCCTACCTGTATAGGTACAATTTCAGTTCTTTGCATGAGGCTTTTGACCTTGACACAGCCTTTAGTTTATAGTTGCATCTACTTAGGTATCTGCATAGCTGTCTATTTCAGTCTCCAGTTTTCACATGCAGTTCATTTATTAAGTCAATTTTTTTTGTGTCTTAAGATATATTAATTAATGTCTTATGCTAATATTGTATCAGAGTGATATCAGGCAATTACGAAATATCAGGCGGAGGAAATGTCCTTTGTGACCTTGACTAGCTTATTAGTCATTACTCTTCAATAGTTTATAAGGTTTGGGATAGTTTTTGGCTTTGGCACACTCTTAAATTTCATTGAACTATACATCTTACTAAAGCAGCATAAATTTTGTTATTTCATTTTTATAATTCTTCTATGTTTGTTTATTTTCTCTGACTCACTGTAGCTGGATCTTCCAAAAATGTGCTGCTAGGCTAAATTTTTTCCCATTGTGAGCAGTTCCTTTAACATGCTTGCACTCTGCTTACTTTACACGGTGGCTTATTTGGCTTAACAAGTCTATAAGTGGTGCCTAGGGACGTGGTTTAGTGGTGAAATTTAGCAGGTTTGGGTTTATGTTGGGACTTGATCTCAAGGGTCTTTACCAGCCTAAATGACTCTGTGATTCTGTGATCTGAGGAAGCGTATAGGGAAAACTCCAGGGGAGGTTCAGATTAGACATTAGGAAAAATTTCTTCACTGAAAGGGTGATCAGGCACTGGAACAGGCTGAGGTGTTTGAGGCGTTTAAAAGATGAGTAGACAAGTTTGTCTGGGATACGTTTAGTAATGGACAGGTGTTGTTGGTCTCTATGATCTGAAAGGTCTTTTCCAACCAAGCGATGCTATGAAATTTTCTTAAGCATTCCAATGTCTTCATTTTATTTACTTTTTCTGCTAAAGGGTTTATAAGAGGAGGTTGATAGCTCATGACATTAAGAGCCTCTAATAATTTTAGTTTTCTTCTGTACAGAAACAATGTAATAACTCAACAGAACTGAGGGACTGAAAAGATTCTAGTTCTGAACCCATTACCTTTCATTTAAGATTCTTAAATGACTTAGTTTTCAGTTCTGTTAAATTTTAAAAGATTATGAAATATTACCTGAAGCATGATGACTGCAGTTTACAAAAAAAAATCCTTAAATGTAGGTTTGGAGAATAAAAATATTTTATTCACTGTACAATATTACTGTGTCAATACTTTCAAATGGCTTTATTGGCAGTTCATTGTGCGTATGACAGAAGTAAAGAAGTTTGTATGTAAATATGACAATGGAAGCTCTGTTATTTGTATAGGAGAAATATTTTGCAGCTATACTCCCAACACATCAGTTCAGGTAATATCCATGAATGAATACTTCTTTTTCAGCGATGTGAGTATAACCGATGAAGAACCATGACCAGCATGAGTTCTAACTTGGGGTCCTACCCCCTGGAAGAGTCTCTTAATATCCATACTACAGTGTCTGAATCACACTCTTCTACTAGTTCAATGAATTTTTAAGCAGTTACATTGAACAACTTTATATGGAGAACATTTAACTAAAATCACCATGGCAGAATCAGTTTCATTAAATTAGTCAGAAAAGAGATTTTAATTTGGGTCTCAAACATAACATATCCATCTTACAGTACATCCTAAAGTTAGAAAAATGAGGTACTGCTTTTCATCTCAGGTTTTATCAATCTATTTTTTCTTATTTACATTTAGCATTGAAACAAAGGAAACATCTTTCATTGGAAAAAGACAAACAAGTGCCTAATCAACCTACATCACTAATTAATTGATTTTTACTTGGCTGACAAATTAAAAAAGTCAGTTCTCTGCACAGTATGATTCGAAAATATGGTCAATATGTTCACACACAGTCCATGTCATCTGTGGTTTTTGGTGTAGGGACAATAGCAGTTACTGGCCACTTCACTGTTCAGAAGACTGGGGAAGTTGCCTTAACAGTCTGTGAGTGTTGATTTGAACAATGGTTGTTGCAAAAACCACAAACCACAAATATTGTTGACTTGCAACATGTCTCACTGATGATGTGGATTTAATGTAAATTACTGGCTTTAAGGACTGATCACTGATTAGAATCATAGAATCACAGAGTCACAGAATCATCTGGTTGGAAAAGACCTCTGGGATCATCAAATCCAACTGTACTTGTCCCCTTGCTAAACCATGTTCCAAAGAAACTCATCTACCCGCCTTTTAAACACCTCCAGGGATGGTGATTCAACCACATCCCTGGGCAGACGTTTCAGTACCTGACCACTCTTTCAGTGAAGAAATTTTTCCTATTGTCTAATCTGAGCCTCCCCTGGCACAACTTGCAGCCATTTCCTCTCCTGTCACTTGTATGAAGAGACCAGCCCTCACCTCGCCACAACCTCCTTTCAGGAAGTTGTAGACAGTGATGAGGTCTCCCTTCAGCCTCCTCTTCTCTATGCTGAACAACATCAGTTCCCTCAGCAGGTCCTCGTAGGACTTGTTCTCCAACCCCCTCACCAGCCTCATTGCCCTTCTCTGGACGCGCTCCAACACCTCAATGTCCTTCTTGTACTGAGGGACCCAAAACTGAGCACAGTACTCAGGGTGCAGCCTCACCAGTGCTGGTTACAGGGGCACAATCCCTTCTCTGGTCCTGCTGGCCACACTGTTTCTGATACAGGCCAAGATGCCATTGGCCTTCTTGGCCACCTGGGCACACTGCTGGCTCATAGTCAGCCCGTTGTCAATCAACACCTCCAGGTCCTTCTCCAGGCAGTTCTCCAACCAGTCTTCCCCAAGCTCGTAACGCTGCATGGGGTTGTTGTGTCCCAAGTGCAGGACTCGGCACTTGGTCTTGTTGAACTTCACCCTGTTGGTCTCAGTCTATCAATCCAGCCGGCCCAGATACCTCTGCAGAGCCTCCCTTCCTTCAAGCGGATCCACACTACTACCCAGCTTAGTGTCATCCGCAAACTTGCTAAGGGTGCACTCGATCCCTTCATCCAGATCATTAATAAAGATATTGAACAGGACTGGACCCAGCAACGAACCCTGAGGAACACCACTTGTGACTGGTTTCCAACTGGATTTAACTCCATTTACCACAACACTTTGGCCATCCAGCCATTTTTTTTCCCAGCAGAGGGTGTGCCTGTTCAGGCCAATGGCAGCCAGTTTCTCAAGCAGAATACTGTGACAAATGGTGTCAAAGGCTTTACCAAAGTCCAAGTACCCCACATCCATAGCCTTTCCCTCATCCATTAAATGGGTAACCTTGTCATAGAAGGAGGTCAGATTGATCTGGCAAGAAGAAGTTGATGTTGGATTATAAATGGGATTAACATATTCCATGGTTTATGATAAAATTGCTAATATAATTAGTTCCTTATACTTATGGCCTTTAGTAAGGATGTTAAACACTTGTTAGTGTTTCAGAATTCTTGTTAAAACAAAATTCATGAGGTTTTCATAGGGAATAGGAGACCTTTTCAAATTTTAAATATCAAGTTTTAAATACCAGTATTCTGCTTATTAAGAGCTACCATCAACATTTCCTTGCTTATTCAAAACAGGCAGGAAGGGACCAGCTGTTGCAGGGAAACAATGGTCAGTTCATGCTGTTTAAATTGAACAGTGATCAAAGTGTTTTATTGATTTATCAATGACATGTAATTAACAAGCAACCAGTGAACTATATACTCAGGTTCAATATCAGCAGTACAGCAGATAAATGGATATATGAGGTACTTGCAAGCTGTTAATAAACATTACAAATTTCTAAACAACCTTGTAAACTAACACCAAGAAGTCCTAGCCACCCCCTCCCTCCCTCTGTCATCATTGGGCTGGGCTACCAACACCCTCACTGTTCAGAGTGGGTGCCCTCCTTAGCGTGCACACCCACCCCTTCAAGAGGTGGATACTGCTGCTCTCTGTTCCCACCAGCGGTTCCCCAGATGTCCCACAGGCTCACCTGGATGTGAGTCCCTGCATGCTGCCCATGGTCCAACACTCCCTAGCTGGGTGCTGGCTGCTGCCAGTGTCCTACATGGACATTCGTCCCCCTGGTTCTGTGGGGTGACTGAGTAGTGCCACATCACTCCTCTGGTTTCTGTTCTAAGGTCTCTTCCCATTCTTACGGATTTTCATACTTTGCTCTTTTGAAGCTGACTCCTTGTGCTTCAAAAGTCTCCTTTAAATGCCCCAGTTATGGTTTAATCCACCTGAATTTTCTTTAACTTGATCGACACTGAAGAAAAGACCTCTCAGACAATTTGAGGTATTTCATTTGTGTACTTGGCTTCCACTTTTCTTCCCTAACAGCTGGTCCTACCTGGGCTGTAGAAGGTAAGCGTCAGTTACGCAAACATTCCCATGGTTATCCAATGTATAAAATCAAGTGAAAACACTCATGTGTGGAGAACAAGGATACATGTTGTCATTGAAGCAATGGTTTATCTGTTTTAGTGAATATAACTGAAAGACCATTATGTATGAAAACAGTGATACACAATTAAGAAAGATTATTACCTGCAAAAGAATGGTGAGGATCAAGAAATCTAGAACACCAGCTGATCAAAACAAATGTAATTTGACAAAGTCACTAATCATGTACTTGAAGTCATTCTCTTCCTATTGATTATGATGAAAGACTATTGGGAGATTTACTACATTATTTGTGTGAGAAATTATCTTGAACTTACAAAGTAGAAACAAACTTTGTCACTGTATAGACAGTGAGAAACCACTCTTTTTTCCCCTCTTTGTTTCTTTTCATTCCCTGTCTTGAATATTTTCAAGTAATTGCTCTAATACCACGCTATGTTGTGAAGCGATTAAGATTCTTGCATAGATTTTTATTCTGCTTTGTCCAATGTAAGGATTGTCACATACTGTCCACAGCTGTCCATTTTTGTTTGCTATATTAAAATATCCCATACACGTTGTATTTACTTTGTAGTGCCTTAGTGCTAATGAGACTGGAAAAAAAAAATTAAGCCAATCTTTGGTAGGATCAAATGCAGCCAGTTTGAGGGGAGTGGAAAAGAAAGCAAGTTCATGGTTGGTGAGGGACTGCATTTGCTCTGCACTGCTAATGGAGGAATTCCTTCCATATTAAATCCACTTAGCCTTTGTGAAAACTGCAGCTGACTGTATGCTCACATGCACATCTCATGAAATTAAGTAGTAATATCTGAGATGAACCTGATGTTGCTACTTTCTGTACGCAGGGAAAGGCATTTTTTATTTTATTGTTGTTTATAAGAATTAAAATTAGAAACAGTATTATAAGTGAATAAAAATACCATGTCCTTTCAATTACTTTGGAGGTATACTTCTGGAAAGGTTTTACATGAATAATTCAGATACTGATTTAATAGCCATTGTAACTTGTCAAAAAGCAGAGGAATTTGTGAAAAGGGGAATAATATTCCATAAATGTTGTTTCTTTGAAACATGAAAAACTGTATGTAATTATAATAATAGTTATTAGAAGAACTGGAAAGTGGCAGGAGTACACTTTTCTTGACCTACAAAACATTTTTTTCTAAAGAGAAAACCTCTTCTATTTTTAAACTGTTAGTTGATTCAGATAAGAATCTGCATTCTGCTGATGCTGTTAAGTCAGAAGCACACAGCCAAATGTCTGAAATTTTGTTTTAGCTTTCTATTTCATCATTTCTGAAAGGGAAAATATTGTTATTTTGTCTGCTAAGTAGCTTTGTTTAAATATATATGGATATTATAATTTTGAATTTTCAAGATTTTATGATCAAGAAAGTTTTGCTTTAGGAAGGAAGGAATTTGAATCCCCTTTGTCCTCCTGACTTTCAGTCATTACTTTTATGTCTATATTTTAAATAATGTCAATGAAATGGCATATTCCTAAATGTATGGGTTAGCCTTGGCTAATTGACAAATTCCCACCCAGCTGCTTGCTTGCTGCCCCCATTTGAAGCTGACTGTGAGTGGCACAGGCCCCTGCAAGCAAAAGGTGGATGTGGTTCACTAAAACAGTTCTAGGAAGTGAATTAAAGTGATAATGATAGTATATGGCTAATTTGAACTAATTTATTAATTCTAAGGCAGTTTGCAAATATTCAATTGTCTGTCAGTGTAGAACAACTACTGATTCATGGCAAAAGCAAAGATGCATACATACGTAAACTGTATAAAGCAATAACGTGCCTCTCTGGAAATGGAAATGCAGAGAGAGAGACATAGAGAGAGAAGGATCGAGGAGAAAAGAAGAGAGGCAAATTAAAAAGAGAAAATAGAGAATTAGTGGAAATCCAAGGATCATGTGATGAATATGATGTGAACGCATAAAAAGATGGGAATGTCCATTTAAAATAGAGAGGGTCCTCCTGTTGTGCGGTTGATGCTGGCTGATCATGTGCGTTTATGCCCACTGGGTGTTCCTTTAGGAGGAGCTCTGTGTTACACAAACTGTCAGGTGTTGGTTTCAGATGGGCACACGCAATTGGTCTCAGGAGCACCGAGCCTCCTCAAGCTCCTCCGAAATTGCAGTGACTGCTGCTGGACCTCTTCTTATGTGCTCGCGTGAAGAACGTTTTAGAAGAAGCGAAAGCCTGTCACTTTGTTTTGGTCCTTTCGAACTAGTTTCAATCACTTCATCTCAAAACATGGCCAGAAAACAGTGGTTACAACAAAATAAAAGGAACCGCTTATCTGTGGTTTGAAACACAGTCTTTGACAAACTTCCATGCTATAAAAGCCTTAACATCCTACACTGAATGTCTTGTAAAGTGATGAGCAAATTTTTACTTGGTTCTGCACAGTTCCTATTGATACACAGGAAGAATAATCAAGTACTCTTGATGAACATGTTAAGATATTCATGATAAATTAGTGCAAATGCAGAAAAAAGATTACTGTCAGACATAATTCTTTGTGCCAAATTGCACACTATGTATTTTGCATTTAGATTTGTGTGTTTTCATGAAGGGCAGCAACTGAAAATAATTTCAAGAAGCACAAACTTCAAGTTAGGCTAGTCTATTATTGCGCCTTATTCCAAGAAAATTAACAAATTCCAACAGGATCATTTAGCTCTTAAGCTCAGGCATCATTAATAATTCTTTTTATCAGTGACATTCATAAGTAAATCTCAGGCTAGCCTTTAGTATCCACTTGAAAAAAGTCCTGATTATGTTTCTACCTGTGTATTCTCTTCCGTCTTTCACACTTCTTATATCAGGGTTCATTTTACTATTCCTCTACATTTACAGTAATGAAATGCACTATGTACTTTTTCCGTTTTAATAGACTGACATGTTAGAAGATGACAGAGAAGACAGAGACCATGTACATACTAAGTCATGTTTTCAGAGTAGTGAAAATGTGACATATACGAAGCTATAAGCAAACTGCCTGTCAACCTCCTAGCTTTTGAAGGGAAATTTTTCAAAAGTACAATTGACTTTCAGGCAGGATATAAGTTGCCAGTTTTCAATATATCGTGGAAATGGTCCTTTTAAGATTGCTTGAGCTAGCTAAAAGTCTGCAAATACACAGCAGGGACAAAACTATCTAGGTATCTTTTACTCTCAGTCATGAAAGTGATATAAAGGCTGGACTGTGCTACTTTCAGTCAGTGGGAACAACTATTTCAGAAAGTTAATGAAAGGTTCAGAAGAGGGAGAAGGAAAGCAAGGTCTGGGCATAGCTGTCTTCTCATAATGGATAATTGCTTTTGTACTGAGCTGCAGTCTGGCTTCTCCCACTTTTACCGCCTTAGACCCCTGTTTGCCAGGCTACAGGCTGTCTCTCTTAAAACTTGTCTTGCATCAGACTATGACCCATGCTGTGTCTTCTCTTCCACAAGGGTGGAAATGGTAGAGATATGACAACGTAACTGGCCATTGTCACCTCATTGTGAAATTGCAGTGAAGGTCACACGTCTGCAGTCTTCTCTGTGATATAGCTGATGTCAACACTTCTTCTCACTGCTGCTTTATCTAATTTAAAACTACAGTGCCTCATTTCCCTGAGGACTTGCAGCAAGGTAGTTAATGCATATATTATATTATAATCTGACTTTTTGTGTTGGCAGCAGGACTAAAGCTTGGAAGGTATCTGTTTTAGAGAGTAGAATACATTTGAGCTTCTCTCATTTCTTGGAGTTTTTACTAAAGTAGAGGACTGTTCATTTTGTAGCCAGTGTTAAGAATCTAATGCTAAAGGCTACCCAGAAGTTACTTCTCAACTAGTGGGCAAACTTTCTCTTGCAGAGAATCTGATTCTGTAATGAGCAATTATTCTATCTGTATAGCTTGCTGTTTCTGTTACAAAAATATTTTCAGGCATTTTTCTTCAGAATGAATCTGTTCTCGCTGCTTTATGCTCAACTGTAATCATAAACCACTGAATTGCATCACAGTTTTTAGCTAAGGAAAAGAACTATGATACCATTCTTTAAAATTCAGGTAAGTGACAAAAATTTTAAGTTCTGGATTTGAGCATATTTTTTTCTGGACAGATTTTTTTTGAGTGCATCAAGAGCACGAAATACTCTTTTATACTGCTCACAAAGGGATATGCCAATAGGCTAATACGCACAAGGAAACAATAACAGAAAAAGATGCCCTATTCCTGTTGACATAGCAAAACTGACAGTCATGTTACATTTTATCATGACACATCAGGCTGTGCCATGAGACAAAGTAAAACATCATAAAACCCAGTTCAAAGCAACATGTCATAGCAGCAAATATTAAGGATACATTGTTTTGCTTTGGACGGGAGGTAAAAGGCACCACTGTCTACAATTTTTCTTCTGTAACAAATGTCTTATTCCCAACATTTGAATCATACGGAAAATTATATGACTTTATGCTACTGTATTTTACCTTTTTATTTATTCTGTGTGTTTCTCTATCTTAGGTTCTATTAACTTTATGGTATAAATTAGCCCAAACGTACAAATCTTTACTCAGAGCAGTAAGTGGCACTGTTCTCTTTAGTATAGATCAATACCACAAAAACCTGCTTTGTTAGAGGGATGTTATCAAAGGAACAGGTGGATATTAGGTAACTAGTTTACCCTGGTTCCCAGAGGAAATTATAGGCCTCATTGCACATTTGTACTTTGGTACATTCTTTGTTTTGAAATATTATTTATATCCCCAAATCAGAAATTTAAAATTTTGGGCCTTTAACTTCTATTCAGAAAAGAACAAAAACATATACTTCAAAGATGTGCTTATGTCTCATTTCCTTTAAGCAGGTTGAGACTGTTTATTCTGCCTTGCTGAACAGATGACCTCTGTATGAACTGTTTTTGTATTAACACTACAAATATGCAAATGACTCTTAATTTAGAAAATGGCAGAATATGATATCCTAAAGACAGATTCCTATCACTTGTAGTAGGTTGAGGATATACAGATAGTTGAGATTAACACTAATATACACAGTTCTGCAGAATTACAGCCATTTTTTTTCCAAATGTTGTGCCTTTCTCCCTTCCAGGTACCGCAGTATGTTCTATGAAAGTAGATACATACTTTAAAAGGTACATTTGGACTGCATTGAATCCCAACACTCAAGACTAAAGGAATTTTTTTCTTTACTTGAAAAGACAATAATGAAAATAGTTGTTGACAAAATAGATGCTGCTAATCTTTACTTTTCGATAATTTCCAAGTATTATTTCAGCATAAATATTTCAGGTACAGTTCAATTGACTTAAATGAGATTTAAGATTTAGCAGATAATAGTTTTACAGTTTAAATATTTGTTTAAAATGTGGATCTGCTATTCAGTTCTGTGACGCTCTTATACTGACTGTATATCCTGGGAGTACTCCTCTCATTTTTTCTCTCTGTGATGTGAAACAACAACCTTCCATAACTTCAAAAGCCGCATGAGAACTGTATCCCTCTGTTGTTAGTGATGCATCTTTTCTCCAAAATGGCTGCCCAGTATTTTGTGAGTGTTTGAAAACATATTTGACTGAAGGTTATTATCAGTATTTCTAGGTCATAATTTTGTATGATGAAAAGGGAGTGGAGGAGGTCTTGAGACTATTTCCGGAAAAAAAATGCCTTCAAGCAACACTTGCCAAATGCTGAACATTTGTTCTATACATAATTAGTAGGACGGAGAGGGAGAAGGAAAGTGCCATTTTTCTTTGAGTGTGGATTACTCACAGACATTCTGTAACCTAATACCAGGGTCTTATTGTAGCTCTTTTTTTCCATTACCCCACAGCTATTCATTAGCTGATATGCCAATGTCCGTCACAATTTCTCCTGTGGGACAATGGTGTCTTAATATTTTAGCAACAGAACAGAGATGTAAATATCTGTAAATAATTTAGCATGTATTTCATCCATGTGGAATCTACCCAATCGGTAAAAGAAAAAATCTCCCAACATTTCCTATCAAAGTTTGAGCATTCTTGTCGTCTTTGCCGTCTTTGATTTCTCAGAATCGTTCAGTAGGTATTTTCTTCCACAAATATTTTGAACATCAAAACCATTTTACATTGCTGGGAACCAATTCAGACATGATGTGAATGAGTATGTTCTGAGAAATTTGTGATGTCGTGCTTGTATACATCATAAATTAACCTTGTGTGCGTTATTAATACTTGTTTCCTATATTCAGGAAGAACAGATGCAACTATGAATTAAAATTTTTTAAAGATAAGACTATTAATTATGCTGGTGATATATTCTCTTGTCTCTAATCAAACAATCATTCAAAAAAATTATTTTCATCAGCTTCTTCATTTTTTTTCTTATTTTCCTTCCTTAGCAATTTATCATGAGAGTTTCTTAAAATGAGAATGAGAAAAGAATTAGAACATTCTTCACCACATGGACATTCAGAAGAAGAATTTAGTTCAGCTGTCACTGACTTCCACAAAGTTCAAAAGAGCTGGATCAGATCTGTGCTGAACATTAGTGTTAGCTTGTTCATAAGTTTGTTATGTCTGCCATCTGCTTGTGGTTCACTTTTAAAATATTCTACCAGAAAACAAGAGAGTGCATGTCAATAATCCAAATGAACACTGGCCCTGGCAGAACGCCTCTCGGCGCTGGTCTCCTCTTGGACACTGAGCTGTTGGCCACAACTCTGAGTGTGACCATTTAGCCAATTCCTTATCCACTGAATGGTCCATCCATCAAATCTGTGTCTTTCCAATTTATAGACAAGAATGTCATGTGAGACAATGTCAAATACTTTACACAAATCCAGGTAGAAGATGTCAGCTACCTTATTCACCAACACTGTAGGTCAGTATTGGGATTGGTGTTGCTTAATATCTTTGCTGGAGACATGGGGAATTGAGGGTACCCTCAATTTGCTGATGACACCAAGCTATGTAGCTTGGACAACATACTGGAGGGAAGAGATGCCATACAGAGGGTCCTGGATAAGTTTGTGAGGTGGGCCTGTGGAACCTCAAAAAGTTCAACAAGGCCAAATGCAAGGTCCTGCACCTGGACCGGGGCAATCCAAGCACAAATCCAGGCTGAGAGAAGAAAGGATTGAGAGTAGTCCTGAAGAAGAGAACTTAGGGGTGCTGGTGGATGAGAAACTCGACATGAGTTGACCACGTGCACTTGCAGCCCAGGAAGCCAACAATATCCTGGGCTCCATCAAAAGAATTGTGACCAGTAGGTTGAGGGAGGTGATTCTGCCCCTCTACTTCACCTGGAGTACTGCATTCAGTTCTGGAGCCCTCAGCACAGAAAGGACATCGATCTGTTAGAGTGAGACCAGAAGAAGATCATGAAAATGATCAGAGGGCTAAGGACAGGCTGAGAGAGTAGGGCTTGTTTAGCCTAGAGAAGAGAAGGCTCCAGAGAGACTTTATAGCAGGCTTTCAGTACTTAAAGGGAGCCTAAAGGAAAGATGGGGAGGGGCTCTTTACCAGGGAGTGTAGTGATAGGATGATGGGTGAAGGTTTTAAGCTGAAAGAGGGTAAGTTTAGACTAGATACTAGGAATAAATTTTTTACTATGAGGGTGGTGAGGCACTGGTAGATGTTGCCTGGAGAAGTTACGGGTGTTCCATCCCTTGAGGTGTTTGCTGAGGCTTTGGACAACCTGATCTAGTAGAAGGTAGAAACTCTCCTAATCTCTAAGGTCCTTTAGAGATCTCTAAGGTCCCTTCCAACCCAAATCATGATCTCTAAGGTCTCTTCTGAACCAATGATGATCTCTAAGGTCCCTTCTAGCCCAAATAATTCTATGATTCTATGCTTATATGAAGTATAGTCTCTTCGGTCCTCAGAGTGAAAACCTGTCTGTGTGCACATGGCTATACCAAGGACACTTGTTACCTAGAGCTGACGTAAGGCATAAAAATGTATGCTTAGGAGGGGTATACTTGACACAGCATAAGTTCTAGCTACATTTGCCTGGATATAAATGATTGAAGAGATATCAACACGTTTAAATATGTGAGTTCCACTTGCATGAATTAAAGTGGGAACAATAAACATAAAAATATTTGTCTACAGTCTGCATTTTGAGTTTGTTATTGTCAAAAATGTAAAGTATTTGAAATCAAGTTTTCTTGTTAGTAATATGTCACCGATGCTACTAATTATTGAAGCAGTTTGCTTTGTTATTGTTGCTATAGAAAAAAATTGATGTACTTTCAGCAACTAAATGGAAGATATATTGAACTGTCTGAAATGTATAAAGGGTTAACATATTTCTGAGTGTAAAACATCAGAAGACCAAATACTCGAGACCAAACACTGATTTTTCTAGCAGAATGTAATACTACAATGGAGCCTCACTAATTAGAATGCACCTGGCTCTCAAGTGTCATCTCCTAAAGAGCTTAAGGTGGATGCTGAAGTAGGGTTTCACAGAGATGTGAACGTGATATTGCAGACCATATTGGAGACTTGAAGCTGTAGTTTTATGCAGGATATTTTTAAGACATTTGAATGTTTGTAAATACTATATGAGGTCATTTTTCTCAGTGAATCATCAAGTGCATTATTAACAAACACACATCATTCAATCCACTTTTTTAGAAGTTTAAATAATATAATGTAAATACATTAATCTTGATGATTTTCCTTTAGTCCATGGTTTTTAAGACAAGGCCTACTGATTTTTTTTTTAATCAAAGGAATTTGTTCTTATTATACTGTTATTATACATTCATAGCATCCACATGGGAAATCACTGTAGTGTAGTTAGTGTGCTGTAAATCCACACCTGAGTTTAACTTGCACTAAGCACACATATGTGTTTCACTGAAGTTTTTTAACAATTCACAATAAACGTAATTTATCTTTCTCTATTGCCGAATGACTTTTTTTCTGTATTAGATGTAATCTTTTCAATATAAAGGAAGTGCTTCTCTTATTAAAGTCCATGAAAATTCTATACTAACTTCAGTGGGCCCTGGATTAGGTAGCAGTGCTTGTCAATATGCTCACACATGAGGAAAATAAGTTCTCCAATCTCAAATCCTTTTAACTTTCATGCATCATAATAGACAGGAGGAGATGCTGCCTTGAATTATGAAACTATAAATAGTCAAAGAAGTTCCTCATTAAAAGTAGCTTCCTCACATGAGAAGTCTCTATATATTTATATTCATAAACCAGCCAGGTCAAAATGTTGTATACTTCAGTAACATGCTGATTTTTTACTGGAAGCTACCTGCTAATATATGTTGTGAGTTGATACAATAAAATAATTAAGAAATTAATAGCTCCAGCCTAGTTAATTCCATAGACAGCCTTCCATTCCAATCAAACCTACCTTGACAGTTAAGCTGAAGTATATGCCTAATGAAAACCAGCTATTTTAAGCAGCCAAAGGAACAAGAAAGAATATTTATGTTATCAAAAAGTGATTAAGAGCAAGAATAATGAAACTATACCATGAAGCTGCTTAGAACTAAGTATGTCTATGCAGATGCATGTGTAAAGATATAGGCTTACTTTTCCTGTCTTTGCTTATTTAGTTCAGCTTGTAAAGATAAGAATGTAATTTTATTTTTAAAATAAAGTGATGTCGCTAAAGTTATAAACCAAAAAACCTCAATAAAATCACTAAAAATGAAACCAGGTATCTTGGGAACATGGTCTAGGGGTAAAATAGTAAAGTAGACATGTCAGTCAAAGGAAGCAACCGTATTAAAATGTAACTTTTCTGGTGAGAAATGTAGATAGAAAATAAAGTAAAATATCTATGTCACTATATCAGACCACTTTTAGAACTTGGAAAAAAAAAAGAAACTACACAAGAATGGAAAAGATATAAATGAACAGTAATTGAACAAGAACAGTAGACCAATCAGACAGGATAAGTCACAAGATACAGTTTCGGGCAAAAAAAATAATATGAAAAATTGTATAAATAATTTGAATATCCAAAATGCATTACTCATCAGAAAGGAGACAAATTAGCGATGACTCAGTGAAGACAGATGTATCCGGTTCTTTTTCTAAAGTATTTTTAAAAAAATCCATTGTGATTTATCCTTAAGCTGGTACTTTCGAAGTGTATAGGAATCGCAACAGAAAAAGAGTAGGTTAAACAAGATGTAGCTAGGAGAAATGAAGGTAGAATGTAAAAGGTAAGATGAAATTTTCATCATAGGTCTTCCACAAAGACAAACAATTAGGCAGTTTATGAGACACTACCTAGGGTGACTTTCTATTGAATGGGACTTTTGGTCAGGTTGATTCTGAGCTAATCACAAGTGGGAAAATAAAAACTTGATCTTTTCATAACTGGTACTATGTCAAAAAACAAGAAACACGTCTTAATAGATGAGCTGCCAAATTTTCCCCTAGTAGTAGTTTCCTTTCAATAGTTTGGTTTATCATTCCTTTTGACTACAACAATAATAAGGAAATAATAATAAGAAAATATTATTTCCTAAACGAACTTACTGGCTCTTCCTTCTTGTAGTACTTGGTTTGTAATACCATAGAGTGCTGTGATACAGAGATGTCTTGATAGGGAATATTTGTTAAAGATAATCAATATATTTACGAACTGGAACAAACCACTGAATAGAACAACTGGATCTTAGTTTCAGGTGATGCACTGGGAAATAATGGACTAATATTCAGATAAATCCCCAGAGGCTGAAAAGTCTGGTTTATGGAAGATCAAGATCAAATCTAGACAAATGAAGAGAGGAAGATGGTGGAATTCCCCTATATCCTCTTCAATTTAATTTGTTTCTTCCTATTACATTCTCATACTGTACAATTCTCGGTTATATCCGAATGACACCTATAAGCAGTGTAGTAACACACTTGTGTTACTTCAGGTACTCCCCAAGGAAAGAACAAAATAAAATATTTGTTTTGCGGTGTGTTTATTGTAGTGTTTCTATACATATGTGTCACTGGAGAAAAATTCTAATTGATTACATCATGAACTGGTACCTCAGAAGAATCATGGAAAGAACAGATGACTGAAGAATATATTAGGAGCATGATTTCTTATGTACCCTGTCTACCCTGGACTATGCTCATAGAATGAATATACAGAGTAATGCAATAAATCAGGCATTAATGTAGTTTCTCCTTTACTGCAGTTATGTATAGATCTTGTGACCACATTTCAGAAAGAAATCTACCTTATAGTGGGTTAATTCTGGACACTGTATAGATATTAATTTTTAATTTGTACTAGTTGTGCCTCTTCCTCATTATTATGTAAGCATGATAAGAAATTTCTAACTGTCACTGGTAAAGAATTACAAATCATATGTAAATTATTTTCTGGTTTAGTCATATTAAGTTAAAATACTCCCCCCACGCCCTCAAATATCAATTCATTTGTTTCCTTCTGCCACACTCATTGATGTAGTATCTGTGTGCACAAACAAATCAATGTATCTTTTAATTATTTCATCCAGTTCCAGCTGACTCATGTTTTATTTAGCATTAATGGATGTGCATGCCAATATTTCCCCATTCCATTTGTATTCTTTTATTCTTGTGTTTGTTTTTATGTTTGGTAATCATTTTATATGTATGTTCTAATCTTACTTTTAATATTAAATCAGGTCGGTTTTTATAGTTGTTTTTTTTTCAGTGGTCAAAATTTGATCTTCAGGGAAAATGTATTCAAGAGAATTCTTTAGTGGCAACAAAAAAATGATTAAATATGGAATTGTTATTATCTCTTTTTTTCTACTGTAATGCTTTAGAGTAAAACAGAGTATACACTTACACCCACTTCTGTTGTATAATAAAAATAAGCCACATGCTATGTACAGAAACTAATATAAAATTAACATTTGAATAGTATAATACATAATTACATACTACAGGTAAAAAGACCTCTCAGGTTATGTTCTGTAGTTTTGCTGCCTTTAAATATGCAAAATTGTTCTAGTAATGACAAATTCTTTAAAAAATTCTTTTAGGATTTTAACTCATGAAGTCTGTCAATGATTACAGAGAAAAACACTGGAAGTCTGCCATATCAAGTATCCATAAAAAGAGCTATTTTACTTGTATACTTACACTGCACAGATTTTTGAATGTATACAAACATAGAATAGAAAGCTTAAGGTAGCTTAACCTCTGTGGGAATAATTTTTGTGTTCGTTACAAGCTGTCTGATTTTAAGTTGATTAGATCCCAAAGGAAGACTAGAGAATTTTATGGTAATTTCTTCCCTGTGGTTATCAAAACTACTGTAAAGCAGTTTGCCTATACAACACAAAAATTCTGAAAAAACCTATTGTGAGTCAGATTAAACTGACTGTTCAGAGGACTTAATGAATTATGGTGTTGAGCTGTTTTCTGTTTTGTATTTTACTTTTTTTTTTTGCTTTGTTTTTAGATTCAGCATATTGAATTCTCAGGGGGTCAAACTGTCAGCCTCAGTTGTGTGGCCTGGATTTAGCTGAATCAATCCTAATTGAAATTCTGCACAGGTCTGGTATTCTGTGGAGACTGCAGATGAATGACAGTGCAGTGGCTGGCAAGATAAATATGCTGGCAAATGAGATCCAGGCTCTCCACAGAGAATGGAATAAATTACTTTATCAATACAGCAGAGCTAATATGCTGGAGAAAAGAAGTGAAATTGAAACTAGTTTAATACAAGGTTTGCTGAAGAAAAAAAAAAGGAAACCAACAACACAGTTAAGATTTACTTAAAATACAGATTTTATGGTACCTATCTACTGCATTTAGGCCACTTCTTCATTTATTTTGTATTGTGAATAATGATCATCGCACACACTTTAATTTCATTTATGCAGACAGCAACTTGCATGATTTGAATTCATGCAGCATTTTCTGTGTAGCTCAAGGCCCAGTAATAACTAACTGTGGTATAGCATATTGATTAGTAATTTGATAAATACATAAAATGGCACACTGAGTTTAAGGTGCTTCATGCAAAATGCATTTAAATGACCTTGGCTAATTAACATGAATAGATTTGAGGCACTGCTACCTGAATTAAAGACATTTTTAGAGTCCAGAGATTTAAGAGGTTTCATGACTAGATGAGCAAAACTTAAACAAAAGGAAAAGAGCAAACATTAATTTTCATAGAAATTAAGGTGAATTAGATGACCTGGTAGAACTTTTTTTCAGTTTTCTTGCAGGTGCTGCCCTGTTCCTCTCAGTATATTGTCTGTTACTTTTCCAGTCTAATTGCTAAATTTCTTAAATAACCAGAATTTCAGTACCTTCCTCAGAAGAATATATTAGTCTAATGGATCAGAAAGTATTTTGTAATATATATCCTAAATTATTAATTTCTTAATGCCAGCTATTACTTCTTCAGGTAGTTACAATCTGTTGTGCCACTTGAAATAATTTCTTTCCTTCCTCTATGCTTGTATCTACCTACATATGTAGTTGCTGTATTTTACTTTTTTTGCTTAGTACTCACTTAGCAAAATTATATGAAATTACCTCCTTTTAAAAGAACTTCCTTTTTCCTCTCAGAAGCCAGTTCCTTCCATTTTCTAACAGTAGTATCTGCTTTTATCTTTTCTTCTCCTAATTTGTATGTATCGGTGATGTGTCATGGTGCTCCAGATGGGAATACTAAGCCAGGCTGAAATAAACTCTGATATCCATAGGCAATTTTCAATGATTGTTTCCGATCTGAAGGTTCATCCTGTAGCTGAATTTGTTTTCCTTGGTCACAGTTTAAACTTCCTTTTGTCAATGCTGCTATTTTCTCAATGAAATTGGTTTTAATCCTTAATTTCACTGGGAGTGCTAGCTCATGCTTCTCTGAGTTTTCTCTTGCTTTGTTTTCAGTCTCTGTAATAAAAAGGGTTTTCAGAGATAATTCGGCATAGACCTAAGTGAGCATGACTAAGTGAAATCACTGGAGGCTGCCTTGCTGTTAAGAGGAGTACATCTTACCTTGCAAGCAGAAGAAGGCTGCCTGGGATTAAACTGGGAATGGTAACTCTGACTTGAATGAAGAGTCTCTTGAGAAGGATGTAAGTTATGCCTGATGGTTGGCTAGCGAACCTGTACAACCTTGTATTCCCCAAATAAGAGAGGCATTGCTGTAGATTGATGTGGCACTTGGATTATCTAGGGTGGCTAGGAAAGAAAAACTCTGAGGTGAAAAATGTTTCCAGCACAGACAGACAAAATTTCATAAGTTTTTAATTCTGAATTTGGCTAAATCATGCTGCTTTCACTCACACTGATCAGTATTAATTATTCCATTTAGGAAGACCTCGTGACCTGAACTAGTCTTGGGGTTTTAGTTCTTGTGCAGTATTGTTGTGTTTCTACTCTGGCATTTATGTGATGACTAGTTGAAATTACGAACACAACCTGTATTTCAATTTTTTTCTCCAGAAATGATGAACTTCTAAAATTAATTGTTAGAATATTTCACTGGGTGAAATAACTGTTGGAATATCTCACAGTTATAAGAAAAAAAATATTTTTAAATTGTAACAAGACTTTTTGATCAGTTATTTTTTAAAGCAAATATTCCATACAAAACAAACTAAAGAAAAGTTTTTGAGATGAAAACCTACAATATTGTAACAACTGCTGTTCTTACTAATTTTCTGTCTTATTTTTAACCAATTATAATACATGCTTTCAAATGATAGTTGTTTTCCTTCTGCTCATCTTAGCTTATTGGCCAGAAGTGACACATTTACTTTGTCATCATTCTCTGTTTTTTGTTTCTTATGGAAACTTGTCCATTCAGTTGCTTCCAGAAATTAAGTACTTCAATTTATTACGAAGACATGCTAAAGTTGCTGTGTTACTTTCCTGTTCCTTATTCTTTACCTGACCATAGACAAAAATACATTCTTTTCCCTGTCCAAAACAACCATGTGAGAATTTGATTCTTTGAGGAGACTCAAAGTAAGAAATAGGTAGCATAAACAGATGAATCACCCTTAGTTTACTGTTTTTCAGTACAGGTGAAACTGTTGAGTATAGTAACCACTTGGAAAGTCATGCTACCTTGTCTGTTATAATTCATAGGTGAGCATTTTTCCAGTACCACCTTAGAGATATCTACCTGTGATATCCAAGTCTATTCACTACCTTTGCACGTTATTTAATCTGTTATTACTACCTCTTGCATAACACAGATATACTTGAAAAACTATCTTTCCTGTTAGATGAAGGGAACAACTCGGAAGTAAACTTTTAAATTACTTTCCTGTCATTACATTTCTATCACTTATTTTAGTATCATGGAAAATATATTTTAGAGTTTTCATATGCACTGGAACCAGCTATGTGGTTACTGATTTTATTTTTTTATTACTGGTTGACTTTATGTTTTGTCTTTCATCATTTGCTCTGAAAAATCTTCAAAGTCCCTTCATGAGATCCCCTATAAACTTGTTATTAATGAAACTGATAAATAAGTTCTTAAAATCAAATCTTAACAATTGAATTCTTCTTCCAATAAAATGTTAAACTACACAATCCTGCTGTGCGTTTCAGAGTAAATTCCATTTAATTCACCATACTCAAATGAGAAGTTGCATTTCTTTTCATATTAATATTTTCTGCAGTTATAAAGGATTCCTAATTGCTTCTCCTCTGCTCACTGGTAGAGATGAGCGTGTTTGCAAATAGGCCATGGTATTTATAAAAACTGTAATAATTAAAACAGATTATGTGAACGTTAGAGACATTAAAAGAATAAACGTACATCTGTGGGAAATGTGTCTAAAAATGATCCTATAATAATTTTCAGTTTCTACATAAAACTTCATTATTTTCTGTCATGTGATATCGGCTGAAATAAAGGAAACATTCCTCACAAAAAATGAAGTACTGTACTTGAAAAGATACTATGGTCTCATGATAATTTTTTTCTGCAGGCCTCTATATTACCACTTCTCTGTCGGAGTAGCTCCTGTTTCCTGAGATTTATGTTTCCTATGAGGCACTTGTATCTTCTATGTTGTTGGGGAATTGGAAGTACAGATCTTGACCCAACAGATGACTGGGTTTAATTAGATATCTAAAAATGAGGGATAGTATCATTATTAGCATAACACTGTTCTGCATTCTAATTCAACTTTCTTGAGGAAGGAGTTTACATGTTAAAATTTCTATTGATTTTTTAAGCAGAAAGTAAGCAGTTTTTGTGAAAAACACCTCTAAACGAAACTAATCAAGAAGCAGCTTGAATCAAAAACTTCCAGTGAGAAGATTTCAGCATCATGATGGGTTGTATACTGTAGACTAAATATGACTGTTCACTTATTTGGGTTTGTGTTATGCAGTTTTTTCACATAATATTGCACTTTACATCTGATTGCATATTTGGACATTTCATTATCAAGATATGAACCTAAGGTGTTTAATTCTCTTCTGAACACTTACCAGAACAGTCATAGTATTCTCATTTTGTAAAAATACTTTTGATGATGACTGTTCAGTTTCAGTACTTTGGAAAAGTTTGCCCTGTTCAATCTACTGGCTTTGCTTATTATAAAGTGATAAATGAGTTTTTTAAAAAATCTGAATTCTAATATCATATATAAGATATATTAAAGTACTCGCAGATACATACTGTGATTATTAAAATAAAACATAGAATCAGAGGACACAGACCCAATAGAGAATCATAGAATCACAGAATTATAGAATGGTTTAGGCTGGAAGAGGCCTTTAAAGGTGATCTAGTCCAATCCTCTCTGCTATGGGCAGGAACATCTTTCACTAGAGCAAGTGAAATCTCCACCCAACCTGACCTTGAATACTTCCAGTCATAGAACATCTGCAGCTTCTCTGTGTAGCCTCTCCCAGTGTCTCAACATGCTCATTGTAAAAAAATGTCATCCTTATATTCAGTCTAAACCTACTCTTGTCCAGTTTAAAGCAGTGAGGAGAACCATCTCCCTTGGCCTCTCAGAGGTGCTTTACAGCCTAACCTTCATGGAAATGTTTCACAGCAAAATCATAGTATGTGACATAATCACGGTATAAGCCACTTTCCACTTTTGTGGTTAGAAGAGGTAGCTAAGACTTGCCCCTCACCCCTAAACTTCTGATATTACAAGGTTGTGTATAGGGTCCATTGTTAACCTCCTGTTTTCCTCTAAATTCAAGCAGAATTTCCCTCTTTTGGTCTGTTCACCTAATTCCCTCTCTACTGTTCGCTATTCCATGTGATTAATTATTTGTATATTTAGGCCTCTAATGATTCAGATTTATGTTTTCTAGTTCTTTAAGTAGTTTGTCCTTTTTTTTAATATATATAAAGATTCATAAACCAAACCATTATTGATAAAGAAGTAATGTAAAACCACACATAATACTCGTAAAAGTAGTACAGCAGCTTACCTTTACAGTACTCCAAAGGGCACTACAATATTTCTTAGTCATAACTGCATTTCCTTATAGTTGTTATGACGAATATAACGGTCCTGAGAAGTTCTGAATTTATGAGTTTGTTTTAAACAACATGTTTTTCAAGTGTAAATGATGATTTTGACCTTATTCACAATGTTTTGTACTGAAACTTAATAAAAAGGTTCCTACCTTTTAAAATAATTTGCTTTCATGCTTTCCAACTCTTACTAATTTTCAGTATGGGTCATATGCCAGTACACACACTACAGAGATTTTTCAGGAAGTATCAGAAAGAACTTAATAAAAAAGATATGTTCTCCAGTCACATAAGTTAGCTTACTAATAGGTGAAATAATTCTATTCCGTAAATAGCTTCCCAAAAATGGGAAATTCGATGTTGATTCTAATTAATTTGAAAGTTATGCTGTGAGAGGAGACACAAATTTGTTGGGAATTTTTATTCATCTAACTATTGGTTCAAAAGAAGTCAACAAAACAAGATTATCTGTGCTTGTGCTCAGAAAAATTCAGCATATATCAGTAATAAGAGATCGAAGCGATTTTGAGAAATGTAGCAAAACAGATGTTGCTGCTATTCAGAAAGGAGAGCTGCGATTTTGGTAAATGTCAAGATAGAGATCTCTTCAGAGACTGAGAAGACAGTAAATAAGCTTCAGATTGGGAGGTTCAGCTTAGTATCTTCACTATTAGTTGAAGTTAATGGTATGGAATGACGATACAAAATACTGTTTGTACACATATCTCGTGCCAAAAGGTGAGTGCAAATATCTCAGTATAATTCAGCTAAGCCAAACTTTACCAAAAATCTGACTGCTTACATATATGAAAGCACTTGTGGAAACATCTGTTGGTTAGGTGCTACAATATGAAAAAGTATTCAGCAGCAACCAAGTTCAAATAGCCTTTGTTACTGAAGTGGTGCTGCTAGCATTTGTGGTGATGTCCTGCAGAAGATCTGTTCACTTGTACCGAGAAGCAGGTTGCCAAATAAGCTGCCCCTATTCTTGCATTTACGCCATGTGGCAATGATATGACCAGCCTGTGAGCAGGCAGCATGCCACCCCAAAAGATGGGCATGCATGCAACCAGCCAAAGAGGCACTCACTCTATGTGCAGCAGATGTACACGCCTATTAAAAGTGTTGCTCCCAGCTGCAGGAGTCAAAACAGCAGTTTGCCTTGACCCCCTTTTTTAGAGTTTGTAATATATGGCACCACCAACCCTGCTCTTAATTTGATTGACATGGGGTAACATGAAATACTGAGAGGAGAAATCAGGGAGTTCAAAGTAGTCTCCCACAGTTATTATTTACATCTTCATGAATTTTGAATTTTTTTTTGATAGGCATTATGTCAATAACGCTTGACCCAGAAGAAGTAATAGAACTACGAGCATGCCCTCTATGGCTAACTTTGTCTAATATGCAAAGTTGTACCCACAGAGCCTGTAAAAGATGGACTTGCAGCACAACACTGACAGAAATATTTCCCTTCTGTGTGAAAATTAATTGCAGTCATTACTTTAGTGATCAAAGTCCCCAGAAGAAAACAAAACCAGGCTATATTGCTGTATAAGAAACAGAACATTTCAATCTCACTATACTTTCATATATACATATACTTTCAACTAAAGTATTACACTAATAGAAATACAAGTAGTTTTTCTCAATTATTTTTACTTAACTATAAAATACACAACACACAGATTAGTGGCTTTTATAAGGCAGCTTTTTGGATACACTTAAATTTAACCTATCTGAAAAACAACAATTAAGATGCACTGTTTCAGATGATTTCTGATGCTCATATCCCAACAAATCCACCTCTTTTTTAACGTTTTATTTAAAAGACTGACATTAGTACTTTTCTGAAGTTGCTTTGAAAGAATTTTGTGAGAAGTGGGATGAAATGAGACTACGTCTGAATTGTGATACTCTATATCAATAAATCTCTGTTTTTAAGCCTGGGGGATAGTTTTTCAGGGAACAGTGCAGAGTGAAAATGTCTTGCCATTTAGATGCAGCCAATATTATTGTCAGGATATATAATATGTTGTCACCCTCTATTGAGAACTTGTGGAAGAAAGGGAAGCGTTTCAGGCCTTTCAAAATGCTGTATTACCCAGCCTGGAAACAAACAACCTATTGAAATTCTGCCTCTAGTAGAGTTTTAGTTTCTGAACTTCAATTATTGCTGAATCAAAAACTTGTAATCTGGCTCAAACCTAGCATCATTTGTGATTCAGCACACAAAATATACACTCTGCATCTCTGGGAGGTGCTTGCTCCCTAGGATACTGTTTTCTCCCTGTAAGTCTGAATAAGTTCTGTAAGAACGTTGAAACCCCTCAATTTACCTATTTCCTGCCATTGTGTAAAAAATGAGAATCTCAATTTGAAGTGATTGGTTATCAACTTGTATAACAACTGGACTGCAGTGCTCATGCACTGATAGAGTTTCCAGTGCTGAGAGGTATAGGTCAGGTGAAGAGTAAAGTCAGGATCCTGAATTTTAAGAAAACAAGCTTCCAACTCTTCAAGGCTGAAAGAGTTGGGTTTGTTCAGCCTGGAAATGGAGGGCTCTGGGGAGCCCTTATTGTGGCCTTTCAGTACTTAAAGGGGGTTTATAAGAAAGGTGGGGACAAACATTTTAGTGGGAACTGTTTTGATAGGACAAGGGGTCATGGTTTTAAACCAGAAGAGGGTAGATTTATATTAGATATAAGGAAGAAATTTTTTGCAATGAGGGTGGTGAAACACTGGAACAGGCTGCCCAAGTGGTGGTAGATGCCCCATCCCGGGAAACATTCAAGGTCAGGTTGGGTGGGGCTCTAAGCAACCTGATCTGGTTGAACACGTACCTGGTTTGTTTTTTATTGTGTTTATTTTCAGAGTGTATAGTGCCAAGTACTATAAGATTGTCTCGAAGCATTCATAAACAGATACCATTTTTATTAATGCTCTAGCTAAAATCACAAACTCACTCACAGAATTAAAAATAGTTAAAACATAACTTATACTGAGAAAACATGTTGCCAGAACAACAGGTTAGTGCTTAGATTTTATCACATAAAAGAAATTTTATCAGAAATTTTTCAGTTTTCTTGAAATTTTCTGACTTTTAGTTAAAATTGTAAACTTATTTTACCTGTAGTGTTTAACAGAGAAGTTACAAGTGTGAATTCTCTTTCCAACAAGAAAAGGAAATGGAAAGAAAAGGAAATGGAAAGAGAAGCTGCAAATAAAACCCAGCTCAGATTCCTTTCTAAATGGAAGTGTTATTATCAGGAGTAAAATAGCTAACATTCAATAATCTTTCACAGTAATATTTTTTTCCTTTCTGAAGATACTTTGAACTTTCGTGATCCATGTATACATTTTGGATGTCACTTACAGTTTTAGTCTGTTATCAGGTTTTCTTGGGGAAAAACTGTGAAGTGGTACATGCACAGACAACTAGTTTTAGCTATTCATAGCCAAGTGGACAACATTGGCTCATAGCAAAATCTATCTGGTCCTCCAGACGCAAACATCATTAGAATACTACTTCTTAGATTCATCGAATCCATGTAAATGATTTGACTGTTTGCCAAGGAAGAACGTTTGAGGAAAAAATATGACCTAAGATAGATATAAATGAAAGGCTGTAATTCAGTTTTGAAATGAAAATGAAGTGTATTTGCCCTGGAAACATTGTCTTGTGTGTTTATTTCCTTGTTATTTATTTTTCAGATGTTTCTTCCAGAATTTCTATTCCATATATAACAGCAAAGACTTAGTTGCCTACGCTCGGGAGGGAAGTGGGAAAAACTGTCTTTTGTTCTTGCAGCAATTGAGAAAACCTCAGCAGCAGGCAGTCTGGGAAAAGAGACCACACAACAAGCATACTGCTCCTTTTCCAACAAGCAATAGGGCAGTTCAGGTAGCTATAGTCTTTCAAAGATCTCAAAAAGAATTCTTCAATGGTATGTTTTTAAGTCGGAACACAATAAAGGATAATTTGATATTATAAATAGCGGCACTAATGTTTTAATGGGAAAGCAAGGTCAAACTAAGGACTACATTCAAAATAACAGACTGGATCTTCCTAATGCATGGCATATTTCAGATGGAACCAAATATTTTTTATGCAGGCTTTGTTGAACGTGTCTGAACAGCTAAGGAACATCAAAGTTGTTCGATTTGTAAATGCTGAAACTTAAAATATCAGGTTTTCTCTAGGAACAAAAGAATTTTTAGATAATTCTGCATTTTTAATCCAAATTTGTTTTGTTTGGTTTCTATAACTTGAAGATCCTAAGTGTTAGACAGCTCCTGAGATAACTGTGCCTTTTTTCTAGCGCTAAAGAAAGTTACTAACTCTCTGGTTCAGTGATTGATTTGCAAAGAAAGTGTGGCTGGAGTAATGGTTCTTTTGCATTTTCCAGCAAATTTGGAGGCAATATGTGATGGATTTTCTGTCACAAGCAATAATACATTACAACTTATGTGATACATATCTTAGAAATAATATCAGTTGTGTAGAGCTCTATGTTATTTGTTTATTTCTAATCGAATAAAGAGGAACTTACCACTGGGGCTAAAAAAAGGTTAGTAAGCCAATTGTGTAACATTTTGGATGGAACACTTAAACCATAATGCATCCCTGGAATGTTATTCCAGGGATGCATAATAGTTATATGATCATAGACTGATTAAAAATCCATAACAAAGTATTTGTTTACCAGGCATACACATAAAAAACCCTCTTATCCACGCATTTTATTTCCATGCACTCAAATAATTTTGTTTATTAGATATTAGTGTGGAAAGTAATGCATCTAAAAGAATGAACCATTTTTTTGGTACAGGACAGTTCATTATCCTGAAAGCTCTTTTATTATGTCCCTTACAGTTTGAAGGCATGGGATATCCTGCTTATCATTTAACCTAAGAGTGATGTACACAGTCAAAATAAATGCTGAAAATATCTGTAGGGTTGTGCGTGTGTGTGTAGCAGTGCCTCTCTGTTATTTTATTAAAGCAGTAAAGCACAGCAAGTTGTGAGAGAATAAAATTAAAGCATTTTCTTTCTCTTGCACTCCATGCAAGTGTGAACAAATATTACCTGTTAGCACACATTAACCTAGGTACCGACATCCTGAGTGGAAACATCAAAGCTGTTGTGCATTTGTCCCTTATTCTTAAGAATGCATCAAAAAATAACATTGTGGAAAAAAAAAAAAGAGATGTAGATGCAAATCAATAAAAGTCAAAAATGATAATGTGAGGACAGAAGATCATGTATGTGAACCAGTATAGGTCTCTTAAAGTAAGAGGAGTTATCTTGATTAGTCAGTGCTGATATCTGACTCAATACTTTTACAAGCTCTCATCACTGCAGGAGCATTTGCTTTCCATTATTTTTGTGACCTCCTTACCACTTTTTATCTTGGTTTAATATTCACAGCATGAAGTCTCTGAAGTATCAAAACAGGCTTAGAAGACTTTCCTAACAAACCACATAATTTTGGCAGAGAAGGGTTTAGTGATCCTTCTAGTTTAAGTGTTCCCAGACAAATATGTAAGAATGTATGATGTAGCAAATGTGCTATGAGTGTGAAACTTCCTGAGCCTCTCATCTCAGATACACTTCACAGCTGCATGATCTACAGCACCGATCAGCCACTGCATATGTGGACCTTCCTAGAACACACAGAAATCCAGAGAATTGTACATTGCATTTTTTTCTTTTATATTAATTTTCTTTATGGAAGCCTGCAGTTATCTATGTATGAAAATACATAATACTCTTTCTACTGGTTAAATGTTTCTGGAATAATTTTATACCATATTGTTGAACAATGCCAGCAATACTAAATGTTGCTATTACATACTTATTTTTATAAGATTTTGTAGTAGATTTACTTGGATTTTTCAGATCTTCCTTAAAAAAATGGCCTTTACAGGCCTTCCTTAACAACGGAGGTCAGGATCCACGGAAGTATTCCATATCTTCCTTTAACATAACTCAACACATAAATAAGGTGTAGATAAGGGGGTACTCTCTCATTCTTCTGGGAGGCTGGAGAGCAGGAGCTCCATTGCTGCTTGTCCTGTCTTGGCCTGAGGCCTGCAGCAGCTTCTGTTGTCTGCCCACACGTGGGGGGAGAGTCCTGGGTCGGATTTAGCTGTTCTGTTTTCCTCATGGGAAGTGGTGAGATTTTGCTGGTTCTTTACTTTGTTAGTTACTGGGTGTTACAAGTGTGCATCCCTGTTTTATTTTAGTTCCTTTTTGTCCTTTTTCCCATGTTTCTGGGGAGTTTTGCATGATATCCTTGCTATATGTAGTTGTTTATATTTAGAAAATATATAAATACATATATTTAATATGATTTTGTTTTTTCTATAGTTTTTTCTTTGAAAAGGGCAAAGTTTTGGAAAAGGGGCTTAAACTGAGTGTTAGAGAGATTGGGAAAGCTAGCTCAAACCAGCTCAGATTTTTATGGAATTTACAGCTGTATTTTTTATGATTTCAAGTTGCCTTTTTATTTACGAAGAAAAGACTGCAGAAAATCTTAATGTCCTTTACTTGGTAAAAAAATTCTTACTGAACTAAAAATGTGTCCATAATAAGCCTTTGTGTATATTTCCAGTGGAACAGGTCAAGGGCTACTGAATCTACTAATTTAATACTCCCTTTTCAAAAAAGTTTCATTCCTTACCTTGTCTAAGAAACAAAGCAAGACTCCTGGGCAAGCAATTTCACAGAGTATGCCTGTACATAATATTAACTCTCAGTACTTGAAATAGATATCAAACACAGAATCATAGAATCATAGAATCATCTGGGTTGGAAGAGACCTCCAAGATCATTAAGTCCAACCCTTTGTCCAACGTCCTCATGATTACTAGATCATGGCACTAAGTGCCACATCCAGTCTTATATTAAAAATCTCCAGGGATGGTGAATCCACCACCTCTCTGGGCAGGCCATTCCAATGCCTGATTACTCGTTCTGTGAAGAACTTTTTCCTGATATCCAGCCTAAACCTTCCCTGGCAGAGTCTAAGCTCGTGCCCTCTTGTTCTGTTGCTGGCTGCCTGGGAGAAGAGACCGACCCCCACCTGTCTACAACCTCCTTTCAGATAGTTGTAGAGAGCAATGAGGTCACCCCTGAGCCTCCTCTTCTCCAGGCTAAACAACCCCAGGTCCCTCAGCCTCTCTTCGTAGGACTTGTGCTCAAGTCCCTTCACCAGTTTTGTTGCTCTTCTCTGGATCTGCTCCAGCACCTCAATATCTTTCTTGAACTGAGGGGCCCAGAGCTGAACACAATACTCAAGGTGTGGCCTCACCAACGCCGAGTACAGGGGAAGGATCACTTCCCTCGCCCTGCTGGCCACACCATTGTAATCCAGACCAGCATGCTGTTTAAACCTATAGATAAAAGACTTTTATAGATAAAGTAGGTAAAGACCTCTGAAGGATGTATTGTTACAAGAAAAGTCTAACCAGAGCATACACACGACCATGAGAGTCACATTCTCTCCACCTGAGACTTCATCTGTTAGGACTAAGGTCCATGCACGGTGGTCGGCTCCAGTGAACCGACAGGTACCCCTTTTGACTCTCCGTAGGTCTCACTCAGTCACTCTCCCTCTCTTTCTCCTGTTGGCATGACCCAAGGTTTCCTGAGGCAGAATTTCAGACTTTAAACGCTTCAGGCTAATTCATTGATGTTACAGGATCAGGTTACAGCTTGAGATGAATGCCTCTGAAGAAAGACCCTGAAAAAAAATCCCTTATATCTTTACAGTCTAAGTTCCCACTCAACATATATTCTTAATGCACTCTCCATGAGACCGTTAGTCCAACGGTGATTTAGGGATTGGGATCTTCTCATTCTCTCTTGGCAGGCTGCCTCTTATCTTTAAAGTCTACAGCTTGCATAGCTTCCTTATCTTCTGTCTTGAACAAGCTCTAGGGCCTTCTTTTGTGTAACTCAGTAAAAGTTCAGGATAAGCTCATTGCATAAGTGTAAAGTTCACAGCTTGTGACTTCAGGATTCACAAGTTCAGCTCCTAATGCTAAGCAAGGTTTTGCTGTGTCATGCTTCTCTGCAGTTTTGAGTCTTTTATGACCCTAACTCTAAATGACTAGATTGGTTATGTTTCTGACTAAAACAATTAATGTTCTTTAAGAGTATCTACAGGAATTTTTCTGTTTTATTTAGTTAATTCCTGAGGTAATATGATAGATGAAAAGGCAAAAAGCTTGCTCTTCAAATGTTATTTTACAGGCCCTGGTGATGACATCTATCTGTTTGGGATAAATTAATATAATTTTGGGAGGTACTAAACTTCCTCTGAAACAAGGAAGATCACCTCAAATGTCTCTTAACTGGTGGCAGAGTTTCAGCAACATGTTTATGAGAGACCTCTCAGGTACAACATTCATGTAACAGACTGCTTCTGGTTTGTCCTCCTAGGAGAGGAGCACAGCTGGACAGATTACCTGAACAGGTTTTTCTTTTGCATTTTGTGCTTTGATATGCCTAAAAGGACTCTCTTACAGGTCAGATGGGAGTGACTTCTGAGAAAAAATAATGAATGCTGCATAATGAACAAAGGCCAGCTAATTGAGCCCATTTTCTGAGTCACTTATCTGTCTTCAGTTTATCCTGCTTCATGACTATGTCATGTCCCATAAATACAGAATATGCCTTGTTTAATCATATGGGGCAAGTCTGTAAACGTAGCTGTGAACTGCTGATTGTTTGTGAAAAGATTAGGTGGCCAAGGTTTAGAATGTGGGATGTAAAATAGACTGTAGTTAGACTAGATTAGATATTTCAGATTCATGCAGCCCATGGCTGGGCTTAAAACTACTTTGTCTTTATTGTCCTCTTAATTTCCTAGTACACTGCACAGATATGTTAATTTACTACTTATGCTGAGTGTAAGGTCATAGTGTCTCACTTTTGTCTGTACTTGATTGTTTATCATCTTTTCAGGCTGCCAGGTGTATTTGATGATTGGTCATCAGTACATCCCTCTACAAGAATACTGATCGTGTTTTCTATTTTTTCTCTAACAACTGCTCAGTAATTTCATGACATAAGATAAATGTATTCATGAAGTAAACTGAGTCCCTCTCAGCTCATGTTGATTGTGCTCGTGGAAGTGTTCACTAGTCTGTTTGAACACATTCTGCAGTTCTTACCTTTTTATTGAAAAAGGCAGAATGTAAGCAGAAAACCATACAAAGGAAGACTTAAGTGTTGTGTCAGTTTCTGAATCTCTTCCTCTCTTACACACAATACACATGTTCATTCCAATGGAAAATGTATGATAAATCCCCTGTACTGTTTGAAAATTTCAAGAGATGATTTTTGTGAAAGATCCATTTAGGTTCTAGCCTGGCGCACTTCTCCTCCCTGGCCATTATTGTCAGTTAGTCAGTCAGTGAGCTACTGAAATAAAATACAGATCTTACACTTAGTTAAAGAGGGGTGAATTTTTTTTTCATAAAAGTGCTGTAAAAATCTTTTATTTCTTATGTTCAATTCTTATATGAGAAAACAAAACTGATGATTTAGATTTTAAAATATACTTTATATTTATACCTCAAGCAAGAGAGAATGCCAGATGGACCATTTGGCTTAAAGTTCTAAAAAAAAGGAAAAGGAGACGAGAGCCAGGCAAATATCACTGCATCAGTCAAAGTTCCAACAGCAGCTTGGTTTAAAAGTATTGAAGTAGTTGTATGGCATGTCTGCTGCAAGCATTTCAAATCAGCAGGAATTAACATTTTCTGCTACAAAATACAGAGATTAACTCTCTAAAACTTTGTTCAATAAAGGATATGTCTATATGGCTCACGTTTAATTTCTTCAGTTGACAATCTTCTGTTTTGCATGAAATAGTTAGAAGTTTTATTGGGCTAGTGAGACGGAATATGTAATGGTTCATGACTTGCATAATAGCACAGTGATTAGGATGCTTACCTAGGAAGGATGCCCCTGTTTTCCTTCATTTAAGTATCCTTCTTCAGTGCAGAATGTTTGAAGGTGAAACCCTGAAGATTTTGTCTTGAGCCTGACATGCATTAATAGTAATTTTTTAGTGAGAAATCCGAGGTATGGACTAGACTTCCCTCATAAAATCTGCAGATGACATCATACTGGGAAGTGTTCTAAACACTTCAGAGGAAAGGCTTAAAATTTAAAAGTTAATTGATAAAAAATAGATGGTCCAGAATCAAGAATGTGAAATTTAATTGTGACAAGTAGAATTGTATATTTAGGAAGCAGAAATCAAATTTGCTGATAGAAAATAAGAGGTAGGTGGATATACAGTAATACATCTTGGAAGGCTGTTGGACTTCAGGACACCCAAACTTGAATACAGATTAATAGTGTGATGCTCTTGAAGTAGCAGAGGAAGGTGGGTGGAGTGGTGAAGATGTAAATTTTTCTTTGGTGTATATGAAGATTGTCATACTTGTAAAGCAGTAGAGTCTATTATTCTTGGCACTTGTGAAGCTGTTTTTGGAACAAATTATTATCAGAAGTAGTGCATGCTTATCAATTCTTAGGCTAGATTAGATGGTCAGTTGAAATGTCTCTAGAGGCTATATGTATCAGAGGAGAAATTCTTTCTTCCTCAGAGAAATTAATGGAGTTCCTCTTACAATGTATGAAATGTTCTTATCAATAAACATTCTGCTCCAAATTTCCTTGAAAGACCAAATACTCTTTCAGTAAAGTATCTCTGAAAGTGTCAAATGTCTAACTGTGGAACATAAATTACAGAATCATGGAATGACCTGAACTGGAAGGGACCCACAAGGATCATCGAGTCCAACCCTTGTCCCTACATAGGACAATCCCAACATTCACACAGTGTGCCTGAGTGCATTGTCCAAATGCTTCTTGAATATTATCAGGCTTAGCACCATGATTACTTCCCTGGGGAGCCTGTTCCAGTGCTCCAGTGTCATTTGAGTGAAGAGACTTTTCCTAATATCGAACCTAAACCTCCCCTGGCACGTCTTACCATTTCCTTGAGTCCTATCATTGGTTATCAGAGAGAAGAGATCGACACCTGCTCCTCCTCCGCCCCTTGTGAGGAAGCAGTAAATTGCTATGAGGTCCCCCCTGAGTCTCCCCTTCTCCAGGCTAAAAAGACCAAGTGATTTCAGCCTCTCCTCATACGACTTCTCCTCTAGACCCTTCACCAGCTTTGTGGCTTCGTCTGGGCACTGTCCAGTAACTTGATATCCTTTTTATACTGTGGCACCAAAACTTCACCCAGTACTTGAGGTGGGGCCACACCTGTGCAGGATAGAGCAGGACAATCACCTCCCTTGACCGACTGGCAATATTGTGCTAGATGCACCCCTGGACACGGTTGGCCCTCTTGGCTGTCAGGGCACACTGTTGGCTCAAGTTCAACTTGTTGACCAGAATCCCCAGGTCCCTCTCCACAGGGCTGCTCTCCAGCCTCTCACATTCCTGTCTGTACGTGTATCCAGGGTTGCCATGTCCCAGTTACAAAATCCAGCACTTGCTCTTGTTAAACTTTATGTGATCGGCGATTGCCCTGCTCTCCAATTTGTCCAGAGCCCTCCACAAGACCTCTTCGTCCTCAAGAGTGTCAACAGCTCCCATCAGTTTTGTGTCATCAGTGAACTTGGTTAGTACACTTTCAAGTCCTGCATCCAGGTTCATTTATGAAGATATTGAAGAGCACTGGCCCTCAAATGGATGCCTGTGGGACTCCACTAGCAACTGGCTTCCAGCCTGATGTAACCCCATTCCCTATGACCTTTTGAGTCCAGCTTATCAGCCAATTGTTCATCCACTGCATTATGTGTTTATGCAGCTGTGTGCTGGACATTTTGTTTGGGAGGATACTGTGAGAGATGGTATGAAAGGCCTTGTTGAAATACAGAAATATTACATCAACTGGCTCTCCTTGGTCAATCAGATGAGTGACACTGTCATAGAAGGAAATTAAGTTTGTCTAAATATGTGACCTAAGATTCAAATTTTGGGAAAAGTGATGCAGAACAAAATATTCTAGAAAGTCCACCTCTATCTGTCAGTAAATCTTTCTATATCTTCAACATAACGATTCTTCATTTTCCCTTTACGTAATTGACAGTGATAAGAATGAGTTGATTTGTGTGCAAGTTGGTGCTTTATAATAAGGATGATTTGAAAGATAAATATCCCATGCTGCTGGGTAAAATAGAAAGTGATGTCAGGCTGCTCCTTTTCCGTCATATACATCTTATTATGATTTTAAATTAAACTAGGCAACCTATATAGGTTGCTTTGTAGTTACTCCTATAATGCCTATATCCTGAATTTGTCTTTCATGCTCAAATTATACACTTGTGAGGCGTCATAATTGACATGTATCCCCTGTTACTATCAGGCCCTGCAAGTTCCACTGCAGAATAAATATGAAGGCCTGCAATGAACCGACTCCAAGGACTGACAACTCTCACAGCCTGGAAATATCCTCCGGCTTAAGCAGACCAAAGCCACCAATTAAGACGGCTTCTGTAAGGAAGAAGAGGAGCGTTGTTGTCATTGGTGACTCCCTCCTGAAAGGTACAGAGGGTCCAGTTTGCAGACCGGATCCATTGCATAGGGAAGTCTGTTGCTTACCTGGGGTCTCAGCTGATGCAGTAGTAAGACAACTTCCCAAACTTGTCAAGTCCACAGTTTATTACCCACTACTCGTTTTCCAGGTGGGTAATAATGAGAAACCGACTAGAAACCTCAAAGCAATCAAGAAGGACTTTAGGACCTTAGGTCAAATGGTAAAGGGATCAGGAGCGCAGGTCATATTCTCCTCTGTCGTAGGGAATGGTGAGGGAAGGAGAGGGAGGAATCAGGAATTGAATGACTGGCTCCAAACATGGTGCGAAGAACAAAATTTTGGGTTCTTCGACAATGGGTTGGCCAACAGGCCAGGCCTTCTGGCAAATGACGGGGTCCATTTGTCCCATAAGGGTACAAGGTTACTCTCTAAAAATTGGTTGGACTAATCAAGAGGGCTTTGAACTAGATTGGGAGAGTGAGGGGGACATCACTTGGCTCAATAGACTAAATGATGGGAATGGCATCTCAAGCTCTGAGGGACAGTCTGGTCTGCCACCTCAGTTGAAGTGGAGAACAGCACTCCAGATGGTAGCCAGAATTTAAAGGTTATCGGTGGGTTTCAAACCACCGATAGTGGACAGTCAGGACTTGAGCCTATTCCACTTAGGAAAGGGGTGGAAACAACAGCCCAACTGATTTGCATTTACACTAATGCATGCAGTATAGGCAACAAACAAGGGGAACTGGAAGCCGTTGTGAGGCTGGAAAACTGTGATACAATTGCTATCATGGAAATGTGGTGGAACGATTCGCAAAACTGGAGTGCTACCATGGGAGGCTATAAACTCTTCAGGCAGGACAGGCTAGGAAAGAGAGGCGGTGGGGTTGCTAACGATATGGTTGAGTGCTCATGGGTTAAAATCAGTGGAACCCACAGTAAGTCAGACATAGTGGTGGGAGTCTGTTATCAGTTGCCCAGCCAGGACAAGGAATCTGATGATCTCTTCTACGAGCAAATGGGAGAAGTCTCACGATCAGTAACCCTTGTCCTTGTGGGAGAATTCAACCTTCCAGATGTCTGCTGGAAGTATAACATGGCAGAAAGAAAACAATCTAGGATGTTCATTGAGTGTGTGGAAGGTAACTTCCTAACACAACTGGTGAGTGAACCGACTAGGGAAGGTACCCCACTGGATCTGCTGTTTATGAACAGGGAGGGCCTTGTTGGGGAGGTGACTGTTGGAGGACGCCTGGGGCTCAGTGATCACAAGATGATAGAATTATCAGTTCTTGGAGGAATAAGGAGAGGGGTCAGCAGAACCACCACCTTGGACTTCCGGAGGACAGACTTCAGACTGTTTAGAAGGCTGCTTGATAAAGTTCGTTGGGAGGCAGTTCTAAATGACAAAGGAGCACAAGAGGGCTGGATGCTCCTCAAGAAGGAAGTTCTGGCAGCACAAGAGCAGCACATCCCTGTGTGCCGTAAAACGAGTTGGCAGGGAAAAAGGCCAGCTTGGCTTAACAGAGAGCTCTGTGTTCGTCTAAGGAAAAAGAGGAAAATATGTGAGCTTTGGAAGAGGGGACAGGCTTCCCAGGAGGACTACAATGAGCAGGTGAGATCATGTAGGCAAAAAATTAGAAGGGCTAAAGCCCAACTGGAACTTCAACTGGCCAGTTCAGTGAAACACAATAAGAAACGTTTCTTCAAGTATATTAACAGCAACAGGAGGACCAAGGAGACTCCCCTTCCTCTACTAGATGCAAGGGGAATGTTAGTAACAAAGTATGAGGACAAGCCAGAGGTACTTAACGCCTTCTTTGCTTCGGTCTTTAATAGGAAAATAAGATATCCTCTGGGTTTCAAGCCTCCTGAGCCAGAGGACTGTGAAGACCAAGCCTCAATGTTCCAAGAAGACTTGGTTAGAGACTTGCTCAGCCAGTTAAACATCCACAAGTCTATGGGGCTGGATGGGATACACCCAAGGATAGTAAGGGAGCTGCCGGATGTCCTTGCCAAACCCCTTTCCTTCATCTATCAACAGTCCTGACTGACTGGGGAAGTGCCGCTAGACTGGAGACTGGTAAACGTAACTCCCATTTACAAGAAGGGTCAGAAAGACAGGCTGAGTCCTGCACTTGAGGCACAACAACCCCATGAGGCGTTACAGTCTTGGGGAAGAATGGTTGGAGAGCTGCCTGGAGGAGAAGAACCTGGGGGTGTTGGTTGACAGCCGGCTGAATATGAGCCAGCAGTGTGCCCAGGTGGCCAAGAAGGCAAATGGCATCTTGGCCTGTATAAAAAACAGTGTGGCCAGCAGGACAAGGGAGGTTATTTTACCCCTGTGCTTGGCACTGGTGAGGCCACACCTCAAGTACTGTGTTCAGTTCTGGGCCCCTTAGTATAAGAAGGACATTGAGGTGTTGGAGTGCGTCCAGAGAAGGGCGACGAGGCTGGTGAAGGGGCTGGAGAACAAGTCCTATGATGAACAGCTGAGGGAACTGGGGTTGTTTAGTTTGGAGGAGACTGAGAGGAGACCTCATCACTGTCTACGGCTGCCTGAAAGGGGGCGGTGGGAGGGCGAGTGTTCATCTCTTCTCTCAAGTGGCAGGTGATAGGACAATGGGAAATGGACATAAGCTGTGCCAAGGGAGGTTCAGACTTGATATTAGGAAGAATTTCTTTACTGAAAGTGTTGTCAGACACTGGAACAGCTGCCCAGGGAGATGGTTGAGTCACCATCCCTGGAGGTATTTAAAAAAAGGACAGATGAGTTTTTGAGGGACATGGTTTAGTGGATGAGGAGTGCGGTTGGACTCGATGATGTCTGAGGTCTTTTCCAACCAGAAGGTTCTATGATTCTATGATTCTATGACATTAAATACATTCTTGACCATTTATTTACTATTGTCATACATCTCTAGTCCATGTTATGTATTTGCTACAATGTGATTGTAGTATGCTCTTCTCTACCAAGCTGCTAAAATAAATGAAAAGAACTTTATGATTTATGTTGCCAAGGTTTACTTCAGAGATCGTACTTGTAGCTTCTCATAGGAAATACACTTTTTAAAAAAAATACAGAAGGGAACTAGTATCCAAGTCACTTCTTTTATGTCACATCCAGCAAATATCACTGACTTTATTTAAAATGCTATCTATGTAGTTGAAAACAATAGGGAAAGAATATAATAGGACATTGTAAGTAAGAGACAGAGATTTATACAAATGTGCCTAGAAGTAGAATAAAAATATTACTGCATGATCTTCAGATGCTCAGCATTATCGAGCTGTCATGTTCATATTTTCTGTATATTATTCACACCTGGAAAAATATCTGAAGCTGAACATTTTTCACATGTGATGGCTGAACTGGTTTTCAGAAGAAATGCTCTTGACTAGTAGTTCTTCGGTTAGTTAAAAATAGTATTATGAATTTTATAAATTTACCTAGCTGTGAATTTCTTCCATCTCGAAGTATTTAAAAATTGTCCTGTTTTTGAGTGGGACAGAGTTTATTTTCTTCCCAGTAGCTGATACATATTTATATGTATGCTGTGTTTTGGACTTAGAATGAGAATAATATTTATAACACAATGATGTTTTAGTTGTTGCTAAGCAGTGTTATACTAAGTCAAGAACTTTTCATCTTCTCATGCCCTGACAGTGAGGAGGCTGGAGATCCACAAGAAGCTGGCATGGGGCAGAATCAGGACAGCTAGCCCAGACTGGCTAAAGGGATATTCACAGTATCACAGTATAATAAGGTTGGAAAGGACATCTGAGATCATAAAGTCCAACCTATAACCCAACACTAACCAACACCAACACTAACACCAACCCATCATCTAAACCATGGCACTCAGTTCCTCAACCAGTCTCCCCTTAAACACTTCCAGGGTCGGCGACTCTACCACCTCCCTGGGCAGCGCATTCCAATGGCCAATCAATTCCAGATCATATGATGTCATGTTGAACAATAAAACTGAGTGGAGTTAGCTGGAGGACAGTGTCGCCTGATCAAGGTTGAGCATCAGTCAGTGGGTGATAAGCGATTGTATTGTGCATCACTTGCTTTGCACATTCTATTATTAATTATTATTATTATTATTAACCTTCCTGTTCTGTCCTATTAGACTGACTTTATCTCAACTCGCGAGTTTTCCTTTTTTTCTTATTTTGTCTCCCATCACAAAGAAGAGGGGGAGTCAGTGAATGGCTGTGTGGTGTTTAGCTGCCTACTGGGTTAAACCACTACTTAATATTTTGAGGACAGATCTAATAAGCAATTAAATGCTAGATCCCACTAAGCCAAAATTTTCAAAATGTGTTATTCATTGCAGAGTTAAAATTTCTAAGGTTCTACAGCCAGCTTCAGAAAGAAGTATAGTAACCAGTTAGGTAGATTATCAAGTAAGTAGATATTTAGTAAGCACTGCCTGACTTGGAGCCTAGTAGCTATGTATATAATTGAAAAAAAAACTGATTTCCATGTTCCCAGGACTGTTTTTACATTTCACATGAAAAAATTGTTCAATAAAATACTGAAGTAACTAGAAGAGAATAGAACCCACCTCTCCTGTTTCTATTCATGTCTGTAGAACCCTTCAAGCCCAGAGTCACACCTGTTCTGGCTGGCTCAGGGAATCTCTGAGCTTTTCTGTGGACTAGAAAATTTTGATCAACTTCAGCAGAAAAGATAAAGACTTCCTGGTTTTATCCAAACCAGGATATCATGATGGCTCTGACATTCTCGTGGAACATGGGAGTTTGCATGTTTCATGTAACAACATGAGAAAAGTAGGTCTCATCTCTGCTATGGGAAGGAGAGTGGGAGTGCCCTGCATTCAGATTAAAAGTGACAATGTAAGAGAATGTCATGCCTTGATCTCACTTGTTCACGATAAACAAAATGACAATTCACTCTTTCGTTACATAGGAGAAGCACAAATTTTGTCGTCCTATTGCTGCGGAAACTCTGTATTTTGAGAATAACAGAAGCAATCCCAGAAGATTTCCTTTCTTAGAGCTGTTTTCTTCTTCTCTAGTAATTCTAGGGTCACTCCTTGATCTCAAATTTATATTCACTTTCCTTCTTTAGTAAGAACTTAAGGTCTCACAATTTTCTTAAAACATGCACTTGTTGCTTGTTTCTGCTAGGTCTTTCAAGTGCTTAAGTCAGAAACTGCAGTGTCTAGAGAGTTTATGAATTCGGGTTCAGCAGGATTTTCAAGTCCTGCATCACTAGAGTGCCTGGAAAACTGCCTGACCCCATTTTTCATGTCTGTTTCCTATTTTGGTACTGAAAATATGTCCCTTTGATATTACATATATAATACAGCTAGGTGTAAAACAAATGGAATAAAAATTCCCAATTGTTACTTAACAATTGGTTATCAGTGAATTAATTACTGGTGTGTGAATGTAGGCTAGCCCTTGGACCTACCTTATGAGCAACATTCAGCCTTTTATCCGCAAGATTCTTTTTTTCATTATGGTTTTTAACTCTACCAGATGCATAAAATTTTACACATAAAAATGGAAATAATCCATTTTAATTAATATGATAGCAAATGAAAAGACTTATTGATCCCTGCAGTGAAAGGGTAACGTTAAAAGAACATGACTAAAAGTATGCTGAAATATATTTTTAATTAAATTTTAATCCCCATATTACTTTAGTTTTTTTTCTGAACTTTGAAACCATTCTTGATTAAACTACTATCACTTCCTTCTCCTATTTTTGGTTTGTTCTTTAGATTTCTAACTGCTGTCCTATACCTGGCAGATGTGTGTATGTGCACTCATGAGTGAAGAACAGAAGAGAGTTGAATGAGGTGGATTTGCAGCTGCAAATCAATTAACCTGTTGCTAGGGAAACATTGGCTGCCCAATCAAAAAACAACAATCAATCGACTGGAGTCAGTAGGGTATAAAATGGAATTACAAAGCACTGTGGTTCTCTCTCTTTTTATTAAGTTTTTTGAAATTTTCATTTTATTAATGCTTTTTTATGAACAGGGAGGGAAGTAAAGTATGATGAAATGTCAAATATGTTGCACTCCTAGTCTAAGCACTTAATTAAAAGAAAGGCTGACAGCAGGAGCTTGGATTTATGTTTATCGGTGTTAACCAAAATGAAGTATAGTGATGCAGTATGTGGAAATAAATAACAGAAGAATTTGTTTAACCATAGCAGGTTAGCCTAATGTGCTCTGATCTGGGAACACTTTGAAAACCAAATCCTAGGCATTTTATGGAATGCCAGTTAATTAAACCTTAATGAACTTCAAAGAGTGAGTTGTGGTTGGCAAGGATAAGACATGACCCCGACTGATACATATGGAAGCAGAAGATTTCATTTTACCTACTAAAATCTCAGTCAGGTATATGAGAGATTGCAGACCTGAAAGAGAAATCAGCATCTGAAGCTGAAATGTGATTTTGACTCTGGCAAAGCACCTGTTAAAACTCGTTTCAGGCTTGTTTTGCCTGTTCCAGAAGAGAAGAATCTGTTTTAAAATGGGTTTCATAGCTTGTTTTCACTTTGAGATATTTGGAGAAATTTTAGTCTAGGAGAATAGAGTTTTTATATTGATCATATTTTCCATTATTGTTCTTTAAACATAATATTTCTGTCATCTTTTTTGATGGCTATCTGAGACAAAATAGACCTATTCTTCCTTAACAGTGTTTGTACAGAGGATAAAAAGCTAGGCTAAACTTTGAAGCTTTCTTCTAGCCGTTATAATTTTGATTCTTGCTTCCATTTCTAGATATTTTGATGTGTTGCAGAGGCAAAAAGGAGCAAGAGAGAAAACAGAGGCTTGCTTTTGGTCATCCAATCATCCAGCCACCTGTTGTGTTTTACATATCAGCAGTTGTATTTCCAAGAATCCCAGGTATTTAAAGCTATGCATCTGCAACATTAATGTTTAATTCACATTTACAAATTAGAAATTATGAATTTTGTGACATTTATTTGGCAGGAATAAACTGACTTAAGTGTGAATCATCAGTCTGTGTGCTTTGTGTATACCTTATACACTACATTTATACACGGTTTGCTGTAAGTCAATGTGACATAGAACACAAAAGAGCTATATACTAATACTTGCCAATGTATATATATAAGAAAGCTTTCAGTAATGAAAAGTAATGTGAAAATAAATATCCACAGGACTTATCAGAACTGTCTACGCTTTCTAATGTTATAAACAGAAAGATTTTTTTCTGTCATATAAATGAAGACTGCAAAATTTGCTTTATTTATCTGTTCTTTGTAGTGGTGGAAGTCTGTGTTGTGGAAGAAGCATATTCTCTAAGTAGCTGCGGGATTGAAATAGGTCTTGCAGCACCAATAATGGGTGATTCCCACCCGCTCCTTAACTGGGTGGCTGTTGTTCTTCATATCTTATTCCACTCTTGTCAAAATAGCATTACTCGATACAGGTTCCAAGTGCAGCAACATAATGTGGCATTGCTGCTGGCATCACAGGAAGAAAAGGGAGGTGCATTGATGCTGTATCCCAGGCTCTCTTCCTTTGCTGGGGCGGCCTTTTGAATGTATATCCTGGTTAGAGACAGGCACGGAGCAGGGCATAGACTGCGGGAATGGTGCTGTGGCTGCTCACCTCTAGTACATCCTGATGTAAGGATTCCTTGTAGAAGCACTTGAGGGAAGAAGGGAACAAATTTTCCATTATGCCAGTGCAGGCTGGGCTGCGCATTTCTAAGACACTTTATTTTCCTTAAGGCTTTGATTTTTAAATATTCATCAGTTTCTGCTCAAGGCAACAGTTTTGCTCCTGCCTGAAGACACCTTGAGGTCTGGTTGTCAGCAGAGATGAAATATAGTGATTGGGTATATTTACTATTGCAGAATACGGGCGATGCAAAAATAAAGATTTCATTGCAAAGCTTGTTTTCATACAGCTCAGGGACTTAAAATAGTTTCAATACTGTAAATCTAATATATCAAACCATCTCTGCAGAACAGGTACATTTTTTTCAAGTTCAGGACTGAGTATTAAATGACTGTAACCATACTGAAATTTATTACATTGAGGAAATGTTTTATCTACCTTTTAAGATTCATATTACAATAAGGGTTTCCATATGTTTGTTGTGGGGTGTCTACCCGTTCTTTGTGCCTCTTGTAGCTAGCCTTTAATGAAAGGGCATAGGAGTATTTCTAATGCTCGAGTGGTGTTTTTAATGCCATGCTTCAAATTCACATAACGAAAATTCATTGTAGGGGGAAAATAATATACTTGTATATTAATTTTAGTTTTATTTTATACTCCTGTGAAGTACTTTTTAAGAGAAATTTTGATGCTGCCTCCACATATTCACTGGGGTTCATCGGTTTGTAAGCTATGACTAAGAGGAAGCCCACAAATATGCACTATATTTATTTGTTGAGTGCATGCAGTGTTGGAGTCAGGATATTAATTATGTTACGTTATAGATGTCTTGGAATGACTACAATTACTAAATATCAGACTGCTTACATGTGAATCTGCATCCTGCTTCAGACTTAACATGTTCTTTATGCCCGATTTAATAAAATAGACCTGCACTTGATGAGCTATCTGAGCAGAAATGTTGCTGTACTGCAAAGCAATATCAGAAAAAATATTTTCTTGAATATGTATAAACTGAGTTTTGTTTTAACAGAACTATAATCTGAGCCAAATGTCATTGGTTACTAAAATGAAGTGCTGTAGTGAAATTCTTCTTTAAAAGCATGCATTACAAAATTCGTGACAAAATTTAGAAATGAGATAGCCTTTATTTTCTTCTGGTTTTGTTTCCTTAATGACACAGAACACACACAAACAAATCCCTTTTGGAGCAAAGACATTTAAATTATCACCTCATTATGAGATGGATAGAATAGTTAACATTTGTTAAGCGATAGTTTGACTTAAAGCTTCCGTAAGCTAAAACATGGGGGTTGGGAAGGACCTGTGAAGTCTCAGAGCAGCCTTGGCTACAGGTTGAGTTCAGGATCCTAACAGGAGAGAACAAGACAAACAGCATGATCACAAGCCTGTACTTTAGGAAAACAGGCTGTGGACTGTTAAGAGACTCCCTTGGGAGCCATAGGATATGGTCCTGGAGAGAAGATGGCCCAGGACACCTGGTAAATTTCAAGGATTATTTTCTCTGAGCTCAAGAATAATCCTCACCTGTGCGTAGGAAGTCAAGCAAAGGTGTCAAGAAGCCTGCAAGGTTGAGCAAGAAGTTCCTGATGAAACTCAGACAGAAAAATGAACCATACAAGTGGAGGAAGTAAAAGTAGGTGATTTGGTACATATGTGTGTCTGAATATGTAGGGATGAGGTTAGGAAAGCAAAAGCCCAACTGGAGCTAAAACCGGGAAGGAATATGAAAGCCAGGTAGGAGCTAAAGTAAGACTAGAAAAATGTGAATATGAGAAAAAGGTTCCTGGTGACAAAAGACATGAAAAATATCAAGGTAATTGGTACCTTTTTCTTGAGATAGAGGAACTAGGCACTGGGCAGCCTCACCTGGTTTCCATGGGAAGGTAGTGGAGAAATACTGGAGATAAAAAGGCAAGAAGGTGATTTGAAGTAGTTGTCTTAGATTTTCAAAAAAGCTATCATACTTGACAAACCTGATAGCCTCGTACAATTAGATCATTGTCTAGGGAGAGCAGGAGATGTACATCTTCAGCAAGTTTTTCAACACTATCCTCCATAGTACTTCCGTTAACAAACTGATGAACTATTACCGAGATAAATGGACAATGAGACAGACTGAAAACTGGCTGAACTGCTAGGTTCTAAGGATTGAGATCAGTAGCCTAGAGAAGGATCAAGCCAGATCTTATCAATGTGTATTAAGGGCTGAAGAAGACAGGCTCAGGCTGTTCTTGGTGTTCAGAGGCAGCATGAGAAGAAACAGGCACAAGCTGAAATATAGAAGATTAGATTTAAATCTAATAAACAGTGTTTTAATTCTGACAGTGGTCAGACTGGAACAGGTTGATGAGAAAGGTGGTGAAGTTTCCATCTCTGGAAATAGACGAAAACTGACAGGCCATGGTCCTGAGCAGCCAGCTGTAGTTGACCCTCCTCTAAGCAGGAAACTAAGACTAGATGATCTCCAGAGGTATCTTCCAGCCTGAGTGATTCCGTGGAAAGAACTAAGCCCACAATTTACTTGCTGACCATATCAAAATTTTGATAAAAGGGACGTCACTCAAGTTGGCCTGTATAACTAACCTTTTTGTTTGGATAGCAAGGGAAAATAAAAATTCACTGTCCGTTCCTTTTCAGATTCAGAACTGAGTATTTCTCGTGTTTATTAACAGCATTAAAATTTGGGAGGCATTATGAAGAACTTGGATTTTCTATCATTTTGGCTTTCTTTTCATACAATGCATAGGCTATGTGCATGCAGACTTGTTGAGAGAAAGTAGAAAAAAACACTCCCAGGATACATGAATGGCTGCAAACACCAGCTTCACTGTTTGTGTTGCAAAGAAGCTGATAATGCTGACAGAGAGGTTGGTGGAATCATTATCTGCAATGATTCTTATTTGGTTATTTTCCTACTTCTATCCTTTTTTTCCCCTCTAAGATTATTCTACTAGAATAATATGCCTAAAATGAGATCCTTCTTTGTAATTGATTCCTCAACGGCATCAATTGACTTTAATTTCTATCAAATAAATGGAGCGATTTTGTCTTTGGGTGAGAACTACAGCAACCAGTTTGATGAGCTGGGAAATTCAAACGTGCCCTGGAAGCAGGTCCATCCTAGTAGTGGTAGAAAGAGTAAAACTTAAATACTTCCCCTAGCTACTGCAAAATAACTTCCAAATAAAATAAATACAGTATTAATGGAAACCTGAGGCTCTTTAAACTTTGAGGACTACGGGGTTTTCATGGTACCTGAAATGAATGGTGAATCACTTATGTATCCAGCTCAAAATCACTGATTCGGAAACTTACATAATATGATAGCAAGTAATTATAAAGCACCTTCTGCATCCAGTATCATGTTCTGCATTTATTACTTTATGCCTTTACAAAATAACTGACACTTCTTAGCTGTATTAGCAAACTCTCAGTTGGCTACAGCATAACAATATAAAAGTATCAGTAAATGACTTTTTATTTTTTTGTTTCATATTGAATCTACAATTCTGACAGAGGAAGTTAAATATTAGTTGTTTTTTAAAAAAATATGAGAGTAACCACCAAACAAATTTGTTCCAAGAACAGTACAACTGATGATGACCCCTTTTTCTAGACCTGGATACTTTCCATCCTCACTGCAAGAATGCTGAAATTTGTGGGCAAGACATAATACATGTGGTAGTTACTCTTCAGCTATGTACGTGTTAAATGACTGGCAATTGGGTTCACAATATTTGGTCGTGTAGCTAATGCCAAACAGATAGTTCTGTCTGGCTTTTTCTCTGTGAAAACATTAATTTTATACCTTCCTTTATATTCGTAGAATTTTTATGAAAATTGTGGGAACATGATTATTTTTGAGAATTTATTCTGCTTTTGATTTGGTAAGATGGGATGAAAAAATGAGTAGGAAGAAGTCTTGACCTGAAGATGGAAAGATAGACTTTACGGTCTCAAAAGTCTTTTGGAAGCCAGAGAAAAATAAGCATTTTTGGACAGTGAACTCATAGTTGTCTTCTGCACAAAGGGCATTATGAGTCAGATGATACTGTTGTTGACTTTAAATTATGGTTGTTTTTAGTGGCAAGGTGTGTACAGTTTTAAAACTTTGAAATAGTGTTATTGAACTGAAATTCTTGAACCATACAACATTAAATGCTGTTTCCTTTAAAGCATTATGGCATATTTGCCATAACTAGAAATAGCTTCAGATGCTTAAAAGGCAAACAAAATCCAACAGTGACATTTTTTTAACCTTAATATTTGAAAGAGGATTGAAATTATACTTATGTTTAAAAGGGAACGTAACTTACAATACTCTTTAAAATATTATGTGAGAGATGGTTACTAAATGCTCTAGTTCTGAACAAGCATTGCTTATAACTGCATTTCTTTGTGTATTTGGTATTTGAGTCATTTAACTGGATTGCTGCGTAAGTATATGGGTTGACTTTAAGAGACAGCAAAGAAAATCCCAGCATCCAAAACTTCAGAAGAGTCACCCAGAAACAGTGCACAAGGAATTATCAACTTAAAGTTGAAGCCCTGTCTACTAGTACCTGTCAATGTAAGAACGGAACTATAAAAACATAAAAAGTGAGAAAAGATAAGGAAAAAAGGTAGATACATTTTATTTTATCCTTTCCTCCTATGGTGAAATTGTATTGCTGAATTGACATTACAATTATAAATAATTCCAGTGTTCATTGTTAGAAAAAAAGTGACAAAATTTAGAACAAGGTAAGGTAAATTATTTGTGTGATAACAGTGTCTTAAGAGTCACACACAATTTTTTTCTGTCCTTAGTGCCTGTCCAGTCTGTAACGAGGCTATGATCCATGAAGATCCCATAGAGGTGTATAGGAAACTAAAATAAACTGGATATTTTTGAATAAAAGCAATAAAAAAACCCTCTGAAGAGTATTTTTAATCCTTAAATGAACACTGAAATGAAAAACCGAGCCAGACAACTGAGCAGCGTTAGGGGTGGTGACTGAACTGGGACTTTTAATGCAGTTTGTTGTGTTCGCTATAACACACATAATTGCCCTCCTCAAGCACGACTCCAACTGTTTTTTTTTTCCTCCGGCTTTAGTCTTTAGTTCTTGTCTTTCTTCACAATCTGAAAAAGATTTTCTTAGAAGTCACCTCAGTCTTAATCTGATTTTTCTTTGCTACTGTTTGAAAAAAATATGATTTTAAAAAATAGGTACTTTTAGTAGGAGCTGCCAAAATTAGTTTCAATAATATGTTTGCATTAAAATAGTTACTGTTTAATAGTTCTTCAGTTTTGAATTGTATTGATTCGTCTTTGAGTAATTACACAGCAGAATTTGGACATTTCTCTAAATGTAGAAAAATGAATGAACAGTTCATCATATCTATTCTCTTAATGAAGAGTGGCAAGGTCTTAAAGGCAATTATAATATATTCAATAGATTAAATAAATATTTAACAATTCTGAAATCAAGAAAAAGAAGTCAAATGGCAGATATTGCTAATTTTTTAACATTAAATCTATCAGTTACTATTAGTTCTACTGTGAAACTACAGTAAATAAGAATGAGGGGAAGAACACATGATTATCATAACAAAAATGGGTTTAAATGTAGAGACGCAATAAAGCTTAATAAATATGTCAGAGTCATAATATTATTCCATTATACTTGATCTTCCTCTACACATTGAAAAAAAGAAATGTTAATGTTTCTACCTAGTTTTTAATAAAAAATATATACCTTTGTGTATTTTCTTTCCCTTCAACATTTCCTGTGAACAGTAAAAAAAATGTGAAGTAAGATATTTTAGTATAATTGTAATGTGTTTGGATATTGCGCCATAGTTATGTTGCCCTGGCAGTACTAAGCATTTATAATTGCTGATCCATACATCTGTATGAATAAACTCATCTGTGTATCTTAGGACAAACAGGCTTGTGTGTTTCACGGTTAGTAAGAGAAGTGTTAGATTGGAGAAACATTGCCATAGCTGATTGTTATCTTGATCTTTCAGAGCATCTATACTACTTCTTGATATCCCCGTTGCTGCTGGGGGTACCAAAAAATGGCCCCCCCTCCAGGATTTGATTCTCTTTCACAGAAAGAGAAAGTCTTTATTTCCCATACAAAGTTTCTTATAAAGTGCACACATGTGCTAATGTCTTCCGTTTTTCTTCATCCTCTTTCAAGAAGACTGTAACACTGCCCATGCCTTTGAGGAAAAAGAATGGCAGCTGCCCTCACCAAGGAACAAAACTTTGAAAATGTTTCAGATCTTTCCTAGAATCCAAATGGCTATTTTGAGCTGTTGAAGTGGTTCAGTATTAGCAGCAGGCACTGAAACATGAATTATTCAAACTTGTTGTTGGGTGAATTCATCCTCATACGCAACTTAAATAAATTTTCAAGTGTTAGTAGCTGTAGTGATGATGGAATCTAGCAGTTACAGAGCTTCTACTTAGAAAATGATAGCAAGAATGCCTGTGTTTTTTTCCAAATGTACAATCCTGCTGTTATCTTTGTTTTAATGATAGCAGAACACTTACCAGTATACTTTAACAAACTGCAGTCCTTCTTCAGCTAATGGGCACTAAAAGGCAGCAAAATGCCTATTGTATGTAATCTAGTCTATTTTTAAAATAAATGTTTTTCTATGCTGGTTAGAAGAAAAGAACATCAACCATATTTTTTTTTTTTTTTTAGGGGAGGATTACTTGTAAACTGATTTTTCTTTAAAGAAACTATTATAATGGAATTAAGTGTTCCGGTTGTGGGACAGGAATCTGGGAAGGATAGCTGAATTCTAGAAACATTGTGTACAGATGACGTGCTAACTCTTAGATGATAGTGTGTGCTTTATTAAGATTTCCCTCTGTGGAGGGAATTATAGCGGATGCTGTGCACAAACACATATTGGTGTGATACACTAATGCTTCTTAGTTTCCTGTGTACAAAAGGGGAAGTATGATATTTGAGATTCATACTTCTAAATGGCATATTAGTTTCTTGTATCTGTTGCGGCGTTTTCTTGCAAATTGGTGCTTGATAGTATGTTAACCCTTATAGCGTTATGAGAATTTCTCATAATGAGGGCTGATGGCTTGTTCTAAAGCTTTGATCATTGCCAAGACTGCTGTTTTAGGCTAAGAACCAAAAAAAAAGTGGTGGAATAGGTAATTAAATCATGACTGGAGGCATTTAAGAGGTGCTGGAGAAAGGCAGTCCTCTCTATAATCTGCCTGTCAAAAGAGAAGAAATGCAGTATCCAATTTAAAGCCCAGGGATTAAGTAGTAGTAACACAAAAGACACAGAATTCTGCCTTGGAGCCATCAATATTAAAGGGTATTTGGTACAAATGCTTGATATTTACATTTGCTTATTTTAGTGTTTTAAATCAAGTCAACAATAAGAAACATTGACTAGTGAAATTCACTCTTTGGGTTATGGCACAGATGCATTTTCCATTATAATTCAGAAATATTTCTGGTTCACTTAATTCATAAAACAAGTCAGAAAGTGAGCTACTGAGAAGTTTCAATATGAAGTCTGTATGCATGCTTTTGAAAAATTATCATTAGACCACCAGTAACAGATCCATTGTAGTAGTTCGTGCTTATTAAACAAAAATACAGTACAAGCCTCCCATGTAACTTGATACATGGGTATGTGACTTGAAGCCCTAAGACAATACAGTTCTTGTCACACAAAAATGGTTTCTATTGGGTAAATGTGGCTGCATAAAATGCATTTCAGACAGTGTGGGTTTGTGTAGAGAACTTAAATCCGTAAGAACAGACATTTATTTTTCTTCTTCAGTTAAAGCAGTGGCTGTTCACATGCAATCTACCATAGCTCTTCTGGCTGTGCACGAGAAGGGGGTATTATATACACTTATGTATCACTTTTCAAAATAACTAAGTAACTCTCCAGAAGAGTACCACTGAATTATAGTCTGGACAGAAATTTCCAGTTGTTCACTTGCTGTTCTGGCCAGACAAATGTCGATACAGGCTGGGGTTGCGGCTGAAGGGACACGAAGGCAGGGATTATTTTGGGTTAGTCAGATGTCTGTTATGGAAATTCTTCACTGGTATAAATAGAAATAGGTAAAGCATAAAGCATGTATCTTTATGCAACTGACTACTGAATGATAAAACGTAGGATTCATTGTTCTAAAGACACTGAAAAATATAAACTCAGAATAACACACAAATAGGTACATGTATCTGTCATGAAAAGTTATGGCTAATTTTAATTTAGTTGCTAATGTTTGCAAGGAAACCTGCAAAATGATATCTTTTTTTTTGACTCACTAATGCAAACTGTACACATGAGACCAAAATTGATATTTTATTACTAGTGGCAAGCAAACATTTTTCTTTGCTTTGAAATACTTGAACTATTTTTACATTGGGAATGCTAGATTTTTTTTTCTCTGTTTTTTAGGGAAACAATTCTTTTATTGTTACAACTTGCCTCTAGCTGTATGCTAAAGTTCATGCACTAAGCAGGCACGTAATATTTTAGATTGTCTGATAAAGGTTAAGGAACTCTGAGTGTGCTGGGATCATCTATAAACTGTGATCCTAAACTCAATTTCAAAAGGAAAGGAAGATGATGAATTAGACTACTGTGACATAGGCTTATTTTTTTCAGTACCATAAGAAAGTCTCTCTCTTTCAAAAAAAAGTAGCTCGTGTCCCTTATGCCTAAATTCTCCTGATAGTGGAGAAATTTGGCCATGCAATTCCATTATTCTGGGGGCTGATGGACTAAATCTGGTGCAATTCTGAGAAATTAACTCTGGTACACTGATTTATCATCATCACTGTCTATTAGTCAATTCTAAACCCCTATACCTTGTGACAAATGAAGTATTCCAGTAAGTGCAGCATTTTAAATTCCAGTTAAATTACATTCTGCTTTTCAAACTCAATTATAATGAAATCAACTGAAAAATTTCTTCCTACTATGAAGTATGAAGAAAATAACTGTTCTAACTTATAGCAAATGCTAGATTTTTGCTGTTGCACGATTTATGCTACTTTGCTCTATGTACTTATAGTGGGGTAAAATATTGTCAAGATCAATTGAAGTCTCTGAAAAATAGCATATATTGAAATGAAAAGAGCTAGAAATAGTTTCAATTTTAATTTTTATAATTAGTCTTGTATAACATGAATATTTCCAAGGGTTAAGAAATACAAACTAAGGGCATAAAAGTGTGGTAGAAGAAAAGCCTGTAAAATCTTAGTTGTCTGTTGTTGGAGATATTTCAATTACAGAGAGGAACTTTATAATTTGAGGATCTGGGATCCAGTTACTAGCTGATCTTTTGAGGTGATGTTTGTCATACAATACTCTGCAAAACATACTGTATGTAGTTTATCCTTAACCCTTATTGAAGCCCCACCCAGAAAACCTGTACTTTATGGGAACCTCAACCTGTTTATTCATGGTGAAGCAGCTAGGACACTTCATATTATAACCCATGCTTGAATTAAACCCTTACAATTTTGTGAATTTCTAGAGTATATTAGAAACATAAAGCACCACATTAGAAGGTGTTACAGGGGAAAGTAAATCCCAATATAACCATCTGGAAATACTATATTTAAAGATTTCATTAGATGGTTGATATATTAAAAAATCAAAAAAGACTGCATTTTGCTTATCAAAAGGTTATGCGTACTCAGAGATTTTGTGGAAGTTGAAAACAAGCAAGAAAGATGGATTTTATTTTGAGGAGAAAGGAAATCTATCTTTTGTATATTTGTAACTGTCATTGGTAAATAATATACTTGTGTATCAGGGAGTGGCTAGGTCATTACTAACAAGAACTTAATGTACCTTCCTGCAGGGGAAATTAACTTAACTGAAAATTCAACCAACTAAAGTCAGCAATCAGTTTAAATAACAGAGTTTGACAGTGACAGAGGTGGTGCTTTTCTAGGAGCCTGACAGCTGAGGTATACCTAAATCGCCAGAGGAAAAAAAAATATTTATATCTGGCAACTTAAAAACTGTGTGTTAGATTTATTTTCTTTCTGATAACCCTTGTCCAAGGCACATTATGATTACTATGCTTTCTGCACTATTTCCCTAATGGAATTGAGTTTTTTCACTGAATTTCTTGTTTATGGAGCTGTAGAATAAAGAAAGTGTTTGTGTTTGCATGTGTGTGTTTAGGCTTTGTTATCCTTTGCTTCTTAAAAGCTGAGAACTTCCAAACCTCTGTCAATTGCTTTATTTTGCACCTTTACAATGGTTATTTGCATCTATGTGGCTGAGAATATAGAAAGCTAATTTCTATATAGCTTTTCATTTTAAGCTGCGTTACTTTCATGTTTCTTTCTCATGATTTACCTACTGAATAATACTGAGTGCCATGGTTTAGATGATGGTTGGTGTTAGTGTTGGTGTTAGTGTTAGGTTATAGGTTGGACTTGATGATCTCAGAGGTCCTTTCCAACCTTGTGATACTGTGATACTGTGATACCAAATGAATATCTGAAAAATAGTCAGCCATTAACTAAAATGGATTAATGGATTCTTCATTGTGAAGTCTTCATTTTATTTTTATTAATTTTCTTTTTTGCTAAACTAACGGGTAGAGAGGAGTTCTGAGACCACAGCCAAGCAAGATATGACATTTCTGATCTTGGAAGTCCCAATGCTTGTAAGCATGATATATGCATCAATTTCTTTTCCTATCATCCTAATGCTGCACTTGCTATGTGCTTCCAACACAATGATTCTATAAAAAAGAGTGCTAGTGACACCCTTCTTTCTGTAGTCCCCCTGAAAGAAATATCCTTCACATGCTTATAGGTCTTTTTATAGTCTGTTTGCTTTGCTTGCTCCTTGAATGTATTTCTGAGCAGTGACAGAGAGAAATAGAACTGCAAGCCTCTGAATGGAGTCAAAGAAAGTCCTCTGCAAGGACTTCCCCAGCTTTTGTGAAAGTTACGATAGTTGATTTTTTATCTTTTTTTTTTACCATTTTTTTTTTGTTTCTTTGGTTTTGAGAGGGGTTCTCTTTGTGATATTGTGGCTGATACATTCTTTAGTTTAAAACAATGATCTCTCCAGAAGTGCTCTCAGTATTTTTGGGAATAGAAGATTTTTGTAAGACATTACGTTAACAGGGAACTTTATTTATGGACCACCACTTCCCTAATTTAAGCTGTATATGAGTCATAGATTAAGCATTCTGTAGGTATATATGCGGATGTCAATTCAAGGAACTCCATACATCCCATTTTCTTTTGAAGCTGTTAGAGAGTATTTGGTTCTTCAGGATGGAAATTCATAACTGTACCATGTTTTGAATATGAACTTTTAGATACATTGAAACATTTAATTATAAACCAAATGAACAAGTCATCCAGAAAAGACCAATGAAAAATAGTTAATGGAACCTCCATAACATAATGTTTTATTTATTCATTAACCCTGAAATAATATCTGTTTATGATAATACAGTATATGTAATTATCAGTCTCTGGGACTATGACAAATTAACTCTTTTTTAAAAAATTTATTTTAATGTATTGATTTATTAGGTTGTTTTTATATCTATGTTTAAGGTTTTATCACAAAGTCAACAGTTAGCAACTACTTATTTTATTCTTGGTGATATTAGTTGATTTCAATGTAAATTAGGTGTCAAAAGGCCTTTAAATATCTGGAAGCAAATGACTCACTGATAATTCTGCAAAAACTAGAATGAAGTAATCTGTCTGCATACATGAGTGAGGAAATTAAATGTTTCTGGGGACCCAGTCTGTATAAATTGAAGGTTTGACTACAAAATTCTAGAGTACTTGATCAAGAATTCATGCAGGAAGTTGGTGGAATTAAGAAAAGAACTCTTGATGCAATTCATACTTTCATCTTCCAGTGCTATCAAAAAGTCTCTGACTTCTGTCACAGTTTTTTTTTCACTGTTTGTACTTAAACTACTTAAAATAGTATCACAGTATCACAGTATTACAAGGTTGGAAAGGACCTCTGAGATCATCAAGTCCAACCTATAACCCTACACTAACACCAACACTAACACCAACCCATCATCTAAACCATGTGCCTCAGTGCCTCATCCAGTCTCCCCTTAAACACCTCCAGGGTCGGCGACTCCACCACCTCCCTGGGCAGTGCATTCCAATGGCCAATCACCCTTTCAGTGAAGAACTTCTTCCTCACATCAAGCCTGAACTTTCCCTGACAAAGCTTAAGTCCATGCCCTCTAGTTCTGCCACTGGCCACCTGAGAGAAGAGACCAACCCCTGCCTGACTACAACCTCCTTTTAGGTAGTTGTAGAGAGCAATGAGGTCTCCCCTGAGCCTCCTCTTCTCTAGACTAAACAGCCCCAACTCCCTCAGTCGCTCCTCATAGGGCTTGTGCTCCAGCCCCCTCACCATCTTCGTTGCCCTCCTCTGAACACATTCCAGTATCCTAACATCTTTCCCAAACTGGGGGGCCCAGAACTGGACACAATATTCAAGATGAGGCCTGACCAGTGCCGAGTACAGGGGGACAATAACGTCTCTGGTCCTGCTCACTACACTATTCCTGATGCAGGCCAGAATGCCATTGGCCTTCTTGGCCACTTGGGCACATGAGCTTCCTGTCAACCAGCACTCCCAGGTCCTTTTCTGCCTGACTACTCTCCAGCCACTCTGTCCCCAGTCTGTAGCTCTGCATGGGATTGTTGTGTCCAAAATGAAGTACCCGACATTTGGACTTAGTAAACATCATCCCATTAGAATCAGCCCATCTGTCCAATCTGTCCACGTCCCTCTGTAGGGCCATCCTGCCCTCTAACAGATCAACCCTTCCTCCCAGCTTGGTATCATCTGCAAACTTGCTGATGATGGACTCAATCCCCTTATCCAGATCATCAATAAAGATATTAAACATATATAAAGATATTAGTCCAAGATTGACTATTTGAACTGTGATCAATGAAACATTCAAAGAAGAAATTTTCTGTGTGCTCAAAAGAACACTCATTTTTCATGAAAACTTACAGAACATAAATACTAAGAATTACAAAATCAGTTACAAATTGAATCTGCATAAGATATTATATACAGAAGAATCAGAACCAGTAGTGTTTTGGCCCGTGCGTATTTTTCAGGCTGGTAAACTTAGAGTTTCTGTTCCTATTTCACCCTTTTATCATTCTGAATTGGGAGTGAGCTGGGCCTGATAGCTCATCAGTGACATTCATCTTCCTCTTGCTTCGTTAGTTCTGTTGCCTTACTGAAATTACTATAAATGAAAATTATTATAATGAATTCCTGGTATTGAATAAGATGTTTAATTCGTGAAATTTGTTCTACGTTTGTTCAAATTTAAATTAATATTTTCTCTAGCAAGCTTTTTTCTCTCATAGGAGTACAGGATCGGAAAGTACGCTCAAGTCACTGAATTCAGTCATCTGTTAACAGAGAATCTTTTTATAAATTTATTGATCTCCCTGATGTTGAGCTTATGCTTGGAGAAAAACCCCAAAATTTACTTCCTCAGATTGTTACAGAATCCCACTGGTCTCATGCATGGCTATCACCTTCTGATTTTCTCAAGATTGCTTTTTATATTTTCTCATGGACAGCTTATTCAGAGTTCATCCAAAATATCATTTAGCTTAAATAACGTTTCCAAACCGTTACTCTTAGCAGTAAGAGTGAAAATGAATTTGTTCAACTTTGCCAGTGCACGTTGATTTGTGAAAAAAAAAATAAATAACATGTGGCAGTTCCCTTTAAGTTAAATATTCTGGAGTTATGCTTTTCGGAAATTAGTGTCACAGTGATGAACACTTCTCGATACTAAGTCCAGAATTTCAAATCTTTGAAAATGCACTTTCAGGACATCAGAGATTGCCTTTATAGTTCAGTGCTTCTTCTGTACTGTCCTGATTGAAGGGATCCTTGAAAGGCACAGCAAGGCGCACAGTCAGGGCAGCTTGCTGGACTGAGCAACACTTGCTGACACTCCTGACAGCCATCTGTGCTGAGCAGGGCACCCTTGTAGGGAGCACAGAAGACAAGGGAAACAATCCTGCGTGTTGCAAGGGAAATGAGAGAAATAAGTGGCACCTATAAGTGAAATGTTGATCCCACTAGGGTTGCGACTTAGACCTTTAAACTGATTAATTACTTAAATGGTTAAATGGTCTGTTTTTTTTTTTTTTGACCTTCAACTCTTTATATACCTTTTGGTTTTGATGGTCTTTCTGATTCTCTTATATTTTCCCAAGGGCATGTAATCGCACCATAAAATATCTCACAGTAAAATTCACTATTGTCATAAATTACGAGATCATTAGAAACCAGACTGCACTTCTGGACCTTACCTGCTCAGCAGCGTTTTCCCTTCTGAAACTGAATGGTTTGTGGATATCTTAGTGTACTGGCAAAGATTTTTAAAACAACTTCTCACTCTTAGCGGTAAGAAAGCAAGAACTTGTGCTGAAGATGTGCATGGAGACCAAAATGTAAAAAACACCATCTGTGACCTAAGCTGCATCAGTTGGTTGACCACTAAAAGAGGAGGAAGGTTTTGATTTACTAGCCAGAAATCTTTCTCAATTTTCTTATCATGAAATATCTTTAAACTGCAATACAGTTATGACAGCTTGGATAACAGCATTTAGCTATACTCCAGCAGCTTGTAGATTTTACGTGCTATATAGTGAGGCCTGTCAGAAAGACCAGTGCCAGACACAATTCTTTTTTTTTCTCTTTTTCTTGCACTTGCTGAATATGAAGTTTTTTAGTCACTTGGTATGAATTTTAGAGTTTTTCTAGCACAGTAGGACTTTGTTATCACTTTAATATTAATAGACTGAACTAATAGTTCATCACTATTTAGAAAAAGTTGAAAACAAATATTCATCATGCAATAAATACATTGCAAACATATATGTTGCCAGATTTTTCTGGCAATATATATGTAGACTTGTTTTCTGTTGTTATGTTTGGATTTTTTTTAAGCAACCTTAGAATTTTTTTAATGACAGCATCAATTAGTTAATAGATATTAAAATAGTGAGTTAATGAGTAAAACAATAGTACCTGCTTACCTTAATCGACAGTAGATCTTCATGTGGCTCAGCTCGTAACACCCTAATTACGGATTGTTAATAATGTTTTTTAATCCAATGGGAACAATGTTAATACAATAACCAAATTTCTTCAAATACTACAGGCTTTCTCATAAGTATTCTTTACATTATTTTATTTGCTCATATGTTCATAGAGAGAACAGTATAATTAGCCATGTTTCTATTTCTCATTTAATGTTGCCCTTCATGCCTTTTAAGCTTATTGACAGAGGATATGAATGTCAACAGCAATGATTTATCACTGTCTTTCTGTTTCTTTTTTTCTAGAGCTGCGCATGAGTATTATGACAAATTAAGTGTGAACTAAATTCTCAGCATTGTTGTGGAGTGCATTTTCCATCCACGTAAGCAGCTTTGTTGGCCCAAATGTCAGATGTGTTGTTGTATGAAAATCAAAGTCTGTAAAGAAGTAATGTTGCTGTATCAAGTAATGATCATCATATATATAGGCATAGTAATTTATTTATCACACAGGAAACATATACACAAGAAATAAGTATTTTTCAAGATGCCATAACATGAGCGGCTCATGTACAGATCTGTCTAATACTTCAATTTCTTTAGACTTTTGATTTAGGCTAGCATTTATTATAAGAAGTCCAGAAGTCAGGCATAGAGTCCAGAGTTGTCATCTAAGCTTTCTTCCATAGCCAACTCAATAAACAACAGGTTTTCTTCACATCTTAAGGTGAATGTTCAAGCCGAGTGAGAGGAATTACCTTACTAAGGCAGTTTTCTGGATGTTCAATAGGCAAGATCTTGAGAGACCTTGTATTTCTTAATTTGTAATCTTTTTCTTACTGAATATGAATATAAGTGAATTTCCTGCTCTGTTGCCAGGTAAGAACGTACAATTTTATGATTATAGCTATTTTCATGGATCTTACCAACTATTATGGAAATGAAATTTATTGTTTAAGAAAAATTGTATTGTACAACCTGGACTATAAATTTGCATGCCAATCTTATCTGCTTTTCAGACTTTTAAAACCCAAACATAAAACTAAACATCTTTTTAGATGCATTACAGGCATTATTTGCTGCAATAAAGTTGGCAGTTTCCCTTAAAAAACTTGGAAAATATTCCCAAACATTTAATATCTTCCTGAAGATCTGTATTGAATATCATCTGCTATTTAACACCCAGTCAGCCGAAATGGTAGGGTCCTCTGCAATTCTTCACATTCGACCTTTGTTTTATCTGTGTTGAATAACTTCAACGGTAGTTTTTACTTCACAATTCATCCCTTATTCGGACCACTTATTAATGTGCTGAACAACCAGTACTGATTTTTACCTTTCTTTTTCTGTCTGGGTCATGGGAGGTGATTACTTCTTTCTACCATCCTTCTGGACAGCCAGTAGCTTATGCTTGCTTAAATCACTAAATTTCTACTTTTTTTTCAGTTTTTAGGATCTATATCTCAGATATTCTTGCTAGCAATAGTAACAAGAAAGTCATCAGCTGTGCTTACAATGCCAACTCAAGTCTATTTTGTATTATGTTTAGTAAGAGTTGAGTTATCCTACTGGACAATTTCCACTTGTAATGGAAATCTTTCAGAAGGGAGTTAATATCTGAGTTTAATTTGAAAAGAATATGACAGATATAGTCTATAATTCTCTCTTGTACATTCAGTCAGCATTCTGAGTTCTTTGTTACTAGCTGCTTCCATGTGTCCCCTTTCCTTTTTTGTTTTATTATTAAGGCATGTTAGTTTATTACTTCATTTAAAAAAAACCCAACACACCAACAAACAGCCATATAACTATTCTGAGATGTCAAAAGGTGAATTAAGGAGGTTTGGAGTCTTTGTCACTAATGAGTAAAAATAAAAAAAAGTTGTCTTCACAAAGAGAAAGTACAGAAAGAAATAAAACTTGAGGAAAAAGTATCTCTTTTTAAAAAATATCATGTGGTATATTTATCTTTTCATTAAAAGTTTTGACATAGGTCTATAATAAATAAATACTTAGTTTCTATTCACAGTACACTTAAGGATTAAAGTCCTCTGTCCGGTGTTTTTTTTCCTGAGAGCTGAGGACAATTGTTCAAGTGTTTGATTCTAGTACTCGCTTTCCAGACTCACACTGTAACGTGTGTGTCTTTTCTCAAACTCAGCACTGAAGTCATGGGTCTTGGGATTTACTGTTTAGACTATTCAGATGGCAGCTGGCTGCTGTAAGTAAATATGCTTATGCAGATCATATTTAGACAAAGTTTTGGAACATATAATTCCTTTTACTTACAAGGATAAACAGAAAAGATTACATTCATCGGAAAATAACATATTTCCTAAGAGCAATACATTTTTTTCTAGCTCACATTTTTTAGATCACTGTTATTTACTCATTTGAAGATGATAGACACGGTGTTGCTTGTCTTCACTCACCTCAGTTGGCCTTATACCTATATTATGCTCTCTTTTCAAAAGAAAGCTCAACCATTTCATTTCACAAAATTTTTTGGTGCCTATTTAAACTTTCTCCCAGGGGAACCATGTTGTAACTTCTTTCAGGCTCTCCTCAGACCTCTTCTCAGCCTCTTTCTCACATTGTGATGTTGCTATCAACTTTCCCCTATTTAAATTCCAAACAGCTTTTTACAAATAAACTTGCTTAAGCTGGTTTGCGGAAATCTGATTTAACCTTTTATCTCCTTACTTGTGTGACAGTTGTAAGTTAAGCTTCCATATTAGACTATTATCTTTAGATGAACGGATACATATTAAAAACCTGAAAGCCAAGTGAACGCAAGAAATGCTCTCTATGTCTGACAAATCAACCAGAAACTATAAGCTGTTAGAGATATCTCAAATTACCATGCTTACAAACAGTTCTATTTTCTCCAGGTCAATAGGGATTTTCCAGAAGTTTGTAATAATCAGCTTTTAGACATGTAGCTTCATCCGCTTGAACCTGTTGTATTTACTGTAAAGGTGATAAAGGCTTCCTGCAAGCTTAATTGTAACTCTGAATAAAAAAAAGGACACTAAAGAATTAATATTTTTAGTTTTTGTTTTCCTTTTGTTTTCCTTTTTTCTCTCTTTCTACTTTTCTCTTTTCCCTTTTTTCAACAAAAATACGTAAATTAGTTCCTTTGTTAGTTAACTTTATTAACTTAGGAAATGACAAAGTTATATCTATGAATTTAGATAGCATTCTAAAACCCTAGAAGAATCAGTAGCATATCAGAAAAGAAACTTTACTTTGGCCTTTAGGTGCTACTTTAGTCAAATGATAGCCAGGGATCAAATCTTAACTATGAAAATACTTGCACTTGACATCTAGTGTGTGGAAGTGGGGAGCTTTTCTGAGATCCCTATGAATTAAAGCTCTCACAGCCACAGCTCTCCACTGGGTACTTTTTTACAACTGTAACTGAAGGTGCCCAGGGTGATTGCCTAATTAACTCGTCTCTAGCATATAAAAATTCACTGTGACTTACATAGCTACCTGGCTCATTGGGGGAAATCTGATGTAGGGCTGTCTCACAGAAATACTGCCTGGTTTTAGCACAATTTTGTGTCTCACTTGATCACAGCTGTCAAAATACTCCTCATCCTTGGAGAGCATGTTAGCAAAGTTTAAGAGAAGATATTACTTCTTCTCTTTGCCTCTAGGGCTGTTTCTGTTAAGTCAAGTGAGTGTGTGATTCACGGCTTTTAACCTCTGTCCTCCTCAGAGGCTCTGAGACAACACGGAGGCAGTTTCCAGCATAGCTAATTTGACTTTTTCACCAGCTTCTTTCCCAACTAAGTAGCTTTAATTGATCTTACCTACTCCTCAGTCTTCAGTCTTGACTGAAAAAGGATTCTGATAAACACATATTATTCCTAGAATATTTATGTTATCATACATCCCTTTCCCCTTAGAAGTGTGATTAGATGATGATCTATGCTATCATATTTGAAGCTACCATAGGAAATATCTTATATGCAGGTATGGTAGTCTTCCAGAATTTCCCAGAAGATATATGTTCAGCAGAAAATCCTAGCAGAATAAACCTTTTTTTCTGTGCAATGTTAGTACTTTAGTGATGCCCCCAAACTAATGCACACCCAGAGGTACTTGTTCCTGTAACAAGTTAATTTCATTTGCAGAAGGACCACATACTGTGATAGTTAGATTTTCAATGTTTTCAAAGTCATCTGTTCTATGCCCTGCACTGCGAATTCTTACTTTCTTTTTCAGTACTGCTTTTCGGTAGTATGAAAGACTACTTTCAAGGCCACAGGCTGTCAGTGCCAGTTACTGACAAAACTGTCAGTAACTCTTCATATTTGTAATTTATGTCATCAGTAGTGGTGGCCACACCATACGATTCACTCCTAATTTTTCTTTGATGTTTTGCTTGGGTAACTCTTCTTCTAGTGACCTTCCCTCAGCTTTGACTATCATCTTCACAGCTCATCTTGCCCATGTAACTCTGGCAGCTTTCTTCACATGACAGAGAGGTGAAGTTTTATTTGTTTGTTTAAGGTACTTTACTAGACTTTAAGTATTTTATTGGGAGTAAAGGAATAACTTTGAGGCTGCAAATTAAGCTTTAAGGCTAATACCTTTAAGGAAAGTCTGATTGCTGCATTTACATTCGTAGCTAAGATTACTGTATCCTACAAGCTTATGCAGTATATTATCCTCCATCCCCACTGGGTCATAAAATTTCCCTATTGAAGCACTTCCAGAAGAACATATCTTACAGAATTCACGATAACCTCACTAGCTAGAGGTCTGTTCTTGCATCATCAGGGTTGTTAATTTACAAACAAAATCCCTGGTAAAGAAAAATGTGTGAGTTGCCATTCCTGCCATTAAACTCATGTACAAAGACGTATAAGACAGCAGGTCCAGTCTCAGTTGCATTATTTCAGAGAGAGTGGAAAGAATTTTGCTCTCTTGAAATCTTTGTTGTTTACTGTAATTCCTATTTACAATAGTCAAATCATGGATTGGAGTTGTCACCTTTAAATACAAGATGAACTAGCAACTTGGTCATCCTTTCCTTCCTGTAGGATACACAGATGGACATATGCCTTTCGAGAGAAAAACATGGCAGCAAAATGAGACTATAACGTAAAATGTACAGGCACAAATTAGCAATATTTGTTAGCATTTACACTGTAGTTATAGTTAATGGCACTAATTCTTAGAGTATATTTTGAGGCACTGACCGTTTTAACAGGTTTTACAGGAGAACACAGGGAAAAGAAACCATCAGAATGTAGAAAAACATTATTATTTATTGAACAGACTTTTTTTTTCAAGAAACTTTAAATTTTGGTGATAAGACTATTATTCTTTAAGCTGGCAAATTTGATACCATAATAGCAAAAATACATTAACTGTATACTGCTTAAACAAGTTTCTCTTTGTCTCTGCTGCTCTACATTGCCTGATGATTAAGATTTCTACAACAACCAAGATGGCCTTTGTGGTGTGCAATAAGTGTCAGATCCACAGAGAACCTTAAATAGTGCTCTGGCTGTGAGTTTTCAAATGCTGTAGATTTTTATCTCAGTAGCCGACATATCTGGCACTTGAGAGTTTACTCATACAGACTTTCTAAGAAAAAATGAAATATTTTTTAATAGTGCATGTAAACAATCTATCAATCATGGAGATATATTGTTATTTACATTTTTTCAAATAAATTTTAAATAAATTAGAATACAAAATTAATTGTACCAGAAAAAACTTACACTGGTTTTATTGTCTTAACTGCAATTGAGAGTCTATCCAAACTCTCTTGATAAAAATACTGCAGCAGATTTGAAGAACTACAGAGAAATGTATTATCAGCATTATATTCTCTACAGTTCTTAAATAAAGGAAATTCTAATTATATATACTATTCAGAGTAAAATACATATTCATATGATTAATTATCAAATTGTTGATTTTTCTAGTGGACTCAAGGTTAAAGCCTTTCCATGATATAACGCAAATTCCTCCAAAGACTGATTCAAGGGATAATTTTACTACCTATACTGAACTTTACGCAGTAGACTGATAAAAGCAATCTGATCAATCTTATCTTGTTATGGTTTTGATGGGTTCTAAAGCAATAGCAATAAAATAAGCTAACTGGAAAATCAAAGCTTTAGTGACCTCTGAGGACTTCATCAAGCAGGCTGGTTTAAATCATGTTATTTTAAATTTAGCTAGTTCATTCAGAACACATTTTATGGCACAAACGTTGACTATTTGTAAATAATGTCTCTCCCCTGTTGAACATGGAGCTTGTTAAGGAAAAGTCTCCCAGTAGCTGGAAAAAGCCTTTAACAATTTAGTTAAGTAGTGAGTGTTTGAATACTAAAATATTCAGAAAGTCTACCCACCTGCAAACGTAGTTTGTCAATATTCCAAGTTTTCTTCAAGCACATGCTTCCCCATGCATCTTGTTTTGATCATTTCTTAGTTACTGATTTATGTCACGAGAATCTGCACCTGTCGAGTTGAAAAGACCACCTCGTATAGTTGACTCAACTGTAAGGATTGTTCTGAGAAGGAAGCAAAATTTTTGTTTCTGGCCAGAGGAGAATGAATCTATACATTTGCATTTCTTTGATCATCCTTTTTATCATTAGAAACACTTGTAAATCAGACCCACAATCCCATATTAATATCATTACTAACAAGTTTAGCTATTTAAATGTCTTGTGTGTTTATTTTCAAATTATCTGATAATCTCTATGAACACAGCACATTACTTTTAAGTTTCTGCTTTGTGATCAGATAGTAAAAAGTATTACTTGAGAAAGTTTTAAGCTTCTTGCTCAAAGCTAAAAATGTAACCTTGTTTATTCAGTTTCTGAATATAACTTTAAAATATTTTCACTAGAGGAGAAATCCACAATATTAGTGACTGCTTTTGTAAGTCTGGCTTGATTTATAATTGAGTTTTTATGTTTTCTAACAAGTTTTTAGTTACAGAACAAACAAACTTTTTTTTAAGCAGTATTAAAGGTGATTTAAGATGTCTTAAGTGAAACTATATCTCACTAGTTTTAATTTGCAGAAACAAAACACATTGATTAGTTAAAATTCAAGTGCATTGATTCATTCAGGTTAATCCTGTGGTGTTAGATTTTTACAGTGGTAATAGCACTCTATGTCCTTTCTGAGCTATGAATGTATCCCTTTGTTGAAATGAAGTCCATCAAAGAACTATCAAGAAGGAAAGGGAGAGTAATTTCACTTAAATACTGTCAAAAGCATAGTCAAGTTGCTCTTCTCTTCATCACAGGGAATTTAGTGTAGAGGCTACTGGCCTTATACCATTAGATCTTCCTGAATTTATTTTCTTCTGTAAACTTTATAAACAAAAGGTGAATGCCCACATGTTGCTACTTGTCCTAATTTCAATACCAAGAAGAAGAATGGAGCCTTGACAGCCTCTCTGCAATGGCTCACATCTTGCCCCTGGGAAGAAGCAAGCCTCTGAAACAGCACCTCTTGGTGGCACATCGTTCCCTTGCATCAGTAAATCTTGGACCACTATCACCTATCACTTTTTACTTTCCTGATCTGATCTGCAGATGTGGCACAGCCAGCCCAAATGTTTCCCCTGTCAGAATTTGTTGCCCTGCACCTATTTTCAGGCTGAATATATGTAGAAGAAAAAGAGCCACTTCCCTCTTCTGGAAGTCACAAGCCTCCAGGCTCCACCATTGCAAGAGTCTTTATGCCTACTTAAGCATACCTGCTGGTTCCTCTGCCTGTGCCATATGTGTCTTGGGCTCTGCACTTCAGAATCACATAAAGAGTCTGTTATATCCTGTTTATCATCCTTGGTCCTTCAGCTGCTGGTGCAGAGTCTGGACTCCCTGGGAGCCATGCAGCTGCTCTTCTCCAGCTCAACTTAGGGAAGAGCATCGGATACAGGAGAGCCCTGAGATCCATATGCTGAATAGCCTGCCGTCGGTTGTGGGTTGAGGCTTCTGACCTTGGAGTCAGTCCAGACAGGACAGGAGACCTGCGATTCCACTTTTGCTGTGCCAGCTTTAGTAGTAAGGTGCAGCCCTAAGCAAAGCCTCTGAGACACCACATGTTCTCTCTTTGTCAAGTGGAGCCTTAACTGCCCACTTTCTACCTGCATGTTCTTCTGGTAGTGCTTCTGGTGGCCAGCTCGTCCCTGGTAGCTCAATAGAAAACTGGAAACAACCTTGCTGCTCCCCCAGTACCATTTTCTAACTACAGGCAATTTCTTGCTTCTGGCTCCAGCTGCAGTTCGTACCTTGTGAACACTGTGCCTGACATGCTCTCCTCCCTCTTTGCTTTGTGCTCCAACCAGGATGCCATACATGGTTCTAAGAAGTTGATTTACTGATAGTCTGTTTTAAAAATGTGCTGTTTTGTTTGAATAAAACTGTTTTGAATAAGTAGCTCTTTCTTTTCACTTGTCTTTAAATAACTTAGATACAGCTATCAAACAATTTAAAAAATTGAAGACCATGTAATATCAAAGTGTCCTAAGAATATCCAGCAAATGTGGTAAAGATGTGAACTGTCAGATTTACAGCTATTTGGTTGGTAGGATGTAGGCAGGGCTCAGAGCAGAGCCCTGTTCTTTGCTGCATGCTTCTGTGTAACTCATTTAAAAAAACAGATTTTCAAAATGTTGTAACTGTTTCCCACACTTAAAGAATTTCCTTTCTGTATAGGTTTTTCTACATTTTTTCCTTCCTGCTTTTTTCTTTATTCTGAAGTGACCTCCATCTGAAAGGATTTGAGTTTAACCATGAGAAAAGAAGCATCTCTTTCAAAAGGTAGTCGACTTCCCCATTTTCTCAATAAGTGTAAAAGGGACAAGATACTGATTGTTTCTATATTTTCAACAAATTAAGACAATGATTACATTAGGGAAACTTAATCTGCATTTGAGTCCCATTGAGTGTAACAGAAGGAAAAACAGTCTGAAGAAAGGAACATCAAACAGAAAACAGCATATACTTCAACCTGACTAAAATAAGGGAATATGGAAATCATACTTAACAGACTCTTCAGTGTGGAATTGCCTGAGGAAAGATGCACTTTTCAGCTTTATTTAAAAGGAAATTTTCATTATAAAGAACATCAAAAGTAAACGTTATGGTACAGTTCTTTAATCTGTTTATTTAACTCTTTTCCCTATCACCTCTTCAAAAGAAACTTGACATTTCAGCTACATTTAAATAATTCAATCTAAGTTAAGCTACTTGAATCTAAAGTAATAGCTAACCTGGGCCATGCCAAAATGTTCATCTTACTCCATCTTTCCATTTCTAGCAGAAATCATTATGCAGTTCGTGGATATAGGATGAGAACAGACTGAGAATTCCCCTCCAGCTTCTGGAGGAACTTCTTATGTTAGATATGATATCTGTAACTTATGTAAAAAAATATCACTGTCTATTTTAATTCTGCTGTCTTTCAACTGAGTTTCTTATCATTTATGTTCTAAGGAACAATGAATTTCCTGGTCATTTTCTCCATCATTTGATACATATATTTGAGTAAAACATGTACCAAAAAGTATATGTATGTATAAGTTTTTTATCCAAAACAACTTCAATAATGTTATCTGGTTAAAAAATAATTAAAAAAACTCACTGCATTTCTGCAAGGAGGCCAATTTTGTAATTACTGTGATGTTAAATTAGCTACCAATTTACTTGCAAAACCTCATCAAATTCAATTTTATCTATGAAAAATAAATGCTGTAATTTGGGAAGGATTGCTGTTTTTCTTGCACACATCTGTGTGAGGTTGAATCTATTGAGTTTGTGCTTTAACTGTGAGTTGGTTTGAGCTAGCTTTCCCAAGCTCTCCAACTGCTCAGTCTGCCTCTCTGTTATTAGCATGTTCCTCATTAGCTTGACCCTTGGGCACATGGGTGTCTATATGGCGGACTCTCACATTCAGGTTCTTCACTCTGGCAGCGATGTCTTGCCACAGATCAGCAGCCCAGATGAGTTTTCCTGTACGACTCCAATTCATCTTTATCCACTGGTCTAGCCATCCCCATAGGGCATTTGGCTGTCATCAACGAATCAGTGTATAGGTAGAGCCTTGGCTGTCCTTCTCTTTCTGCGATGTCTAGGGCCAATTGGATAGCTTTGAGCTCTGCGAACTGACTTGATTTGCTTTCACCTTGAGTAGCTTCCACCACTCGTCGTGTTGGACTCCAAGCAGCTGCTTTCCACTTCTGGCTCCTTCCTACAATACGGCAGGAACCATCAGTGAAAAAGGCACAGCGTGTCTCTTCACCTGGCAGCTCATTATATGGTGGAGCTTCTTCAGCTCGACTCACTGGCTCTTCTTCATCTGCCAGACTAAAGTTCCCACCTTCAGGCCAATTAGTTATAATTTCCAAAATTCCAGGGCGATTCTAGTTCCCGATTCCGACACGTTGTGTAATCAAAGCAACCTACTTCCTCCACATGGCATCAGTGGCATGATGCATAGAGGACACCTTCCCTTTGAACATCCAGCTCAGCACTGGTAATTGGGGTGCCAGGAAGAGCTGTGCTTCGGTACCAATAACCTCTGAAGCTGCTAGTATGCCTTCATACGCCACTAAGATTTCTTTTTCCATAGGGGCGTAATTGGCCTCAGAACCTCTGTAACTTTGGCTCCAGAAACCAGGTGGTCACCCTTGTGTCTCACCAGGCACCTTTTGCCAGAGGCTCCAGGAGGGACCGTTACCTCCAGCTGCAAAGTAGAGTATATTCTTTACATCTAGTCCTGTCCTGACTTGTCCAAGAGCCACGGCATGTGCAATTTCTTGCTTGAATTGTCTGAAAGATTGTTGTTGTTCAGGACACCACTGGAAATCATTCTTTTTATGGGTCACAAAGTAAAGAGGGCTCGCAATCTGGCTATACTCTGGGATGTGCATCATCCAGAAGCCTACGGCTCCCAGAAAAGCTTGGGTCTCTTTCTTATTTGTCGGTGAAGCCATTGCTACGATCTTATTGATGATGTCAGTTGCAATCTGGCACCATCCATCTTGCCATTTCACCCCTAGGAATTGGATCTCTCTGGCAGGTCCCTTGACTTTGCTCTTCTTTATGACAAAACCAGCCTTGAGGAGAATCCGGATAATCTTCTGCCTTTTGTCAAAGACCTCTTCTGCTGTGTCCCCCCATACAATGATGTCATCTATATACTGGATATGTTCTGGGGCTTTGCCCTTCTCTAGTGTAGCCTGAATCAGTCCATGACAGATGGTTGGACTGTGCTTCTACCCCTGGGGCAGTTGATACCAGGTGTATTGGACACCCCTCCAGGTGAAAGCAAACTGTGGCCTGCACTCTGCTGCTAAGGGAATGGAGAAAAATGCATTGACAATGTCAATAGTGGCGTTACCACTTCGCTGTCTTGGACTCCAGCTTGTACTGGAGCTCCAACATATTGATACTGCTGCACTCAGTAGTGATGTGACTTCATTTAAGCCACGGTAGTCCACAGTAAGTCTCCATTCTCCATCAGACTTGTGTACAGGCCAGATAGGGCTATTGAAGGGTGAATGGGTTCTCCTGACCACCTCTTGGCTTTCCAGCTTCTGAATCATCTTATGAATGGGAATCACAGCATCTTGATTCGTTCGATACTGTCGCCAGTATATGGTTGTCGTGGCTATTGGCACCTTTTGATCTTTAATTTGCAGTAATCCCACTGCAGAGGGTCTTCTGAGAGGCCAGGAAGGGCAGACAATCACTTGGACTCCTCTTCAATCACCGTGGCTACACCAAAAGCTCACTGGTACCCCTTTGGGTCCTTGAAGTATCCTTTTCTTAGGTAATCCATACCTAGAATGCAAGGGGCTTCTGGCCCCGTCACAATAGAATGCTTTTCCCATTGTTCTCCTGTCAAGCTTATGTCAGCTTCTACCACTGACAACTCCTGAGACCCTCCTGTCACTCAAGAGATAGAAACAGTCTCTGTACTCTTATGCTCCGATGGCATTAAAGTACACTGGGCACCAGTATCTATCAAAGCTCAGTATCTCTGAGGGTCTGATGTGCCAGGCCATCGAACCCACACAGCCCAATAAACCTGACTGTCTTCTTGGTCCCTCTCCTTCTCCTGGCAGAAAGCAAGGCCCCTCTATTGGCCTTGATCAGAGCAATTTTCATTGGATTTTGACTTTGGTTTCTTGGATGATTTTTTGTCATCAGGGAGGTGGATCTCCATCTTCTTGCCTTTTGGCAATTGCAGTTTCTTGTCTAAAAATTCTGCATCTATCACGTAGACAACTTTCTTGTCAATGTCCTTCTGTCTCAACTCCTTCACTCTAGCTTTGAGCTTGTAAGTGGGTTCACCACCCCACTTCTTCATGTTCTCTCCCTTGCTGTGTAGGTATGCCCATAGTTCGCTATGTAACTGATGCTTAGGGTTTTCTTTCCCTCTACGTGAGAATGATGAAGATCGTGAATGAGACCAAGATCGAGGTCTAGGTCGAGGTCGTCTTTGTCTATCCCGCCATGATTGTTCATTGACCTTTTTCTGTAATGTCTATAATGTCTGTCATCTCTGTCTCTAGGCTAGTCCTCATATCTGGAGTATTCATAATCTCTCTCTCTTCTTTCCCTATGGTAGGTAGATCGGTATAGGGAATTGAAGGGGTCTTCTAGACTTTCCGCTATGCGCCTTATCCAACAACACATGGCTTCCACGCTTGGTTCACCCATCTTTGGATCATATACAGTTACCAAACAGTAGGTGTATGGTTTAGGGGCACCTTTAATTACTTTTTTCCACATCGGCTGCGCGTTGGGGACACGTTCTGGAGATAGGATATCATAATAGTCTGGATCAGAACAGATGACCTCCGACATGGCTAATTCCCATAGGTGTTGGATGCCTTCTTCCGCTGTATTCTACCTTCTTGGAGAGCTCAACATATATTCCTTAAATGGATATCTCACCCTCACGGCGTGGAGTATTCGGATTCAAAGACTGGACACTATTCTCTCCTTTCCATTTCTTGTTCTATTACAGGATCTCGGGCAAGAGATCACAATTGTTGTGCCTCATGACCTTCAATCACGTGACTAATAGCTCCATTGTCCCAGCATTGCACCAGCCACGTGAGGATTTGTTCACCAAGCAAACAACTATAATCTCTTCGTATATCTTGAAGATCTCTTGCGGTCAGTGATTGTGTAATTTCACTTCTTCGCATTATTTCTTGTCCATCTCTCCTGTGTAGAATCTTTTCCACTTCTCTTTGTACTCTTCCTGTCTTATGTGGATCCGCTCCCACCTCCTCTCTGTATCTCTCACAAGGAGATGGAGAGTGAATGTGCTGTGGATATGGACTTCTATGTTGTTCATGCCATGGAGATGGACTTCTACCTCGTTTACCATACCCAGCAGGTAGAGGTAGCGAGTAGTCTTTTGGGTACTGAGATGAAGTCCTCAACCAATCATCAGGTGACAATAATTGTCTCTCAGGTTGAGCGGAATGCTTTTGCCCCTTCTTTGCATCTTCTGAAATACTAAATGTGTAGTCAGGATATAAATCATCTAGTAACAGTACACCATGGGTTGTTTGTACTGTTGCCTTCTATTCTCTTGATACCGCTCTGCTTTCCTTTGGATGTGCCCCTAGTTCTTTTGGACGCGCCCCTTCTCTTGCAACTGTTTCTTCCTCTCTTGCAGTTGCTCCCTCCTCTGTCACAGCCACTTCTTCCTCGCTCACAACTGCTCCTTCATCCACTACTGCCTGCGTGGTTGGGATAGGTCCTTCTGCTCCTTCTTCTTCTTCTTCCTTTTCTTTTTTTACTTCTTCCATGTGTTCCAGTTGTGGAGATGGGCCTGTAAGTTTTACGGTCTCCCTCAGTAACATCTTCTTTTTCTTTATAGGAGCAACAACAACTTTCCTGTTTTTAACTTGAGTCCCAGTTCTAATAGACTTAATAGAGACAGCTTCAACTTCAAGTAGTGCTTGTCCCAGGATATCCTGTTGAGGAATGCAGCCGTTCAGATGGATGGAACAAATAGCTTCCATTCTTCAATTTTGACATTGACGGCTTAATATATAGTCTCCGTAATGGTGTAATTTGAGGTTTGGTGGAAAAGACTGATAAAATTAGCTCTAACAAATACCTAAATTGTCTAGCAACAATGATATTAGTGGTTAAGGCAGCAGAAATACTGTTTAAAATTGGAATGGTGGTGCTGCACTGGTTCCCTTGCTATCAGCAAAACTGATAGTTAGCTGCAAGGGATATGCCCATAATTCTACTCATTTGATAAAAGTAATAAATTTATAATGTCCATACTTTAGATAAAAAAAAGTATAATTCAATCTATTAATAAGGGACTTGGAATTAAAATAATTTGATCAATGCATCTGCTTTGCACCTCACTTTCCCTGTGCACGTGAGACAGAGATAAAATGCAGTTCTATTGGATTCATTAGATTATATTGGTTTTCTCCTCTTCTTGAAAAAACGCGTTCTACTAGTTGGTGTCCTTTTAAACAGTTCCTTGTCTGGCTAGAGCAGAAATCCTTTGGCACAGGCACATATCTTTAGGACACCTGCAGCTGAGGTTGCTCACTTCTGAAGTACTACTCCACATCTGTCCCTTCATTTAAGAACAATCTTCTTCCAACCCGTATATGCTTTGACTATGAAAGGAAAGATGACTTTCCCAGCCAGCTGCAGCTACACATGGAGATGATGAATGGAGGTACCAGAAATGCAGCTGAGGTTTACTTATTTCACCTGAAGCAGAGCAGGCCAAGTGCAAAGACGGCTTGCAACAATCACTTTGGGAAGAGTAAGTTTCTCTTGCTCTGTTCAACTAGCATAGTAACTTTAAAGGATTATGAGTATTAAAGTGGCAAGTTAACCATTTTTCTGCTAATCAGAGAATTCAAAGAGAAAAGGAATAATGACAACTGATGATTTGCATTCAGAATGTGTATGGAATATAAATTCAGTGGCTTGATTGAAATCCGAAAAATATATTGTGATGTGTTGTTTGGTGTCTCTAGTTGACAAAGCACAGGTTTGTGAGGTCTTGGAAAGAAACTGCTATGTTTTCACCTGTAAATCACTGCATAATTTCTGCAGTAAAGAAATGTTGTTCTGTTTGAGGAATAACATGATTTTTCTGATGTCAGATTTTGGTTGCATAAAACTGAAGTTTGAGAACTATGAGCTACCACTTTCCCTATTTGCCCTCTGGTCTTCTCCTTTACTCCACAGTCAAGTAAATGAAGCCTGAAATGTGCAGTATTTTAAAAGTGCATTCTGGTCTTAAGTAGTCTGAGCATGACTCATCAAACGGATTGTGGATATGAGACAGTGAGGGAGATAATGAAACTGCAGACTGTACTATTTATTTGAAGGAACTGTATGACAGATACAGAGCCTATTTAACTCAACAATCCAGAATTCTTATTTTAGAAGGTGAGGGGATTTTTCCTGATTAATTAGGTGAGGGAGAACAATTTAACAACACCAAATTTGGAGCCTTATTTTTGAAAACATTTCACTCCCAGCAAGAAATATTAGCTATCCAAGTCCCTTGGTAAACAAATGGTCTTCACCTTAATTTTTATTGAAAATAGAAATTTAATGCTCTATCATAGTATTTTACCTCTGTTAATGTGTACAGCTGTAGCTGTTTGAAAGTTAGGATTTCACCTTGTATAGAGAAGCCTAATGCTTCACATAAAAATAATATCTTACAGGTAGATAAACAGACTAAAACTACATAGAACAAACCAAAAGAAACCACTGAAAGTCAAAACAGTAAACATATAGCACCAAGAATAGGCATAACTGCAAAAGGCAAATATGCATGTTATGCTTATATCTTACAAGTTTTATTTCAATTAAAGTGAGCAATAAAATGCCTGATTCTATATATGTTAATACTCAAGGTCCTTAATTTCTATAATACTTAAAAAATTACATATATTTCTCAGAAATTAAATGAGTTTCAGAGGCATAATCCGATAGGATGAAACAGGCGTTCTCTAAATATAATCGTCCTGAATGTAAAGGACACAGTGAATTGAATAATGTTTTCAGTCTATAGGTCATTGACCAGTTTTCATGAAAACCAGTAAACACATAATTTTATATATTAAGCACCAAATCATTTTTGAAACAAGTCTTTCTCCTTTCTCCTTCTCCACAGACTTTTAAAGAGAAGGGATTTGCACCTCTTTTCTTATTCAAAATAAGAATTTGTTGATTTGTAACTTTCAATAAATAACAACTAATATAGTTACAATGTAATATTAGAGGACATATATTTAAATCTTTTCTTTAAAACTCCAAAGGTAGAGATGAAGGTCTCCATATGTATGTGTCTGTGTGTGTGTGTAATTTCCAAATCTTTGTTTAGTTTGGTTTAAAATTTGTAAATGGAATCTTATTGTAAGAGTGAAAGTGAAGATTATGTTGGAATGTACGTACTATGCTGGACCATTCCACACTGTTGGAGATTATCTGTTCAGTTAAATTACTTCACATTTTTAAAACACCTCCAATAGAAATAGGTACATTATTAAAACTGTTAAATTGCAGAGAATACTGCTAGTTGAGGTTTATTTCTAGAAATTTATTTTAAATTAAAGTTTCACCTTTTGTTCCTTAGGCTTTCACTGTAAATGCTCTGTGAACTTATACAGGAGATGCCAGATGTTTATAAATATTAATATTGCAAAGGCATGCAGCTCTCCTGCTGTGGCACAAAGGCATACAGAGAAAAACCAATGAACACTGCAGTGAAAACCTTTAGATTCATTTAAGTTTAATAAGCTCAGAATTTGTAGACTTTATAAAAGAAGCAACAGACGGAGACAGTTTATTGGTTAATTTTTTTAAATTTTTTTGACTTAAACTTTAATACATTAAGTTAGGCTACTCACATGAGTCTTACTAAAGCCAGTGGAACTGCTTGTGAAGAAGGGAATATTCACGTCATAGGATATGGGCCAACGTGTATGTCTGAATCTATATATTCGCATAACAGGAATCAGAAATTCATGTTTCTAGTGTAGTATTGGAAGCCAAAGCAGATAGTCCTTGATATACCATTTATTTGTGCCCAGAGAAGTAGTGGAGTCTCCATTTCTGGAGGTGTTCAAAAAGTGTGTAGAAGTGACACTTTGTGATGTGGTTTAGTAGGCGTGTGTTATTGGGCGGATGGTTGGACTTGAACTTAGAGGTCTTTTCCAGCCTTAATGAGTCTATGATTATAAGATTTTCCATCTTCATAGGAGAATCAGTGATCAGAAGGACTAAAATATTTTGTATTCGGTCTGGACTGTGAGATATTCAACAGAGAGTATTGATACTGTTACGTACATGAGTAGTCTGATTTGCATAGAACTATTCTATCTTCCAGTAGTAGCTCTTGGATTAACTCTAAATTTAGGCAATACTGAGTTTCCTTTTACTAGTTTGTTTCTCTTGAGAAGTATACATTACAATAATTTACCCTTTCTGAGATTTTGGTTTTCTGGAAATGAATACTGAAGCAAAAAATCTTGTCCATGCCTACTTTTATTCTGCAATGTATGTCAGCTTCTCCTAAGTTTTCCTGAAGTTCTTGTTCTCTCTTTTACTCTTTCACTTTCTGAACATGCTGAGTTTAGTAATTTTAGAACTATTAATGCAGTTGGCCTGAACTTGAGAATTCTGATCTTCAAAAAAATTAATAAGTCAAAATCTGGATTCATTCTAAATCAAACCCACAAAAATATCTCATAGGAAACACAGGCTAAGAAGCACTGTTCAGCTATCACAGAAACAAGTATTTTTTTTTTTTTTCACTAAAATTATATTTCCTGAGGCTGTGGTTTCCTGAGATTGCTATTCTTGTTTTTCTAAGGAAGGCAGAGGTCTTGCTACCTTCTGAGTTACTCTATTCTAACTGCTGGGCATTCTGGTTCAAGACACAGAGCACAGATTTAGGCTCTGCCCTCCATGACAGGCACCTTGAGGCACCTGAAACCTGTTACGTTGCAGGGTTCGGTTGATGTTGCTGAAACCAGTTATTTAGCACAGGAGGAAGTCCAATTCTAACCAACCTGCATTATAACAAAAGTTGGGAATCTTCCAGTTATAAAGGTTTTCACCTTAAGAATACAGCCTTAAAACCCCCAAGTTCTCTTGTAACAAACATTGTGAATTTAATATACTCTGTTTTCTGCAGTAAATAATCAGAAATAAATCACTTTTTCCACAAAGAGAGTATTTACAGGTATTTACTGAAGGTGTCATCATTTATTTCCATTATGTAATTAGCTCACCCCAGGTGTCTAAGAAGCATCATATTTGGGCACACAAGGGAATGATAATGCCAGTGGTGTAAAAAATTGACAGCAGCAACTGTTCAAACAAGTGGAATATGTAGAAATTCAGTCCTCATGTTTTGCTGAAGTTGAAATACAGGAATCTGAGTAGAGCTAATTACCTTAAAGATGTAGTTAGGAAGTCTTGAAGCAGATTTTTCTGAAACAAGAAAACCAGAAAGGAAGGATTCATTTCTTTAGCAATAAGGATGGATCTAGCAGTGAGAATATTAATAAAGGATCAATCTGTAACAAAAGAAACTTGGTAACGCTTATTTTTAACATTTATTATGTGAATTAAAATGTGTAAAATCAAAATTAAAATAATCTCCTTCTCAAAGTGACTACAAATAATGACAGATGCCATTGCTATACAACAGAAATTACTCAGATCACTGCTGCTCCGATGTTATTGTACCCAAACATGAAATCCTTTAATAGGAAAGAACAATGTTTCCATATGGGTTGTATCCCAGAGAAGGGGCTATATTCTTCCACTGATAACAGATCTTGTTAGAATAAACATCAGGCAAACTAAAAGACTTTTTTGTCCTTAAAATATGTGATCCTTTAAAGAAAAGTGTGAACCTTTATACAGTCTCTTCATTTTACCAGGCTTAATAATTACCAATACTTGACAAGCTCCTGGAGTTTTTCAAATCACTTTTCTGAACTTATTTATGCTTTTGATTTTCCTGATATCCTGTAACTCTAAATTTCATAGATTAAATATTAGTTTTTTTGTTTTGTTTTATATGCATTAACTGAGCGCTTAAAGGAGCACCCCTTAGTTCTCATTTCATGGCAAACAATGGATCATTCCATCTTCCTCACAGACTTGCCGTTTTGTTTGCTAGTGGAGAACCTAAGGTCAGTGATGATAAAACTAGATAAGTAGAGTGAGGCCATTAGCTAAGACTCGGTCCTCAGGATAGTGAGCTCTGCAGGAGCTGCTAACTACTTAGGCAATTTAAAGAGCTTTGTATCTGATCTCTTGAAACTGTGGTATGCCAAAATAAAAGGACATATCTGATAAAATGAAGCTTCATATCTCTCATTGAGGAGCAAAATCATAACACCTGGAGACTGCATGTATTCTCAGGTATTGAATTAGCCCCAAAAGAGCTAAAATTAGTTGAATGCAGCCGATTTTTAATAAGCATAAGAGTGTTGAAATAGAACTCTGGAGTTCTCCATTTTAGCAAGTTTAAAGGCATGCAAAACCTCTTCGATATCTCTCTTTACCAGCAAAATATCTCCAGATTCTAAAGAAGTGAAAAATACCTTTGTGTTTGATAATAAATAATCAATAATAGAATGCAATTGTTGGACCAGATCTATTTTTTTGTAAGTAATCATAATGCAGATATGTGCAAAAATGAACAAATTCTGTGTTCAGTACGTCTTAACCATTCTAAACACCCATAGTCTTGGTGCAGGAGAAAACTCTTGTGCTTGTCCTGTTTCCCCCAAAAGAGATGCAGCGAAATGATGAATTTCAACACACATCAGTTATCATTGAATAGTAGGCTGCCAGGTACATTCCCCTTTCGTTATCTTTCCCCCCACATTAGCAGGTTTTTCTAAGGAAATAATTCTCCAATAAACAAGAGCTTTGTAGGAGGATTTTTTTTTTTTGTTAATATATATGTTAGACATATTTTTTCCTCCAGCTTTTGCCCTTCACTCCAAAACATAGTGTCCCCTTTCTGTATAGATATTTTTTTCCTGCAAGGGAGATTTATATGGTATACCAGAGAGAAATCATGGTTCCCCTGTTTGTCCTTGTGAAAATAATGATGGAAAAATATATTTTAGGATCATGAAGGGACACCCAGTCATTTATGCAGACAAATTACTGTATCCAGACATATTAAAATTAAAATACTATTCTTTCTGTAAATCATCATTTAGAATGTTATCATGATGACAAGTTCTGATGAACTCTGAACTATATTCTTCCCTTCCAAGTGAAAGCCTAAATAAAGACAAGAAGCATGAGGCTTTGCAGGTTTTATTTGCTCCTTCTCTTAGAGACCATTTCAGGAAGATCCTACAGCAAACATGAATGTACTACGCAGTTCAGTTCAGAATCTGTTGTTTCTGGAAAACTAGTATCTAGCATAATAAAATAATTTGATTCTTTTGAAGTTTCAGCCCTTAATCTTTTCCTAGTGTTTTTAATTTTCTTGTAAATTTTAGAAAAATAAAGGTAAAATAAATATAGATTATGTTGGTACGCAAGATTTACTATTCAATGGTAGGGAAATATTGATAGACAATATAAAGAAGAAAGGTAAATAAATTGCTCAGATTCCTTCAAGAAAGCAGTTACACAGTTTGTCTAGTTACCATTTTCTCCAGATGTGTCTTTTTAAAAATTATAAAATCTGTAAACCTATAGTTATGTAAATGTCAAATATTAAAAAGAGTAAGGAAGCGAAAAATAGAAATATTACTTTTGCTCAATGTATTGTTCTGTGAAAAGGCTACCGAAAGGGATTTACTATTAGAAAATATGCCAAATTTGATATCTTGGACACCATAAACACGTAAATTTAAAGAGAGGGACAAGATTTATCTTATTTATAAACAGGCTAAGATTTCCATACACACAAACCCCCAAAGTACTCTTACTTGCAATTTGCCTGAAAAAAACCTGTAGAAACTTTTAGTCTTATTTCCCTTACTTTTCATGTCAGTTACAACATTTTCCGCATTTTTTTTTTTTTTTCTAAAAATGTATGCCACTTTGGGAAGCTAAATCTTCTTGCAAGGAATCAACCACGCACCAGATATAATGAAGTGAATTGTGCAGACAAATATCTCTGTAGAACTACCATGAACTAAAGCAGATGGTATATCCTACTTAATTGGTTCCATAAGTGAGACTTTACTAACGTAGTAACTGGTTCAAAATCTTATATTTTTCTCTCAAAAAGTATCTGGAAATGGGACCATAGCTGGAAATATATAAATTAAGTTTTGGGTTGGTTTAAAATGCTAGTTTTAGTCATGGGTTCACAAGTTTTTGTGTTCCAATTGTAAATTCAGTTTATGATTTTCAACTGATGATTTCTCAGGGCAAGAATTTGTCTTTGTTTTTTTCCACTTCCAGGTACAAAATTTCCCAATTATAAAGTCTCTTGGGTTTTAGGTTTTTTTTTTTTATGCTCAGAGAAAACTTTAAACTGTTTTTTTTTTTCTAAAAACAAAATGACAGGCAAAAAGTCTTTTAGCTAAACAGATATCCCAGAAATAGACAAGCAAAATACAATACATTGGGGTTTCTTTACTCTCTCACACAAACAGGAAAAATTAAAATGGCACTCTAACATCAACAGAAACGAAAAGGGTTTATCCGACACATGGGATGATCTTGGTTTAAATCTGTCTTAATGCTGGGAGAATCTGTGACAGTGGAGTTCTAAATCTGTGTATCTGCAAACCATGAAACCACCGCTAGATGGTGCTCGAGAATACATATAGTCACTTGGACTTAAAAACCTCGTGGACTAAAAGACGAAGATGATTGCATTTATGGCAATGCTAAGTGGTTTATAAGTTGTGGAGGCTTAGTCTCATTGGTAAAAATCTAGAAATTAGTGTAAAGTTCCCGGGATCTCAGTTGGAGAGGAGAATTAGGCATTTCAGAACGGCGTAAAAAATAATCAAAATATTCAGCGAGTTTCCCAACTCTAGTCACGCACAAAAGGATGCTTGATAACAGGAAGTGGCTGCATTCCAAGGGCAAAGGGGCAAATGTCTTACAGAGAAGGTCAGCATATGTTCTTGGTCACAAAAGGTCCTCTCCATACTTCTGCAAAAGGACTTGGAGCTGTTAATTGTTCAGGCATGAAGGGGAGACCTGTTGTTCTTGAAAAAATGGGCAAGGTACATGGTATTCTCTGGGATAATAATTCTGAGAAGTTCAGGAGGAAAAGCCTTATTAATGACTTTTTTTTTTCAAGAACTCTTCAGTATTTTAATCTGAGAAAACAGCCATAGAATACCTGAGTCATAGCAACTACCTTTGCCGTGTGCGTGCTCCAACCACTCTGATATGTAAACAACTTTTAAAACATTTGCTTTTAGCTTTTTCCAATGAACATATGTAGTCAAAGAACTACAAGAGGAGCAACCTTTTTTTCCTTGTATTAATATTTAGAGAATTTTATCAGCTGGGAAAGGTATTTGGATACCTTTAGGCAATGGAATGTGGGATGAGATTCAGTTTCATTATAGTATGTTATCCAATTGCTAAGCTGTTGTATGTGCCAATCATCAAGTTTAAAAAGAAATTCCAACTTCGTATGATATAGTACTCTACTGATTAGGTTTTCTCTGAGAGCATCTACCAGGTTAATCCATACAGCACCACAAAACAGATGAAATTCCAGACTATAGATTCTCTGGTAAGAAATCGTGTCAACCAAAGCAGACCAAATTTTGGTCATGTACTGTTTGGAATATGGAGAATAGTAAGATCAGTCCTGAGGTGTTGATTGAACATCAGTCAGAATCTAAGCTTCTTGTTTTAGACGCCTGCTTCTGCTTTAGGCCAACCTAGCTGTCTTATGTTAGTTTTGACTTTCACCAGACACAGTTTACTGTGAAATGTTTATGTTGAATCATTCTTTCTAGATATTTAGCGGGATTGTTTGGCTATATGTAATAAATCACCATAGTAAAACTAACGAAGGAAAAATGTATCCATTATTTTTAAGTATTTACAGCCAGAGTGATGGAAGTATTATTTATCCTTTTTTGTAGATAGCAATTATTGACTGTTTTTCAGTGATGAAGTAGAATTCTGTTCAGCTTCCTCAGTGCAAAACCACTTTTGTTTTCCACAGGAAAAAAACCCAGAAGTTTAGAGTGGACAATGAACAACCCATGGAAAAAGGCAAGAAAAACAAAAGAGTTTGAGCCTCTCTTTGGTTTTCTTGTGGAGAATTCATCTGGTTTAAGAAAAAGTTAAAGAACGAAAAGCTTCTTTGATTGATTTTGCAACTAATACAATAGCACAAAAGCATGCTATTTGCTTTAAAATGGAGATGGAGAACTTAATTAAAAATTGGCATAAACATGTTCAACTTCCACTGAAGTTAACAGTAAGTGAAAACTGGCTCCTAAAACTGCCTTACAACAAAAGTGTGTATGTGAAAAAGCATAAAACATGGGTTATATGGTACTCACATTTCTATATTACAAACAAGAGTTACATTATACTATATATTTCTTTATTACTCTATACTCTAGATTTCTCAATATGGTGATACTATACACTACACTAAACCTTAATGACATTTATCAGATTCAGAGTACTTCATGACTAGAAGACCAGGTAAGAGGATCTAGTGAAATGGCCACTTGAATGAGTCTTAGTCTTACACAGTTTCCATATTTTCAGGTTAAGTTCTTGAAAATGGTGGTAACTTGCCTTAGTAAAGTGCCGTTAAACCTTCCCATAATTTGGAAAAGCAACATGTATAAAAATGATCATGACATGAAGACGATAACTTTGCTCTAAAGTTGCAGTGCCATATACCCAGCAGGAGTAAAGAAAAGTCTTTTCTTCTGTTATCACAAATTCCAAGTATATTCTGAGCAAAAGGCAGCCTTCTTCATAATCACAGTATACAAATCAATATTATTGTTCTATACAATATGCCAAAATGAATAGTTGTAACACCAGCTTCCTATCACTTGTACAATTTCTTCAGGGCTATTTTCAAGCTTCAGTGCTCTTTGGTATAGGAAGGTGAATTAGATGTCAATGGGATAGATTTAGTACCTTTGGGGACTGCATAGTTTATAATATTTGCCAATTCTTGATTAAGCAGATCAACATGCCCAGGATCTCAAGGTCGGTTAAACTAGATAAGGATGTGAATAAAGGTGAAGAAGCTGTTCTTGAAGATAATGTGTAGGCAGTTTGAAAACGTTTCACCTGATATTGAAAAGTACAATCTCTGAAGAAGTGTGAGAAAGGTTGGATGTAACACAGGCCGTTTACTGAATCTAATCAAGATGGATGAGTTCAAAACAAATGAAAAAAATTAACTCAGTTGTTGAGTAGTAAAGTAAGCAAGCTGTTTCTGCACTACAACCATATACTGTACTCTCTTCAGCTTTCATAAGTTAGGAAGGCCATGGCTGTCAATACTGAAATTTGAGCATACAAATCTAAGTAACAACTAGTTACAGCTGGAAGTAGATTTGGTAACGATTCTAATGGGATGATGTTTAATAAGTCCAAATGTCGGGTACTTCATTTTGGACACAACAATCCCATGCAGAGCTACAGACTGGGGACAGAGTGGCTAGAGAGTAGTCAGGTAGAAAAGGACCTGGGAGTGCTGGTGGACAGGAAGCTCAACATGAGCCAGCAGTGTGCCCAGGTGGCCAAGAAGGCTAATGGAATCCTGGCCTGCATCAGGAATAGTGTAGTAAGCAGGACCAGAGAAGTTATTGTCCCCCTGTACTCGGCACTGGTCAGGCCTCACCTTGAATACTGTGTCCAGTTCTGGGCCCCTCAGTATGGGAAAGATGTTAGGATACTGGAATGTGTTCAGAGGAGGGCAACGAAGATGGTGAGGGGGCTGGAGCACAAGCCCTATGAGGAGCGACTGAGGGAATTGGGGCTGTTTAGCCTGGAGAAGAGGAGGCTCAGGGGAGACCTCATTGCTCTCTACAACTACCTAAAAGGAGGTTGTAGTCAGGCAGGGGTTGGTCTCTTCTCTCAGGTGACCAGTGGTAGAACCAGAGGGCATGGACTTAAGCTTCGTCAGGGAAAGTTTAGTCTTGATGTGAGGAAAAAATTCTTCACTGAAAGGGTGATTGGCCATTGGAATGGGCTGCCCAGGAAGGTGGTGGAGTCGCCTACCCTGGAGGTGTTTAAAGGGAGACTGGATGAGGCACTGAGTGCCATGGTCTAGATGATGGTTGGTGTTAGTGTTAGGTTATAGGTTGGACTTGATGATCTCAGAGGTCCTTTCCAACCTTATGATACTGTGATACTGTGATACTGTGTAACATAGTAAGTAGCAGCTTCCCTTGAGTCAGTTCAAGATCATATGATAAAATGTATGTAAGTTGTGGTCAGATACAGCATCTTGTCTTTCTGTCAGAGGACGGCGTTAAATTCATCTCTGGCATATTATTTTGCTCCTTTATGCTGCATTTTGCCTACATAAATTCCTACTCAGTGCTGTAAGATTGTTACTGTATTTTATCCCTAAATGATAACTACTTCTTTAACCATGACTTGAGAATTTTTCATTTGGCTAGTCATTTACTTCATCAGGAAATGCTGCAATTATATTGCTTAACTTTAAGCTTCCACAGTTAAAGAATTTCAGCCAAGCAGCTACTGTGAGGTCATTCATGGTAACAGATAATACAGTACAGAGTATAGAATGTTTATTTCTGTGTGGTACTGCAGCTTCTGTAAATAATAGGCTATGTGGTTCAACTCTTTATCATTACGATTGGGTATTCAATAAGCACTGGAACTTACATTAACAATAAAGGATATAAAAAGAAAGATGATCAGCCATGAATATAAAAGGACGTTGAAACTGACTAAAATGCCAGTATACCTCAGATTAGTTTATGAATACCAGTGGCTTTGGAAGGAGAAATATAAGGAATCAAGAAGTATTAAGGGAGGTGCTGGCATAAGCTGGAATCATATAGGGTCACAATACATGCTTTACACTTAATTACAATTTTCCAATTAGTTGACTGCTGGAAAACACTCTGGTTTAGTGTGCTGTCAGCACAGTTTGTTGCTGCTGGGTATTAGAATGCAGAGACAATCACACCATATTGAGTGCATTACGGACAAACAGAGCAGAACCACCCATGTAACCTTTTAATAATGAAATTTTTCTGCGTTTCTAAAATTCTTTCCAATTCAGGTTCAGGACCCTGTTCATTTCTAGTGTGCTGAAAAGCATTAATAGTTTATATGCCATTTATAGAAGATCTTAATTAAAAAAATATTGTGAAAATGCCACTGATATCTTCCCTCCCTAGACCCATACAAGTCTGTGAGGCTTTTCTATCTGGATAATAAACATAGTGTAAATTAACAAAAAAACAAATCCTTTATAGTCACTGATTTTATATCCAGAATTTAGAAAAGTCAATGCAATTATTTAAGCTCATAGTGAATCATCTCAGCCAAATCCTTTTTACCTTTCTCTCTTGCACTGAGGTTTTTGTTTCTCTGCTGGTTTTTGTTCCTTTTTTCTAGTATAACTCTGAGAGATACACCAAGGATGATAAAAGCCTCAAGTTGTGTAGATCACCATGTTTCTATAAAATCATGTACTGATTTACACAAAAAAATATCTGGCTCGAGAATTACCAAAAATTACTGTTGTGCTGGAGACAGGAATCAAAACACAGCAAAGGGTTTTTTTTTTTACAAAACAAAACACTAAAAGAGGAAATAACAACCAAATACACTTACAAATTTCTTATTTAGGTGATGACAAGAACAACAACTCTTGATTCAGCTGAGTGAGATCACCAGATATCTAACTCGGTGAATGAAATAAGTATAGGAACTTGGCACTGTTCTCTCCAGATATTATCATCCTTGAATATTACCTAAAGTAGGAAGTATCTATCTATGTTTTGCTAGAACTCTCCATAGGCTTGGAGAGAATGCCTCAGGCACTCAAAAGAAAGAGTGCAGGATTATATGCCCTCCTCAAACCAAGGAGATTGAAACATACATCTCAATTCTTCTGGGAGCTGTGATGGACAAGCAGATCAACAGATCAAAGGTGATGGCATGGTTTTTCAACCTCACTGGATTTCTGATTTTTTAATAGAAATACATGCAGAACTCAGAGAGTGTAACTAAACAGTCAATGAAAAAAAACCCCGATACCTGGAAATATAGACAAGGACCCCAACTTTTTAGATCCATGTTCTAGTCAATAAGTTCTGGAGTCATATCTCTTGTTTGCTTCTGGTGCTGGGAAATAGCTTTGCGTTAGTTAAATCAGTTTCCTAGCATGTCCTCCTGCAGCTGGGAGGGAAAAAGTCACAATTGAAATACCATCTTTTCAGTCTAGAAGGACAATTTATTCCTGCAAATGGAAATTAAGCAAGTGGAGCTTCACACATGCTCTATTTGAGTAATAAAATGAAAAAAATCATACTACAGAAAAAATTATGTCTTAGAGATTAAAAGGAAAAAACAAAACAAACAAACCCATCCTAAAATAAAGAGAATAACTGAGAAAGGCTTCATGTTGTTGGGAAACCTTTTTAACAACAACGCTTTCCTTGAAAATTTAATTCAAAGCTTTTTGGCTGAAAAAAAAGCATCTTCTTCCTGAAAGAAAATTACAGCTCCAAAACAATAACAATGAATGAAGGAGAAGAGAGGAAGTTATAAGAGCACAAGAGATGATACTTCGTTAAGATTTTCTAGGTCTGTTACTGTCATTTTATTATCTGGCTATTAAACACTCTCAGATCCTCCTCCAACTTCCCATCATCAAGTTTTGCTTTTACTGACTTTATATTATGCGTATTTTGAACTGTGGAAGTTTGAGCACTGATTTCTATGGAACTAACTTCAATAGTTAATTTTTGTCAAAATTAACCAATTACTTCAATATTTTCATTCTACTTTAAAATCAGTTATGAATCCATGATATTATCTCCCCCCTGAATTTCATTAAATTCATGACAGGTTAGTGTCTATAAGAGGCCCTTTTGATAAGTCTTTTGGTTGTACAAATAAGCAGCACAAATCCAGCCATTTTACATACATTTTGTTCGGTACTTCAGGAAATCTCTTTCTACAAAAGTTATGCGATTCATCCTTGTTGCATCAATACCTATGCACATAATTTCTAATTTTAGTCTGTATTCCAATTTTTCCTAATTTGACTGCTACAAGCACCGTGTTTATTGGTCTGGTTTTGCATGTTTAAAAAAATTTTCCTTACATTTCTTACATTGGTTTGACAGCAATTTAATCAAGAGGCTCTACAGCAAATTGACTAATTGGAAATTTTACGAATATCTTCAGTGCTTTCAGGAGAATAGCATCTGAACTTTCCCTGAGTTTATAGTTTATTCTGTTTTCTTCATCTGGTTGCAACATCTGTTTTTTTTAAAAAAGGATTTTTTAATTTCTAGCATTCCTTTACACTTTCATTTAACTCTCATGTGACTTCTTATATTTTTCCCTCAGATGTTCGATATTGTTGACACAAGTGTAAGAGAGATTTTAAATAAATCTAGGGCCCCATATTTCTACTAATAGTCTACCCTTTTAATGTTTCCTTTTAATTTCCTTTTAACAGACTTCATAATTTTGTACACAATTTGTCTTTTTGAAACAGAGTTATGGTGGATTTTTTTAAGGATTTCTTATACCTGAAGTGATGTTGGGTCTGAATGTATTCTGGTCACTATATCAGAATGACTCAAAACTGAAAAACCTAAAACCAATCTCTGTGTATGTGTGAGGATAAAATTAAAGAATTATTTATCTCATTATTGACTCTCCGACCTATTTTCCTATGGCTAAACCAAACATAATCACCTGGTCTTTCACTCAGATACTGCATCATAATTCATTTTAATTATAACAAAAAAACCCTTATCTAACTAGCAGCACGTCAGAATGATAAATCCTGCATATTTCATTGTGAAGAAAAGGGGAATCTGCACAACTCAGTTGAACTTGCCAAAGTCTTATCAATCCTGTTACTGTGTTAATATATGGATGGATCCACCTGTATTTTTCTTATGGTCAGTGCTGAATGATTTTCCATGTGATTAAGTTATGTGATTTGCAGGGGCCGTCAGTGCTAGTGTAGGTGTGTGACACAGCAGAGTGGGTAATCCTAGTATACAGGAGGGTTTTCTGAGCCAGGGAAACTCTGGGGGGTTCAGACACCTGTGGAGACTTGTCAGGGTGTGGCAGCTCTTACAAGAGACTTGGTGTGGATGGGGCCAGCAGTAACTGTAGACACCTTCTATCTCCACAAAAGGCAGAACAGCTACCAAGAGCACAATGGATAGGGTGGGCAAACAGGGTGTGGTGCATGAGAGTGGTGCAGCAGTTTACACTGCAATTTGCAAGAAAGGGTGTGCAGGGAGGGGAACTCTTCGAAGAGGGACATTCCACTGGCCAAGTGGGAGTAGTGAGGTACACAGAACCTAGCAACCGGCAACAATTCTGCGACCACCTGCACAGTTTAATCACTCATCCTACCTGACCCTTGAGGCAGAATGGTGGGCACCTATCTGAGAGAAAAGGCTGCAACTTGGGCTGGGGGATTTGCAGCCATCTACCTCAGCAGTGGCCGATGCCTCCACAAAGATGAAGCTGCTGAGGGGAGAGGCTGTGGTACAGATCTCAGACTGCAGGAAGTACCTGATCTTTCTTCTGGGATGAGGGAAGGCAGCAGACTTGCTTGCAAAAGGTGTGCTCCAGTGAAGGAGCTTCTGCAGCAGGTGGCTGAGCGGCAGAAGGTAGTGACAAGGCTGCATAGCATCAGGGAGGCTGAGAAGGAGCTAGATAGCTTGTTCCAAGCGCAGTCTACTGTGGACCCACAGACCATAGCCAAACAGTCAAAAACTCCCCCACTGGCACACACAGAAGGGGGGGGGGGGGGGGGGGAGGGGGGGGAGAGGGGGGACGGGCAATAACAAAGAAGAATGGAAGCTTGCAAGGGTAATGACCAGCTGGAGGGAGAAACTTCCCCTGTAGCCTGATGTGCGCTTGTAGAGCCAATTTACTGCTCTGCAGTGAAGAGGAAACAGCCATCACATCAGGAGAGACGCTGGAGTGGAGCAAGGCAGCCTCATCTACTCCCTGGATAACAACCAGCACAACTAAGAAAAGACGATGGGTGATAGTAGTAGGCGAGATGTACAGAGGCACCCATTTGCTGACCTGCCTCATTCTTTAGAGAGGAGTGCTGCTTTCCAGAGGCTTGTATCAGGGATGTTACCGAGAGGCTATCAAGCCTAGTAAAGCCCATTATTATCTGCTCCTGTTGTTTCTTGTGGGCACCAGTGATGTAGCTAGAAGTGGTCTAAGGAGTATCAAGGAGGATTACAGAGCCTTGGGTCCAGCAGTAAGGGACTTCTAATGAATTTGCTGTGCCATGTGGATGGCAAATACTGAACTTGGCAAAAGGGAGTGGTTCAACTTGAGCAATGAACACCTGTGTCTGGTGAGACAGATAGACTGGGTGATGGTCTAACACTCAAATCAGCTAAATGGCACCTGGGGTGAGTCTGAGGTCTCAAAGCCTGGTACTGGTTTAATTAAGAGTAGAAACACCCTCCAACAGGATAAAAAACGACCACCTTACTTGACAGATGAGTCAATGGGCCTGGACTGCTGTTCCTCCACTAAGGAGCGATACCATTTTCATAAGAATTGTGTGCCTCTGACTCTGTCAGATGTTTCCTGGGAAAATAACTACTAACTCAAGTTTTTATTTGTTTTACTTGTTGCATATATACATATTTATGCACTTATCATTAACTGGTTGTAAGTGTTTAGTGCTAAGGCAGTGAATTTATCAATGACAATCCTGAATTTATTTTAGTCTGTCACTTGAATTAAATTACTTATCAACTCAGCGTTGCAAAATTGTCTCTATGACAGGCATTGCAAAACTTGCCCCATGAGAGCCTGCTTGGGCTCAGTGGCAGCAAGTATTAACCCTGTGTCTACCAGTCTGTGAGGAGACTCACTGGTAACTGAATTCTGATTGGTACCAAAAAACATATAAGCAGGCACACAAATCCTTTAGTTATAATTTATCTACCAGACCTGGGACTAGAAACCTGATCAAGCCACATCCAGGGTCCTCTCTGAGGGGATGCTTAGAAAGCAAGGGATTGCATCTTGAATCTTTTAACCCAATGGGAGGGCATCTCTCAGCCACCAGTCAGAAACTTACCTATTTAATGTGACAGAGACTCTGAAGTGCAGGTAGGTTTTTTTTTACCAATCCTTCTGGTAAAGGGGATGGAGTTTGAAAGTGCCAGTCAAGTCTGTCAAATCAACAAATGGCTACAGGACTGATACCACAGCTGAGTTTAACTACTTAGCTCATTAGACTCATTTTGAAAAACCCAATCTACTGGGGGCTGATAAGGTCCATCTGTTGGAGAAGGGGAAGAGAACCTTCAGTCACAAACTTACCAAGTGAGTAAAGAGGGCTTTAAACTAAAGTTGCCAGGGGAGGGAAACCTCAATCTATCCCACTTTGACCAGTTTGATGCCAGTGCCAGCAACAGATGCCTAGACTCTGAAGAAGAAACACGGGTCAGCAGAACACTTGAAGAGCGACACAAACGATCTCCAACCAGTAAGACAGCTTCAATGGGGGCCCAACTTAAGTGCCCGTATGCAAAATGCACATAGCATGGGGAATAAACAAGAGGAGCGACAGATGTGCACACACCTGCAGGGCTATGATCTCATCAGCATCATGAAGACATGGTTTGATGGATCCTATATTTGAAGTATTGGGATGGAGGGATACAGACTCTTTAGGATGGACAGGCAGGGAAGATGAGGAGGGGGTGTTGCCCTTTATGTCAATGATCAGATGGAGTGAATTGGTCAGGGTTAAAGGGAGGGCAGGGAAAGCTGATATTTCAGTGGGAGTTTGCTACAGGCCACTGGATCAGGTAGAGTGAGTGGATGAGGCCCTTTATGGACAAGATAGGCACAGTTTCACATTCACAAGCCTGGGTTCTCTCTGGGGATTTCAACCACTCCGATATGTGTTGGAGAGACAACACAGCAAGGCATAAGCAATCCAGGAGGTTCCTGAAATGTGTTAATGATGGCTTCCTTCTCCAAGTGATAGATGAGATGAGGAGGAGAGGTGTTACACTGGACCTTGTTCTCTCCAACAAGGAAAAGCTTGTGGGGAATGTAAAGCTCAAGGGAAGCCTTGGCTGCAGGAACCATGAAATGGTGGACTGCAAGATACTTAGGGCAGTGAGGAGGGCATATAGCATTCTCACTTTATAGACTTCAGGGTAGTGTGGCCTCTTCAAGGATCTGCTTGGTAGGGTACCTTGGAATAAAACCCTGGAAGGGAGAGACACCCAAGAAAGCTGTTGATGTTAAAGGATCACCTCCTCCAAGCTGAGGCGTAATGCACCTCAACAAGAGGAAGTCAGATGAAAATGCAAGGAGGTCTGCGTGGGTGAACAAGGAAATCCTGGAGAAACCAAACTAAAGAAAGAATCCTACAAAGAATGGAAGCAAGGGCAGGTAGACTTGGAGGAATACAGAGACATTGCCTGAGCAGCCAGGGATCAGGTTAGGTAAGGTAAAGCCCTGATAGAATTAAATGTGGTCAAGGATGTCATGGACCACAAGGAAAGTTTCTATATGTACGTCAATGACAAAATGAAGAGTAGGGAGAATGTGGGCACAGGATTACCCAGGATATGGAGAATGCTGAGGTACTCAATGACTTTCTTGCCACAGTCTTCATCGGCAAAGGCTCAAACCATACTGCTGAAGTGGCAGAAGGTAAAGGCAGGGACTGGGAGATTGAAAACCTGCACACTGTAAGAGAAGATTAAGTGTGACACCATCTAAGGAACCTGAAGATACACAAGTCCATGGGACCTGATGACATGCATCTGCAGGTGCTGAAGGAACTGGTGGATGAAGTTGCTAGGCCACTATCTATCATATTTGAGAAGTCGTGGCAGTCTGAAGAAGTTTGCACTGACTGGAAAAGGGGAAATATAACCCCCAATCTTTAAAAAGGAAAAAAAGGAAGACTTGGACACCTACAGGTCCGTCAGGCTCACCTCTGTGCCTGGCAAGATGATGGAGCAGATTCTCCTGGAACCTCTGCTGAGCACATGGGAAATAAGGAGGTGATTGGTGACAGCCCCCATGGCTTCACTGTGGGCGAATTGTGCCTGACTAATTTGGTGGTCTACTATGATGAGGTGCCAATGTTGGTGGATAAGGGAAGAGCAATTGACACAATCAGCCTGGGTTTATACAAAGCATTTAACACTTTCCTGATTAACATTCTTGTCTCTAAATTGGAGACACACAGATTTGACAGATGGACCACTTGATGAATAAAGAATTTGCTGACCGATCGCACTCAAAGAGTTGTGGTCAATGGCTCAATGTCCAAGTGGAGACTGGTAATTAGTGGGATTCCTCAGAGGTTAGTATTGGGACTGTTGTTGTTTAACATCTTTGTAGGAGACATGGACAGTGGAATTGAGGGCACCCTCAACAAGTCTGCCGATCACACCAAGTTGTTTGACACAGTCAACATGCTAGAGGGAGGGGATGTGATCCAGAGGGACCTGGAGAGGCTTCAGAAGTGGGCCTGTGTAAAACTCATGAAGTTCAATAAGGCCAAGTGCAAGGTCCTGCATTAGGGCTGGGACAATCCTAAGCGCAAACACAGACTTGGTGGAGAATGGATTGAGAGTAGTCCTGAAGAGAAGTATTTGGAGTGATGGTGGGTGAGAAGCTTGATGTGAGCTGGCAATGCGTGCTTGCAACCCAGAAAGCCAACCATGTCCTGGGTTGCATCAAAAGTAGTGTGACCTGTAGGGCAAGGGAGGGTATTCTCCTCCTTTACTCTGCTTTCATGAGAACTTCCCTGGAGTACTGCCTTCAGTTCTGGTGTCCTCAGCATAGGAAAGACGTGGATCTCTTGGAGCAAGTCCAGAGTAGGATCACAAAGATGATCAGAGGACTGGAGCACCTCTGCTACAAGGACAGGCTGAGAGAGTTGGGCTTGTTTAGCCTAGAGAAGAGAAGGTTCTGGAGAGACTTTATGACAGGATTTCAGTACTTAAAGGAGGCCTAAAGGAAAGATGAGGAGGGACTCTTTATTTGGGAGAGCTGTGATAGGATGAGGGGTACCAGTTTTACACTGAAAAAGTGTAGGTTTAGACTAGATATTAGTGAGGGTGCTGAGGAACAGGTCACCACGGGAAGCTGTGAATGCTCCATCCCTGGTGGTGTTCAAGAGCTTTGAGGCTTTGAGCAACCTGACCTACTGGAAAAGTGACCCTGCCTATGGCAGGGGGGTTACAACTAGCTGATCTTTAAGGTCCCTTGCAACCAAACCATTCTATGATTCTATTATTCTATGATTCTACAAGGTTAACTTGTTTTCCCATAGGAGCTTTCTGTTTTCTTTGGTAATATATCTTTTCTGCTGACTGTTCATCCATGAGTGTATTTTTTATTAGATAGCATGTTCTTTCTGTGAGACATATATTCTCAGATAACTTGGTTGTCTGGAACACTGTGATGGGTTGACCTTGGCCAGACACCAGTTGCCCACCAAAGACTCTATCACTCCCTTCCTCAGTGGAACAGGGAATAGAAAATGTAATCTAAGGGTTGTGGGTCAAGATAAGGACAGAGATCACTCCTCAGTCTTGTAATGGGCAGAACAGACTTGACTTGGGGTAAATTAATTTAATTTATTACTGATCAAATCATAGTGAACTAAAGTGAATGAGAACTAAAGTGAATGAGAACTAAAGTGAAATTTTGAAATACCTTCCCCCTACTCTTCCCTTCTTCCTGGGCTCCACTTTGCTCAAAATTTTCTCTGTTTCCCCCATGTGGCACAGAGGAACAGGGAATGGGGATTGTGGTCAGTTCTTCATGCATTGTGTCTGCCACACTTTCCTCCTCAGGGAGAAGACTTCTCATACTCTTTCATTGCTCCAGCGTGGGGACTCCCATGGGAGTTGGTTCTCCACAAACTTCTCCCGTGTGAGGCCTTCTCTTGGGCTACAGTTCTTCACTGACTGATCCAGTGTCAGTCTCTTCCACAGGGTCCAGTCCTTCAGGAGCAGACTGCTCCAGTATGGGTCCTACACAGGGTCATAAGTCCTGCTGACAAACTGACTCAACTATGGGTTCCTTTCTCCATGGGGCCACAGGTCCTTCCAGGAAGCTGCTCCAGTGCAGGCTTCCCAAAGGGTCACAGCCTCCTTTGGGCATCCACCTGCTTTGGATGTCCTGTTAATTGATACGGCTCTGATACGTGGCTGAGGGATGCCTTCTTTCTAACTACATATTATTAACTTTTCCTCTGTCAAATTATGGCAATGTTACTGTTGGCTATGAAAGTTGTTTAGACCTCTATCTCTCTGCCCATTATGAGTAACTCAGTACCCGAACTTGCAGGTACTAAACTAAGACAGGCATAAGCTGTCTCACAGCCTCAAGGCAGATATTTAACCCTACCTGATGACCCAAATGTATTAAAACGGTTGTTATTTGGTGTACATGTATCGTAAAAACTCCCGCTGGAGATATTTAACTTCGAATATGTTACCATTCAGCAGAATAAATTGAACACTGTTCTTACTTCAGAGGACTTCTGCCAATGTATTTACTGCTGAAAGGGATAAGGAGATTTCAATTATTTTTGGGAAAAGAGGGGAGGGAGGGAGGAAGAAAGGAAGGAAGGAAGGAGGGAAGGTAGGTTGGTAAAATGTTTAATGTATTTTGGAATCTGTAGAACAAGCCACCATTTGACAAAAATTGTATGGTTTGAAATAAGAAATTCCCCAAAGGAGGAATTCATTCAGATTTAATAGAACAATGTTTAAATGCTCGTATCAGGGCTAACATCATGACCTGAGCTACTAGTGAACTTACATTGTTATTAGAAATGTACATACATTTCTTAGACTATAAATAAGATATTGTCCACTTGGGTATGGAAGTCACAGGTGTTTAAGTACATATATCCTTTTTCATTCCAATAACAAAATCAGCATCCCTGTTACTTGTGATAATCAGAATTATAAAGATAAGGTTTCTGGGCTGAGCTGTCTCAAACTTTCTTTATGATCACAGGGAGTTCTTTACTAGTATTGTTATCTTCCTACATGGTACTGATAATAATACCATTTCTCTCGGCAATTAAAGTTGTTTTTACACTTACTTAATTCAGTTATAATTTAATTTGTTCTATACAAACTTTTTCTGTAGAATCGTTTGCTTAAATTTAGACCTTATATTAAATTTGCAAGATATTTATTGTTTGGGGTAAAACATAATGTCCATTTCATTATAGCATTTATAGAAAGAATAACAGCATGAGCAAATGTTTGAACAAATTAGTTTCTGTATAGCTGTGTTTTTTCTTCTAGAAAAATATTGAATTGGAAAAAACTTGCTATTGGCATGAATCAACCTGACATTAATGTTGACGTCTACTTGAGGACCTCACTTGTGACTTTCCCAAAGGTTAAAAAGAACAGATTTCTTCAAATACGTTTAGTGACAGAAATTACTGTTGGGCTCAACAGTGCATTTTGTGAATAAAAGTGGTCTATGTGATAGCAGAACATGTACACCCTATTGTAAAATTTTACCATAGTTGCTGAGTATAGAAATGAATGGTATTCTTCCCTCTATGTTGATAATGCTATAATAATACGTATTATAGATACGTATTATGCAGATAAAGATGCTTGCTCATGTTAAAATACCTTAAGGCATCACGGTCTTCGAAGCTATGATTTATTTTTACTAGACAGCATATTAAATACTATCATGAAAGATTGCATATCAAGTTAGATGAATATATCCAAATTGGTAAGAAAGGTAGGCTTGGCCATGCATAGAATAAACCATTAAGTATGATAAATGTTTAGTGTTTTACATTCCTTCATTACTTTATTCACTTATGCAAACAATCTAATTACCATTTGCAGCACCTCCTTTGACTTTTTTTTAGGGAGAGGTTTTATCAAGTGTGAATATAGGAATACTTTTAGAATTGTGACTATAGTATAACGTAACACATCAACACCATCACAGTGTGATTCAGTAAAAGTCATCACGTAGAAATGGTTCTTAGCATCTGCTTGACTTTGTTCAACTTTTATGGATAAAAACATACACCTGGTAAGCTTATAAATCTGCCTTACTTGAAAATTCATTCTGATAAAAAGCAATATTTGTACATGTGTAAGGGAATGAAAATATATAAAATATAAAATCCAATGCCTTGATACACAATAAATATGTAAATTCAGACCTACAATTACACTGAATAGATATGCAATGCAAGTATAAGTCTAATATACTTGATCTGTGTAGAAACACAACCTGCAATTCTACATTTTTATTTTAAAAGTAGTTGTATACGTTAAGAATTCCAGAAATTATTTAAAATTGATTGAAATTAATTACAAAGAAAGATAAAAGAAATATGTTTTAATTCTAAAGGTAAATATGTTCAAATACATACGTATTTACTTATTAGTTTCAGCTTTATATAAATGTATAAATACAATGTATATAAAATGTAAAAATCTTTAAAGTCATATTCAGTCAACACAATGGTAAACTTGGCATAACAAACACATATGGGATTGAGCATTTTCTTTCTTTAGCTGTAGACATTTATTGGCTCAAAATCTATTTTTTTTAAAGATCTGTCACGTGGAGTTACTACCCTCCCCCAAAAGAAATATTTTAGAGATAATAATTGCAAAAATAACAGTGCTCCTATTAGAAGAATTCCAAATTGACTTTGCCTTCTTGATTTTGTGTTGTCTTTGTTTTACATGCATAACAGTATAAAACCAGCCTTGAGTTTCTTGCTGCATTACCAAGTGACGAAACTCCTGCTCATGTGTATCTCCTCTTGCATCGCTCTTTTACTGGCATCTGTAAAATTGCTTGTCTATCTGTGTCTCGGTAGAGCTAGAAAAGCCCTGAAACTGGATGGCAAAAGAAAGTTTTCTTCTGCTACTCTGTTCTATGTTGCTTGAGGATTCCATTAGTCCAGGCATCCTCACTGGAGAAGGACATGAGGACTCCCTTTACTGGCTCTCTTCCTTCTTGCAGAGGAATTACTTTGTTTTTCCCAAAGAATAATAAAATGTTTTGGGATATTTTCTCTAGGACAGCATATATGAGGACATCTTCTCCGTAGAGCGCATGCCTTAAACAGAAGCCAGGCTTACACTTCTCGATTTTTCAATAACGTTAGTAACATTATGGATTCTGGAAATCACAATATGGAAACACTACCATTTCAATAAAGGGTTTGTTTAGCTAGATCAGAAACACATAATCCTCTTCTTGCTACAAATACAACAAATTTCAGATTTAATTGAAATTTTGTTTCAATATAACACAGTGCTCTAAAACTTTTATGTTGTGGGTTTGTTTTTTTTTTCAGAAGTCTTTCTCTTTCCAATTTAGCATGCATAATGTTTATAAGTTGCATTCAGGGAAAATGAAAAGCTTTATGTCTCAGAGACTCATTACTATGTAAATGAACTAACAAGCGTGTGCACAAGCAAGCAGAGGCTATAAAAAGTAAAATAGAGTTTAGTTTACCAATATTTTGCAAGTGTTTTAACAGCTTGCACAATTAAGTTTAGATCTATGGTGAATTGGATGTGTGCATGTATTTTTATCCGTTTGATACTGTTTTTAATTTGTTTAGCTCTAATTACTATTTTGGGTTCTTTCAAGTTGGAGATTTGCATTTACTAGGCCTCATGTATCATTGCCATCCTATATCACGTGAGAGTATATCCATATGTCCAGTTAATTGGCTGTCAGGGGCTGGGGAACAGAGAAGTTATACATGAGCTTGTCAAAATCAAAAATATTGCCTAAGAAATCTAAGTCTGGAGGAAAGCACATTTCCTAGATAATACATTCTGAAGGAAATTCTTAGGCATGGAGAATTATGCCCTCTATCAGGCTGAGGATGGGATTGAAAAAACTTTGCCTGCTTCTCTGGTGGAATCCTTTATATTGGCACTATTATGGGCTAATATCAGATGTAAGATTGAGAACATTTTCTTGTTTAAATAAACATTTTCATCACCCTGTGTTAAACATGCTTAGAATATGGGCATTACATCAGTGCTCTCAAGGGTTCAGGCAACGTAGCAGTTAGAGGGTGATTCCTCATTATCAAGTGTAGATACCTGTGTATGACTGAATGATCCAGACTTTTAGTTATTGAATAGAAAAAAAGAACATCTCATTCTAGAGTAGAATTTGAAGTGGGTTAGGTTAACTCTATTCTAAACAACATCTATACAAGCAGTCCAGTGAGATTCATTGACACTGATTTCTAGATCTCACAGAGGATTAGTTACAAGAAATGCTCAGATGTTCATACCGACACAATACTAGGCATGTGCCAAAGTGGAGCTACAGGGAGTTGATGAATTTAAACTCAGGTGATATTAGGCACCCCTGTGCTCACATGGGTTGCTGTGTAAGTAAGCAGGTATTTTTCATTGTGGTCCGTTTAATTCATTCTATGCTTTGTGTAGGCAGGTAAGACCTCTTCTAGATATAATTCTAAGTCTTTTGTCATGCTTTTGGTATTTTGTGCACACTCATATTCTTACAAAGAAAGAACAACTTTCTTCTGGAAGGTAGCACTATTACATTACCAGTAAAACAAACAAGTTAAACAGATTAAGAATTAGCTCATAGATCTCAAAATATATGTGCCACCTGGGATCTTTCCAGATGTGTCTGTATAGAACACTCAATTCACAGTGATAACAACTTTGACTGACTTAAGGATCGAGAAAATGGCAAGTACGGAAACGAAAAAACATGGCATACAAAATAAAATGAAAAGCTGAAATAACCAGAAAAACTGTTTTAAAACTAAAATTCAAATTTATATACTTAACCATAAGAAACATAAACCACATGACTTGGATACTGAAAAACAGTGGCTCAGAGATGTTCCAATTCATAGTGGGCAGGTAATTCAGCAATAAGTACTAAAATGAAACTGTAACGAAAGGAATAATATCATGTTGGAGTCATAAATGGAGACTAGTGAGTACAGTTAGTAACATTTATCTTTTTACATGGGTAAGCTTATTGTAAAATGCTTTATATAGTACTGATGTTGCATTTTGAAATGGACACTAGTAGAAATACAGAGCATTAAAGAAAATAGTTGACAACAAGATATCCAAAGAGATCATGTCTGTGTAGTTCATCGAAAAAATTTTGAGAGTTAACACGATTGCACTGTAAGTATGGGGGAGAAAGTTTAATTCCAAAGAACGTTCTGGTTTAAACATAACAATTTTCAATAGATGATGCCAGACAAGTTGAAATTAAATAGGAGAGTTGATTAACTCCTGAAGCAAGCCACCAAAGTGAATGCTGAATTCAGTGTCTCTGGAGGACACTCTACATTGTCTTTGTAGAAGGTGTATGTTAGTGAAGTGCAAGTTAAAGTGGAGAAATTTAAGGATATCTACTATGTGTATTAAGTCACATTAAATGATTAAAAATCTTCCTCTGGATTTAAACTCAGGGAATCTATGAATCTAATTAAACATATCTGATGCAAGGGATAGGAATGCCCATTTTAAAGTAACAGCTTTCTGTCCTGACAGTATTTGTGTGATCGCCTTGAGTTACTAGGGTTCTGTACTGGTGCAATTTCAGTGATTTACCCTTAATTGATAACCTATGTTCTCTGGCATTTTTATCAGGTATGTATCACTGCAGAGACTTTTATCAGTTCCTCTCATGTTTAGAAAAGCTCAGCAGTGGTTGCATTTTTACATTACTTTGTTGTGAATCTATTTTAACACCCTTTAGGTACCCTTCTACAATAAAACAAAACACCGTTTTATCTAGTTCTTATATATTAGGCTACTATCAAATCAACCTCAGTTTTATGCCAGTATAAAATATTTAGCTGAATATCACTCTCATTGTATCTAACACTATAAAGTGCTAGCAACTCCTACTTCTATCTGAAAAAACCCAGAAAGATAAACGAGCAATGTGCTCCTGAGAGGCACACATCTAAATTTCAAGCCTAGTGACAAGATTCCCTTTGCATGCTTTGTCTCACAACTGACCTAATCTGTCACCAAAGTTGAGAGAACAAGCAGCCTTTAGAGTTGCATAAGGGACTGGAGACCCTTGTAAACAGAGAATGACATCTTTTAAATCTCACAGGCCTTTTAAAGGGAACTTCATGCAACTGCATTATCATGTCATAAGGGGAAAAGACATCTTGCCAAAATAGTTGCTCCTGATACCAAATTCTACAATCCCATCTTTTGGAGAATGAGCAAAGAATCTATAAGGTCTATTAGGAAATGTTGATTGTCTAAAATCTTCCTGTGTTTTGGAGGAGGCTTATACCTTTTCAGAGCTAGAAATGTCTCCAGTTTAAAAAAAATGCTTGCCATAATGAAATTTGTTAGACAATTACAGTTCAAGAGATGGAGTGAAATTACTGAGTCTGATGAGACGCATTTGGTGGCTTGTGGGACTATTTATTTCCATCCATGGGCTAGAAGTCCAGGTTCCAGTATTGAATGTATATGTGCTACACCATTTTCTGGAGGAACTGACTTCAGTTATCCATGTACCCCTTGGAACAAAAAGAAAACATCCCAGTTTGATGATTGTAGGGGTTAGTTCAGATGAAGCCACAGGAAGGAATAAAGAGTAGTATTTTTCTAGATTTATCTGCCGTGCTTGTGTGATTTTTGAATTTGCCCTGAAATAAGACTGCAGTCCTTACTATACCATATATATACAGACGATTTCACGATCATTATCTTTGTACATGGAAGAAAAAAGCACATCTTTATCTGAAAAAGTAATCCTAGTTCCAGAGAGAACAACTTTGAGGATCTGTTTTACCAGTATAGAGTTATTTAGTTTAGACATGTATGTCCAACCACGTACATAAAACAAAGACATATAAGTATGGCCATAGAATATTTTGCTACATTTTTTTTTTATGATTCTTCAACAGAAATTAACATAGTTTTAATTTATTTAGGCTATTATATACAAAGAAGAAATAGGTATCAAAAAATGTGTGTATAACATTTGCTGGGTACCTGAATACTGTTAGCAGAAATCATCTAAGTCCATTTATATGACTCTGTTCCTTATTTGGGAAAAGTTGTTGGCATATTTTTGTTGAAGTTGTCAGTAAATGATGTTTAAAAATTTAACATGCGTAAATATTTTGCTAGAGCTCCTAAGGTCTCCTTATCTTCATCCTGAAAAAATATTAGTTACTAAATTGATGAAACAAATTCCACAAAAGGACTTATTAAAAAAATCCAAAAGTACATATTGTTTCAGGGAAGGCAAGTGCCAATACTAATTGCCCTTTACAGTATTTCACAAACATAGATTAAAGGTAAACAAATTAAACATTTTTCATGATGATAAGGTTTCAAAGTAATTTACAGTTCATCTTAAAACAGGAAATGCTCATTTTTTTTTAGTTACTCCTTCATGCTTCCATTTTAGAATCGTACCTGACTTGAAACTGCGTAGGACCCTTAAATGTTTTTTAACCTACACGCCTTCAGAGATGCAGATTTTTTATGAGTTTGTATTTGCTTTAATAGATGTAAGGGAATCCTTTGAAAATATATTTTCTATTTAGCTAGATTGAAAGGTGTAATACTGAAAAAAAGGTACTGAATATTGAAGAACAGTAGCAATAGAAGCTTTACTCCTTGATCCCCAGATGAAGTTAGAAGGTGTATTCAGGGAAAAATAGTTTATTAGATTGTACTTTAAAGTAAATATAGTCTTAAAATCTGATAAAGTACTTGTATTTAAGGTAAGGAGGTTATTTTAGATGGTTGTGAAACATGTTTCTGCAGTATTTTGAAAATTATTTTACTGTAGCATTCTGATACCAAAGAGTTCTATGAAGACAGTCCCAGTAAATGTTACTGCTCCTTGGTAAAATGCATGATGCATTATTGGATTTTAGTCTGAGGTCTAAGAAACATTGTTTAGAAGACAAATTTAAAATCTGCATAAGAACTTTAAACTTGGCTTTAGTAAATACTGCCAGTGGTCTTCATTTTATCTGAATAGTTGTTTAACAGAACAACTGTGAACATATTTCACAATTTCTATGCTTAATTTGCAGCTTCTTTACATACAGTCAAAACATGCAGTCAAAGTATATTTGTGCATTTATACAAATGCTGAACTTCTCAGTGGTCATTCTACTGGTAGTCACATGAAGGACATGTTCATTTTCATTTGACATTTATGAGTCTTACAGCAAAACTTGCGCAAAGTATTGACTGCGCTATAAGCTTCCTTTCCTTTGGTACTACGCATTTATTTTTGGCACTTAGCTTTGAGCTGGATCAGCTTCCTAAAAGAGTTTACCCCTAGTTTCAAAAAATGTGCATATTGGCAGAGGGGATAGGGAGAAACCAAAGAGGAAGAGAGTAGTGAAGGAAAGTGGTACCACAATGTGTTGAATATAGATGACGTTAAGCTGAGAGGGATTACATTCTTAGTTTCCTGTACTTGATAGAATTTATCTCTGTCTCCAGGTCAACACCCAGCCTATGAAGGCAAACTGCCCTTTGCAAAGTGTAGATTGTACATGACAATGACTTTTATAGTAGTTATTCTGCTGTACAGTTCTTTTTCCTCATGTTAGAAAGATAAATGTTTATAGCAGTAGAAAATTTCAGCCCTGTACATCTGTTAGCTGAGAAAAAAGGGGAGAAGAAGGTATTTGTTTATTTTCCTTTATGTCTCATGTGATTATACATTTTTGAGTAGAAAAGACAGCTTCAGAAATGCTGGAAGTCCTGGCAAATTGAATACTCTGCATCTCATAAATTAATTCTCTGATGCAAAATAATTAAATAATGATTTCTTCAAAAAGAGTGACTTCAATAATTTGTTGGATATGGGGCCAAGTATAGAAGATAATAATTGTAAAAGTTTAATGAGCGTGATAAAGAGTAATTAGCAAAGTTCCTCTGTACTCTCTGCTTCTTTGTAATGAAAGAATTGACCCATATATTGATTAAACAAAATTTTAATAATTTTCATTTTGAGCTGTTAAAGTCGGGAATGTAATTTTAAAATTTCTTCTTTCTGTCATAGTTGATGACTTGTATGTTATCAGTACAACACCAAATTATTTTGCAAGGTTACTGATAAGAGCAAATTAATTCAGTAGAATAAAATGTGTAAGCCTTGTTTTGCTGTTTCATAGTATCATACAGTACCCAAATATAACGTATAGTTAGATCAGAGGCAGCTTTTCAAGCAGCAAAAAAGGATAGAATTGCCCTCCAGGATAAATGTATCTTGCCCAGGAGTAACTCTGGTCTTATTTAACAATTCGAATTCTAAAACTGTGTATTTTTAAAAAATATATCGAGAGGGAGACAACTGTACCGGCATCATTTATCTTTCAGAGAAGAATGCATAGAAGTCCTTTTGTTTATTTTGCTTGACCTTACAACAGATGGCCATCTGGATAACTGCTACACATGGTGCCAAAAAGCCGTTAACCACTAAAATAAATAAATAAATATAATTAAAAAGAAAAGCTGTCAAGGGTGTGTAATCACAGTTCTCAGAACAGATATAGGTCAATTATTGATTGTCAAGAAGCTTATCTTGCTTAAGTGTCTTGTACTAGGAGAGCACCCCCACTGCTTGATGCTCCTTGCTCGCACATTTTAGACTAATTTTATCTAACTTTTGCCTGATTGGGAAGGTGGAGTCTGTGAGTTCCTTTTCTGTTGATGTTACTATTATAGACAGATTATTTAAACAGTAATTCAACTTCTGTTCTCACTTTGCTCTTGAAGACAGTTTAATTCTCATGATTTCATTTGGAATTGCAAGTGCCTGAAAGCGTTGAAAACTAGGCTGTAATCCTGCTGAGCCTTGCCTGCTTATCTGAAAGAATACTGTAAGGTAAAATATATGGGGTAGGTTCAGGGACAATCTGTAGCTTTACAAAGCCACAGGACACCCTGGGTGAAGTACTATAAAACTGTAAAAAATATTGAAGTTCATTTTTCTCGCTGGCTTTTGCAATTTTATTTGTAATATCCAGTTCTTTCTGTTCACCCTTTGCTGAGAATGGAAATAACATTTCCTTTACTCTTTGAAAATAGTGTTTCTTACAGTATTTTGCATTGGGTTGGAAAATGTAGTTTTTCAGTGAAAAAAACCTAAATGTTCTCTGATTTATAATAGAAAACTTTTGAAAAAAAAAATAATTCATCTCTGAAACAAATTGATCTTTATTTTACTTTTACTATCTGATAATCATAGAACCATGGAATCACAGACTCGTAAAATACCAGGCTTGAAGGGACCTGAAGGATCATCTGGTCCAAGCTTGCTTCGCAAAGCATGATCTAGAAAAGATGGCCAAACACCCTGTCCAGCCAAACTTTAAGAGTGTCCAGTGTTGGGGAATCTACCACTTCCCTCGGGACATTATTCTAATGCTTGATTGTTCTTGTGAAAAATTTTCCTCTTGTGTCAAGTTAGAATCTTCTGAGAAGTAACCTATACCCTTTAGGTCTTTTCTATGTGACTCCTGGTAAAAATGGAATCTCTTGTCTTCTTTGTAACCACCCTTTAAATACTAGAACATGATTCAGCCTCAAGGCTGAATGAAACCAGTTATCTCACCTTTTCTCACATGGTAGGCTTCCCAGTCCTTTGATTATCTTGGTGGCCCTTCTCTGAGCCCTCTCCAGCCTGTCCACGTCTTTTTTGTATAGCAGGAAAGAAAGCTGAACACAGTATTCCAGGTTTGGCCTGACAAGTACTGAATAGAGTGCGATTACTTTGTCTCTGCTGGTGATGTCCTTGATGTTTCTTTGCCACAATAGCACACTGTTCATATTATATTGAACCTGTTGTCCACCAGGGGCCCCAGGTTCCTTCCCACAGAGCTTCTTCCCAGTTGGGTAGATCCAAGCATGTGCTGCACTCCTGCATTATGTTCACCCAGGTGCAAGAACTTACATATGTCTTTATTGAACTTCGTAAGGTTCTTATTATCCCACTTCTCCAGCGTATCCAGGCCTTCCTACAGGTGGCTCTCCTTTCCAAAGTGTGCCTTTCCCCACTCACTGTGCCATCATCGGTAAACTTCATCAGGGTACAATTTATCCCATCCCCTGTCAGCCAGTTCCCCACCCACCGTACAAACCACCTACTGTAATGTCCTCCTTTGAGATGACTCCTCTGATCTTAACCCAGAGGCATTCAATAGGGCTTCCTTAATTGCCATAGTTGAATTCTATACATTCAAGGTTCTCCTTAACATAGAACACGACAACTCCTCCTCCTCTTCTTCATTGCTTGTTTTTACAAAACAAAGTCTATAGCCATCCACTGCAATCCTCCAGTCATGTGAGATGTCCAATCATGTTTCAGTTATTCCTGTGACATCACAACTTTCTGACCGAGTGCAGTGGTCCAGTTTCTCCTATGTGTTCCACAGGCTGCATGCATGAGGTGGTTGGTCTTCTGGATCTCCTCTTGGGAGAAAGCTAAGGAACACTTGTGTCTGCTCTGGTTGGTCTCGCTTATTCCCCAATTGGTTGCAATAATGTGAGCATTGCCATTTTGGACCCCACTCCTCAAGTCCTTCAGCTTAAAGCCAAGTTGGCCACCCTGCTGCCAAAGATTCCCTTGCTTCCTCTAGACAGGTGGATTCCACTCTTCCTTAACAGCTGATAGTCATCAAAGAATGTCCTGTTGTCATAAAAGCCAAAATCCTCATGACAACACTAGTCAGGAAACCAGAAGTTGATTTGCATTATAAGTCTATTTCTGAGCACATATTTTCCTCTAACTGGTAAAATAGAAGAAAATATTCCTTGGGCATCAATACTTTCTCCTTGCACTCTGTGAGACACTGGTTTGATTAGAATGTCTCAAACATTTCCAGAATGCCCTAAACATTCTCTGGACAGGTTGTTCTATGGTTTGGTTGCTGTGACAATGGCCACTTCACCAAAGGAAAAAGTGCAGTGAAAGGCTGAACTTGGTACCTGGAGTTAAGTTCCTGAGTCAATCAGAGCGGTGGAGAAGCAACCCTTGACTGATCTGTAAACTCTTGGCCTAGCATTTTGGATGTAACCAATACAAAGGTCCCTCATGGACCCTCAAAGATCCCTGCTTGACATGCAGAGAGAAAAACCATGCCTTCAGCATGCCCCTTCTCACCTTTGATGCTAGAAAGGAGAAAGATACAATGCCTCCCTTTGCTTTTGAGGCTAGTGAGGAGGAAGGGGCATGAAATAGTGCTGTACAAAAGGTGTCTCCCTTGAGGACTGGTTGAGCACCTGCCACCCAACGGTCTCGATGACAGATGGATATCTCAGAGAACCCCCACTGGAACCAAGGGTGGTGATGCTTATCTCTCCTTCTCTTTTCTTCTCTTTCTTTTTCACTTTTCTTCTCTTTCTCATTTGTCCCTGTCCTCCCACAAACCGATGTCTACTTCCAAATAGCCACAGACATAGCCTGATAAAAAATTAAATGTAAAATAAAATTGATTTTTAAAAAAGGATTGCTGGTTTCACCTTAATTCAAACCAAGCTGGATTCACAAACCCTTTAAGGTGGCTTAAAACGCCCTCAGAGCTTTTTAGTACTCTGTAATTCTGGCCAGGTTCTGGCTTGCAGTGTCATTCACCCTTAAATGAAAGAGTAGCAAAGGGTAGTCATGTGTGCTCTTGTCAGGTTGTGGCACCCTCTTGGCAACACATCTGACTTCAGCTCCTGGAAGGCAGCATACTTCTTGTGGCTCTGTATCAGGCTCGCAGATGGGCTCATCAGTACCTTCTACCATCACTAAGAGAGTCACCCACTACAAGCAGTCATCATTTCTTTTTGTTGTATCCATTGTGTGCTGCTGATGTAGTTTCTCCTTACAGACCTTACTCATGGGAGTCTACAGCAGTTAAAGCCTCATATCTGGTTTTGCTGGAGGGTGGGTACTGAAGCAGAGTCCTGCTTTTATGGGTCACACTTTTCTCTGCTTCCCTAATCTAAGAGAAAATTCCCAAGATTTAAGAATGTTTCTCAGACTATATATTAGATAATAGTTACTGTCATAAAAATCCCTGTCCCCTTTTCTTTGATGGCAGGCTCCCACAGATCAGACTTTGCTTTGTGATAATGCACTGACACTTTTGAAAGGTGTCTGATTTCACTGAGTGAGACCTTTGAATTTTCCTAAAATCAGGTTCGTTTATGAAGTCTTAAGTTGATCCAAACTTATACCAAGTGAGGTAGCCACCTTTCTAGTCACCTTAAGACTCTGGGAATAGTTGAGTATTAGAATATTCAAGCTTTAGCTATACATTTGATTCTAGTGGCTTTGTTGCTTGTGTCACTTATAAAGTAGTAAAGGCTTTAGACTGCACTAAACTAGATTTTAATTTCCCTTACTCAACTGTTACAACATACTCACTAATGATTAATGTAATTTTTATTTTGTAGCCCAATTATTTTTCATGTGAAATCCGTTTTGAAAACGAGCAGGGAAACCTAAACTGTTAGAAACAAACCCGGATTTTCCAGCAAATTCATGAGTAGAGGATGATTCTTTTTGTCTTAAAAGCATATTCTTTTGGCTTACATGCTTGCAAGCATTCCCGATGTTTCTTCTGACAATACCTCATATTATTACTACTGACTCTATATGTTTGACTGTTTGGATACTTGTTATGCATAACTAGAAGGTGGTTGTGAAACAAACAACACAGGTTTAATCAAAGTAGGATTATAATTTTATGCAACACCTGTTCCAACCAGCTGCCCCTGACTGTTGTGTCTTATTCTCTGAGTTCTCCCAGAATACACAATAAAGTAGTTTTGAAAACAAAGGACAGTCTATTTTAGTTTTGCTGGAATAGACATTGAACAACAGAAATGTGAAATCTTTGAAATATGCACTCAGACTCTACAAAAAATAAGAGGAAAGTCTTGATAACGAAGAAGAAATCACTACTTTTAGAAGCCTGAAAATCTTATTTGCTTTGAGGTACTATACATGCTATTCTGTCTATCCAGGATTCTGTAGAGAGAGGATGATCTTTATTACTGAGTCTTGTTACTAGCCGATATTTTTCAACGATATTTAATCCTCTCTGCCTGAAAAAAGAAAAAAAAAATCTTCTAGCATCAAGAGATATGCTTCATTACATGTTCAGCAGAAATTGTTTCCTCACTGTGGGAGGGACTGTTCCTCCAACATCCGTGAAGAATATCCTTCAGGCTGATTGTTTTTCTTCCTAGAGGCATAAGATCCATTAGTTTTATATATTTTTCTTTTGGCACTGCAGATACCCCATAAATTTATGCTCTGTATCTGGAGAATGGCAAGAGTGTATCTGGGCAAGAGAAAAAGAGAAAAATGGCAGACAATGGAGAGGGCAGGGTGCATAACAGATTCCTCTAAAATCTTTTATTTGTGGGGTAAATTAGTCTAATTTTTTTTTGTCTGTCCCATGTGAAGTTCCAGGTCGAATATTCCTTGCTAATTGTTTTTTCCCCCTTACAATTTCCCAGGTTTTAGTTTTCCTTTGGGAGATGAAATTAAATACCATAGTAAACATATAGATTTTCCACAGCATTCCAAAGAAACAGTAAATCGCTGCAGAAAAATAGCTAAGCAGACTGGTTGTTTGCTTCAGATTCTGGAAAGTTCATACACTTTAATGTAGTGATTTCAAGTTCCAGAAAAAGCTCTGATGTTGTTTCTTGATGCAGAAAAATCTAGGAGAACCTTCTTGGTCCCTTGTTGAGACAAACAGACCAGAGTTGCCTGAATCTCCTTTGTACAAGCCTGAAAATTTTAAGGTCACAGTGCGATCATTTCTGAATGTGCTAAAATTTTTTTTTCATCAAAGAGGTTCTGAGCTGCATCCTAGAGAATATTTCATCTTTAGCAGAGTGTAATTCATTTAAATGTAGGATTTATTTAACATCTAAGACTCTGTTGTCTCAATCTGTTCCTGCAATTTGCTTACTGCCCAAATTATTCTCAATGACACTGATCTCTTCTCCAGATAAGTCTGGTGGAATCCTGTGGTACAAGTTGAATGGGTATTTTACTATAAGTTGAGTTTTACTGCTTCAGTTTTGTTTAAGTTTATTCAAACTGTAGCAAAATCAATAATTAAAACTGTGCAATAAATGATACAAACTATAGCATATCTGTATGTTGTATGTCATCAGTATAACAAATCCTGTGGAAATGCAGTTCATTACGTTGCCAGAGATAATTGCTTAAGATGAACTAATAACGCAACTGAGGAAGCACTTCCATTAGTGTAACGAACAAAGGAAATCAGTTCTAAAGGATTTCACTCTACTGACAAAATTAAAAAATCTTCCTTAGCTCAAATTTTGAAGAATATTTAGAAAAGAGGACTACAAGCTTTGAAGATAATGAAAAACTTTTGCAGGAAAACTATGTATTTCAATTTTTTCTTACAATAAGTTTTACATTTATAGTTTCTGTTCTATAATGTTTTTTATTTCGAAATATTTGGAATTACTGTGTTTAAAAAATTTAATAAGTATCTGTCAATGTAATAGCATTCTGGAACCAAAGAAAAGTGAAAGAGAATTCGTCAGGTAACTAGGATAAAAGTTACTGGTATTTTGGAAATCTCAAGACACATCTTCTGGCCTCTGGTACCCACTATGCAGGGAGAACACTGTGCCTGACTAAAAGTAGGTATTTTAAAAGTGGAATCTAGACCTAAACTTTGGTGACTGTGATGGAGATAACACAGGACTCTAAGAAATATGACTGCAATAAATTGCTGTAGTGGACATATTTCAATATCTTAATCATAAACGTTGTCATTTGCAAAAAAAATACTTGTAATTTGCCTTTGCTAAATGTAAAGATATCTGAATTAGTGAGCTATTAATACCATCCTCTGAGACTTGGAAGAAAGATATCAGGTACTGTATTAAAATTCTGAGTAGTAGTGAGACATTACCTATACAGGAGTCACTTATCTGTAAAAAGAAAATGCAGCAGGAAGGAATGAAATGAAGGTAAAAAGATAGCTCGTACCTGATGCTCTGAGCAAATACAGTGTATAACCAGGAGCTTGGCTTTGCAGTGGTACAGCTGAGGAGGTAGGGGAAGCATTGCTGAGCTTTCTGTAGGATGCTGGGGCACAGAGCTTTGTTACTCTTGTCACGATCTACTCAGGTGAAGTGATCTGAGAGGAGCAGGTGCGGCAGGGTGATGGGCCAAGCAAGGAGGCTGTGCCTTGAATACATCATCAGGCATCAAGCATCTGCCTTTGAGAAACAGCCTTTTCAACAGAAACTTTGAAAGGATTTCTTTCAGAGGCTGCTCTGCACAGCTGCCCTTACGCCCTTTTTCCTCAGTTTAATCAAGAATACCATTTGCTCTGTTGACAGTAGGAATGGATAAACCCCCTAAGAATGGTCTCTGTACGTATACGGTCACCGTAAGCCTTTTAAGTGTATGCACTCTAGATTGTATCTATCCCTCTACCACAAGATTTTTCTTTCTCTTCAGTCTTGTACGTTTAGCAGAAAAATAGAGGTTTATTTGCATGATTAACAGCGTCCTAGTTTCTCTTGGTTTATGGAAGCTTCTTGCCCTAAGAATTAGTAAGAAATGAAGAACAGATTTTGAATATTCTTTTGCTAAGAATCAATTTTTGTTATGAGTGTCAGTTCAGGGAAATCTTACTGGGCATACTTAAGCCCTGCTGACTTTAAACTCAGCACATACTCGAATATTTTCTCAAACAGGAGCCGGTGTTGGGTTGAGCATGACATCTAATTGCTTACTTGTGTGAATAAATGTTTCACAATCTGTCCTAAGTGTTCAGTGGTGCTTATTTGACTTTTTACACTTCTTACAGCAAGGCTTAGACAACTTCCAAGATCAAGCCCATGTAGTATTCTCCTCAGGTCTGTGTCCCTCCTGGAGATCAAGGAAGCCTACTTTAAAGAGACTTTGAAAGGCAGAGCTACAATGACATATCTCCTGACACGAAGATATGTTTTCCTACCTCATCTATTCTTCCAGTGAAATCTGAACAGAGAATACATATATTCTTCCCAGCCTGTGAAGGTATAATTTTATTGATTTAAACCCTCATTACTGGAAGTGAAATGTTTTATCTAAAGGTAGTAGTTCAGGTTATTTAATAATTTTATCTTCATGGCTTATAGTGTTTTTTGGTTTATTACTCTCTTTTATAAGTTGGAGAAAGAGATTCTTTTTTATTACAGCTGGAATTTATTCTGTATATTATAAACAGTAATTTTGGGGAGTAAAATTTCCTCTTTACTTTCTTTTCGTATTTTTCGAATTAATATAAGGTTAGAGATGTTCACAAATTCCCATTTCTAATTATTTAGTTACCAGTACCATTAATTTCTTGGGAGACTATTGAGCTAAGAGTGCTTTGAGTTTTCTTCTGTTATATTTGTATTGATGTCTCTGTAGCCAGTATATTTCTATTTGGCATCTGTACAGAAAAGCCTTACTCCAAAGTATATAGCTTTTTGTTTCATTTTTAAGGATAAATTTTTTTCTGTTACTGTTAACCCTTTCTGATTTGTAGAAGATTAATGATATTTAATAGCATAGTTTCAATAATCTAGCTTTGCTTTTCATTGTTATAGCCTGGGAATATTTATTCAAAGAAGGATTGTAATATATATTGTTTTCTTAATCATTGTTATCCTAAATGTAATTCTTTCATGAAAGATACTGGTTGATAAAACACTGAAGAGACAGAATAAATGTTCCTCTATTAGATGCCTTCTAAGGATTCTGTGAGTAATTCCAAAGACAAGAATAGTTTTGACAAAAACCCTATATTATAGTACTTTTGCTTTTGATCAAAACCCAAAGCAGTTAAACTTAAAAGAACATTAATGGAAAAGAAACAGAGAGGCCACTTTGAGTTCATTTGGCCTTCTTTGTCATTGATTAGGTTACAAATACACAGTTAAATATGTCATTTTTGGTGTTATAAGGAAGGTTTGAATGGCTACCAGTACCTTCTCTTTATGCTTTGTTTATCTGTCAGAAAAAGTAGTTGGGAAGGGGTTCCACAGAGAAGCATGGCTGAAAATGTGTCTGTTTCCAACACTAATGGTTTGTCTATTAAAATACTTTCTTTATCCCTACTTACTTTGCTACATTTATATACTTAGATTGTCACAGCCGCAAAGCTTTTGTGTCTATAGATACATGTTAATTCCCTTTGATTTCTGTGAGAAAACCACCGAATTGGAACATAAAGTACTTTTGAAAACTCCTCATTTTTTTCTAACCTGACTTCCTGAGGAAACTATGCTTGGACAAAATCACTTTTTCCATGGACAAATCCTTTGCTTTTAAACTTATTGGTGAATTTTCTTCAATTTTCAACAGGGTGATTACAGAGTCGAAGGTAATGATGTTCTTAATCACTTCTTGTAATATATGGCGAAGTAGATTAAGCATACTATGTCAGTTCCTTGTCTGAAGAAAAGTTTTCAGACACCTTTGTAAAAGTAGCATGGGTATCACGAAAAAAAAGTCAATCAGACCTAGTTTCTTAAATAGGAAATTCAGACAAAGTCAAGATACTAATTGTTCTGTTTTGAGCTAAATAGAATCAGTTTTCTAACTTTTCAGCTGAGTGACTTCATTTTTTGAGAGTTAATTACATGTTTTCAGACAGTGTCTGTCTCTAGAAATTATAACACCAGGCACTGGTATTCAAAAAGGCCTTTGCTTATGTCTGTACCTATGGAGATGAAGGTCATCCTCAAGTTGATCAAATGCGATCAGTGAAAGGGGAGGAAAAGAGTCGTAACTGCAGGTAAAGGCAGACAACACAGGTGACTCGAAACTGACCAGCAAAATATTCCTTTCCATATACATCATGTTTGGCATAAAACTGAGGGATCATGAGGGTCAAGCTCTCTTCTTTGATGACCAATGTCTAATACGGCCCTTGTCTGTCTTTTTGCATCTGATCCCAGATCTGTGTGTTCCTGAATCCATTTCCTGAGTCCAGCTCCTATCTGCCACTGAGTCCAGTCCAGGACCTGTTGCCCACATCTCTTCTACAGCATCAGTGGTGATGTAGTCATTGAGGAGGGTTTGATTTCATATATGAACATATATTTATTCATTTTCTTGTTAATAATTTTTTATTATTATAATATTATTTCATTTAATATTTTTTAGTTTTTACTTCCAACCTGCAAGTCTCTTTCTTTCATTTCCTTTCTCCTTTCCCTCAGGGGAGAAAGGGGAAATTGGGTTCAGAACTGCTTGTGTTTAGCTGCCAGTCAGGCTGGGCCAAGGCTAAACAGCTCCACTAATCCATGTGAAATATTGCTTCATTTGTTCTAGAGCTGATGGACCAGTTAATTTGCTTTTTCAAGTGGTTATATTATACAAGGGTGATTTCTATAAATACTTTTCCTCCAAAGCTATAATGGAAGTCATAGTGGCAGTCAGGAACTGCTGAAAGAACGGAAATAAAAATGGTCTTCATAAGCAACAAAAAAAATAAAAAAATTCGAGACCTTTGCAAATATGTCCTTACTGCTTATGGATTCAGAACATATCCAAACTCTGACTATTTGTTGATTTTATAAAATTTTACATAGGTTCAAAATGGCATTACGCTAACTAATTATCTTTAATCAGTACTCCAACATTCGTTTTGTCATTTGGCATGTAAATATCATTAATCTTGTCATTAACTTTACACTTTTTTCTTCAGCTATAGAAGGTCAAAACTTCAGCTGGAATTGAATGTTATCTTGATTTGAAAGTCTAATATTTAATGTGCATAGAAAACATGTCAGACAAAAAATCTCTAGACTTTTGCTTTTACTTTCACCCTTTAACATCCTGAATATAATACTTCTAAATTTTTTGAAGGAAGTCTTTCTGAGATGATGTCTAACATGGCAGTTGGTTCAACTCCATGCAAAATGCTGTAATCACTATGACTTTATTTCAATATGCAGTGAAGAAGGTTATAATTCACCCTGCATCTTTTCTGATGTCAACCTTAATGGCTGAGCTATGATCTGGAAAGTGGAAAACACAAATTTGTCTCCTTATGCTGCCTGAAGAAGCTTTATTACCAGTCACTTAAGAAATCACCCTAATTCCTAAAAAATTTAATAAGGATATGTTGGCAGGAAAAATATAATTGGCAGTGTCATTGTGTACAATAAAGTATGGGAGTCATTGTGTCAGTTAATCTTTGTTATGTCACTTTCTCATTACATTTGCTTGATTCTACACCAAAAATGATTACAATACTTGAAGAAAAGAAAGACCAAATCAAGTTGTTGCTCCAGTTTAGCTGAAGGAGAAAGTGAATTAAATTACATTGCCAAATCTAATATTAAGCTGACATTAAATTTGAGCTTATCTAAAGGCCAAGGAGAATAAGATTCTTGTAGTGAAACTTCAATGAAAGAAACACATGATATTCATTTTAATAACATCAGCTTTATTCCTTCTGTCTCTATGTAGTAATATGTATCTATGCTACAGTGAGCACAACTGCAGCTAATATTTGTATGACCTTCAGTATTATGGTAATTTATTTAAATATTCTTTGTTAATTAAGAATATTTCACATAAAAGGCAACTAAATTACTTTTACCAATTAATTATATTGGAGTGATCAATTATCATAATCAACAAGCATTACAGAAATAAAATAAGAAATGATTTGATGATTTTAAAGGTCTTTTGCAACCTAATAGATTCTATGATTCTATCCTATGAGTCTGAAATGCCAGCTGCTCTGGTTTAGGCTGTTTTATAATCCTCGTTGAAAGGAATAACTGTTCTTAAGGGCAAACCCTTTTATGTGCTGTTCAGTTCTACATACAATTGTAATAGGATCTTCATTAGCAAGGAAATTAATATCTTCAAAAGTATTGTTCATTCAAAATTTCAGGAAGTATACAGGGTACATATCTGAGCATTTGGCCAATATTCACCTTTACAGCTGTGAAAATAGAACTCTCCAAGATTTCTATAGCAACTCAAAAAAAACTAAGCTTCTTCTGTTGTCTCAAACTAGAAAAAAAAAAGTGCTGGGAGAGTGGAAAGGAGTAAATAATAGACTATTGAATAAGTTCTTCAAAAGCATGCAACCAGTCCAAACTAAAGATGAAGATACATGATCAAGAAATTAAAAATGTAAAAATATTTGATGTTGCCTTAAGGGTTTTGGTAATTGCAAGTAATTAGGCAAACCTGTTTGGTAGTTTCTAACATTGTACTTACACAAGAAAATCCAGGTTCTTCAAAACCAAATTTGAGGGAATTTAACAATCTCTACTGTATTTTCACTAGCAACAGGTTTCAACAGCAGATTGAAAAGATAAAGTTATGCTCAGTTGGTATAGAAATAAATCCAGTTGCTTTTTCTTTTATTACATGTTCTCGCAGTCATGGACCATATCTCAACACAAGAGATGAATGAAGCATTGATCATTAATGTACACCTACTGCATACCTTTTTAGAGATCTGTAAATGGGTTAAAGTGTTGGAGAATGGTTGTGGGAGCGTGGACATGGCTCGAAGGAGGAGCTCTGTGAATCGGCTCTGGTAAAAATCAACTGAGCTGGGCTGTGACAAAAAGCACTGAGGATTTTGCTGAGTCACACTACAAGGAGGGAGGCTGTGAGAAAATCCCCAAGATAAGGTCAAGAAGACCTTGTAACAGATAGACAACTTGAGGAAGCAGGCCAGAGTGAGACCGGGACCTGAGCATATAGCAGTAGCTGCAAGTAGGAGGAACAAGTAGGAGGAGAAAGTAGGAGGAACATGCTAATGTAACCTTAGAGCTTTGAAGAGGGGCATGATAGTATAACTTTTAGAGTTAAGTTAGTGATTATAGGGCTTTTGGAGCCAAACTAAAGATTATAAGACAAGTGTATGTAAGGGGAAATGATTGTTAGACAAGCCAATGATTGTTAGATAAGTAGACATAACTTAAGTAGACATGGGCTATGGTGTAGTCGTGAATGAGCTTCGCAATAAGCCAGAACTTGCTCTACCACTCATATTGAGTTTATTGCATGGTTCTCCTCGCTCGTCACATTAAAGATCTGGTACCTGTGGCTAGTCTAACCATGAGGTAACCATCTTTTCTAGATAGCATGGAGTAGGAAAGGGCACTATTGATTCCCAGGAAAAACCGTGACACTTTTATTCTGATGAAGTTACTTTTATAAATACAGAAACATTAAAGGTGATAGAAACTTCTTTCATGAGGAACCAGTCCACAGAAAATGAAGGCTTTTCCTTCTTTTCTTCCTTCCTCTCCTTCCTCTCCTTCCTCTCCTTCCTCTCCTTCCTCTCCTTCCTCTCCTTCCTCTCCTTCCTCTCCTTCCTCTCCTTCCTCTCCTTCCTCTCCTTCCTCTTTCCTTCCTTTCCTCCTTTCTCATTTAAGTTGACTTCTGATCTCATTTACATCAACATAAAAAATAGCAGTGATTCTGACCTGAGAGCACTTTTTTCCTTCAAAAAGAAAAGTTCATAACAGAACTTGGAAGACTGAACGAAGAGCTCTGTCTTGGATAAAGAAGGACAGAAAGGGAATAGAAAGCAGCTGAAGCAAAAGGACGTTTTCTTATTTGTGCTTTGCACTGTGACTCCAGCAAATCACATACCTCTGAGCCTGCACTCAGAAAAATAATCTGCGTGTGATGTGTGCTACAAAAAGCTCAGCGAAGCCTACCACAGCTCTGAAACAGAGGTCTAGCATTTTAAATTAAGCAACTATTTTTCAACAGAAAAGAGGGCCAAGGCATAAAGACACTTCTGGAATATTCATTGGGCATGTTTATTGCTCATTAATTTTTATATCTTTAATATCTTACATGTAGTTTTAATTTTGTTTTATGTATAGTTATATGATTTTATAGGTCCATATTATTTTATATTTTTTATTTATATACATACATAACTGTGCTTATCTATTTTTATATCTTTGCACTTACATTTACTTCTTTATAAAAAAGCACACCCACCAAACAATCAACTCTATTATGATCTCAGTCAGAAGTGGTGATGTTCAAATAATAATGAGAAGGTTATTCTCTCATGTGACCTGGAACTGCAAAGAGTAGAACATTCCTTCTGAAGAGGAAGGCACTCAAAATCTTGCCAGATCATCCAAAAAAACTGCAAGAGAGTGCAGGAAAAGCAGAACTGAAAAAAATGGAAAATTACTAGATTTTTTTTTTTGCTTGCATTTTTATTTTTATTTTTTAATAACAATATTGCATAATGTATTTGGTTTTATTCTTATTAACTGCTTACTGAAAGTGACATAGTAAAATTTCCAAATGCTTACAAAATATTTTTCTTCAAACTTAATAATTGGACATGACCACTCTTTACTTTCAGGGGGTTATTACTGTTTTCACAATAGCTGGTATATTTGGAGATGAATGTAAAATGAAACCCAGCTGCAGCCATTCATCAGCTTCGTCTGTGGTGACCAACAAAACAACTGGGTCATGTCACTTTGAAAAAGTGCTATCATGCATAATACATGCTTTTAGTTCTTCAGCTCATGTCAATTCTACAGCAGCTCCTCTTTTTTTAAGCAAGTTTCTTCTATAAAGTAAAGGAAAAAGACAAATTGCCCTTGGATTGGCTGGCTTCCTTGGTGCCTTTACAGGATGCCATGTCTACGCTTGAGAAATGACACATCTGAAGAGATACTTCATGTTAGGATGATAACATCCCAACAAGAAATTTGTGGTTGTCACAGCTCAACTTTGTTGCAGATATAGGGAACATGTTTGGAAAAGCAGTCAGATTTTCTGTATTTCTTTGACAAAACTGCTAAAACAAGTTACATTTCAGCAAAAGGGAAACAAAACCAAATTTAAAAAGGAGAATGAGGAGAGAAGGGAACACAGTAACAAGGACTACTCAAATGTAGGTTATATTCTCTTCATCTCCTCAGTTCTTTTGACATTCTTGTCACCAGACACTGACAGTTCTGTGCTTTCTCTGTTCTAATCTATTCTATGAATTCCACAATCCAGAATTTAGATTCAATGACAACACTTGTATTTTAATTTAAGGTTGGATCTGTATTAATAAGTTCAGATAATCAGGATAAATGGAAAACATCTCTGAACTTGAAAGTACTTTTGACCAGGCTGGTTTGACAAGGATACAAAGGAAAAAAAAAAAATGAGAAGAGAAGCCCTAAACACAAAAGAATTCAGTAATGATCTTGTCTTCTCAATCTTCCTAAAAACCCAAATATGGTCATTGAAACATTGAAAACAAGTTGCATTGTTATTCGTACTCAGAATTTTCCTACCATTGTGCAGCTGGAGATGAGTTTGAACCACAGTTCATTACAATTTCTCTTCCTTTAATGCACTGAGACAGTTGATATAATTGTTTATTCCTTTAAAACGTGTTTGTGCTTGTTTTCCTCTCTTCTGGTCCTACTGGCCTTGTTAGAGACCTCAGTCCATGGCTTATTTCTCCTAAAATTACACTCATTGCAAAAGGTTGTGAGATTAATTTTGTACAGATAAGTTAGGAGTAGTTTTCCTGAAATAATGATACTAAAATTTGTATGAAAGACACTTGAGTGAATGCAGCTTCCCTCTTTGTGTCCCAGTTTCTTGGCTTCTCCATGGAAAATTATACGCATTCATGATAAAATTAGTTAATTGGCATAATACATAAATCATTATCTTCTATGAAGAATATAAGGAAACCCTTCAGTCAAAGCAACTCTAAGGTGAAGTTATCAAAGTATAAAGAATACTTTTAAATTACGATTCCTTTATCTCTACTGAAATAAAGTATCTCGGGGAGGAAAACAGAAGGATTAAGCCTGTAGGGCTTAACCCCTCAAGGGGTTTTGTAAGCATACCAGTGGAATAATTAAAAGTCAATAAACAAATGAGAATTTAGAGCTCTTAAGTAAAACAACAGCAATTTTTTTCAGATCTGAATCTCGTTATATATAGAGTTTTTTCTACTGACCTACCTGGAATCTGACTGACTATTTCCACAATGCCACATATTTTTGTTGCCTGTAGTTGCATTCCATACTGAATGTTATTTTAGTACGACTCGATAGTCACTTTGGAATGAGCTATTGTTATAAAATTTATCTGTTATTTATCTGCTGATTTTACAAGTATACATTTTTTTTCCTATAAATTCTCTAACACAGAGCTGTGGGAGCAAAGGTATCTTGTTAATGGATCCTGAATAATACATGCTGATTTGCAAACTCTGTATAACCTGTGAATTTCCATAGAATGTCATGTGCCAAAAAAGTTCCTGATATTTCCCAGTTATACAGACTTCTATGGCTTGGTTCTACTGAAGTATATTTGCCTAAAATTTAAACTTGGAAATACAACACAGAGACAGTGCCTACTATAGCTGTATGAATTGCCACCAATGACATTATCTTCACTCTTTCTCACTATTTCTAGATCCTGAGGGGAAAATACACACTTATTTTCTTAGATTTTCTGTATACTACAGCATTCTCATTCTTGTTTGTCTCCTGACCAGCAATTGACCTTGGTAAGATGCTACGTTGATGTTTTCATTACATAGTTACACAACAATATTATAATTTTTTTTTGAAGAAAGACCTCCGAATAAGTGTCTCAAGTGAACACGACCAGGAAAGGATGAAGTACCCAGTTCTTTGTGTTTGTTTAGCACTTAGTACTTTGTAGATAATGGGTTTAGCCAAAACAAATAGCAAATAATAATAGCACTGAACATTCTGCTTATTTTATACTATACTCTTAATAACATAAGAAAATGGAGTGGTTCATTCCTTTTATTATGCCCATTTTCTTCACAAGTGGTGAATTAAAAAGATTATTGTAAATGTTAGTGTTGTCAGCTTGGTAGAAAGTACTTCATCTTTCATCTTATTAAGGTGCAAAATATAACTATGTCATTGTCTTCGAAGTTAGTTATAGATGTATCAGCTGAAGGGGAAAGTGGAAAGGAACCTACAGTAATGGTGAATGGGAGGCTTTTAATTGAGGAAGTCAGTGGTCAACAAGCTGTTCCATGTCTGATCAGTATCAATTCCCTTTAGTTATTCAGTGAAATAGTGGTAACCTTCATAAAGAGGTTTCAACTGAAGTAGTTGTAATCTACAACAATTTTGGACTTACCTTAAGTCAGAAATGCCTTTCTGATACCATTGTCACTATTGGTGGAGTCAACCAGTCTACACCTAGGATTATCTTTTCCAGGTGTTGCCTAATTTTCTATTACAATGGAAAGATTTCTTAAATTTCCAAGAAAACACGTCAATCAAGCATGTAACATATTTTTTTCTGAGTGAATGAGTGTAGTTTTGCACAAGTGAAAACACATCTGCTTGCTCTTCTCGTGCCATCAGCAGCACAGCAGCAGTGAGGTATTCATAGATATAACTAAACCACAACACAGATAAGTACTGTTCTCCTCTGTCCTATAAGTTCTGTTGTTAATGAGTGCATGTCTGATCTCATACAAGCACACATACAGAGTAGGGCAGAAGAAATTTATTGCAGGAAGTTGGTAAGCAGTAGAGACATTTTTAAAGGCTGGTCAAATTATGAGGGAATATTAAATGCCTGTTCAACTACATTATCAATAGCAAATGTTTAGGATACTTTCACAAGTGGCTATATGGAATCATATTTTATAGCACAACGATGTGGAATGTATGGGAGATAACTTCCTGGCATAGCTGATGTGTGAGCTAGCAAGGGAAGGCTAGCTGGACTTGTTTACGAACAGAGAAGGACTTGTGGGTGATGTCATGGTTGGAGGCCATTTTGGACATAGTGATCATGAAATGCTAGACCTTATGATTCTTGGAGCAGTGAGGACAGGGTACAGCAGAACTGTCACCTCGAGCTACCAGAGGGACTTTAGCCTGTTGAGTAAGGGCAGTTACTCTCTGGGTACCCAGCCCCTGAGCTGGAAGACAAGGATGGGGAGCAGAATGGAGACCCCATAACTCAAGAGAAAATGGTTAACGACCTGAAACACCACTGAGACATATACAAGTCTGTGGGGCCAGATGGGATCAACCCAAGAATACTGAAGGAACTGGTCGAAGGGATCATCAAGCCACTTTCCATTATTTATCAGCAGTCCTGGATAGTTAGGAAGGTCCTGTTTAACTGGAGGTTAGCAAATGTGACATCCATCTACAAGAAGGTCCAGAAGGAGGATCGGGGGAGCTACAGGTCTGTCAGCCTGACTTGGTGCTGAGGAAGGTTTTGGAGCAGATCATCTTGAGTTACATCATGTGGCACTTACAAGATAACCAGGTGATCAGACCTAGTCAGCACAGGTTTAAAAAAGGCAAGTCTTGTTTGACTAACCTGATCTCCTTCTATTACAAGGTGATCTGCTTACCGGATGAAGGAAAGACTGTGTTTTTTGTCTACCTAGTCTTTAGCAAAGACTTTGACACCATTTCTCACAGCAGTCTCCTGGAGAAACTGACTGTTCATGGCCTTGACAGGGGTACTCTTGACTGGGTTAAAAAGTGGTTGGATGTCTGGGTCCAGAGAATTGTGGTGAATGGATTTAAAACCAGTTGGCAGCTGGTCACAAGCAGTGTTCCCCTGGGCTCAGTGTTGGGGCCAATTCTGTTTAATATCTGTATCAATGATCCAGATGAGTGCATTGAGCGCACCCTCACTGAGTTTGCAAATGACACCAATTTAGGCAGGAATTTCGATCTGCTTGGAGGAAGGAAGATTTTACAGAGAGATCTGGACAGGCTGGATTGATAGACCAAGGCCAGCTCTGGGAGGTTCAACAAGGCTAATTGTTAGGTCCTGCACTGGGTAACAGCAACCCTATGAAACGCTACAGGCTTGGGGACATACGGGTGGAATGCTGCCTGGCGGAAAAGCACCTGGGGTTTTTGGTTGCCACCGGTTTAATGTGAGCCAGTAATGTGCAAAGGTGGCCAAGAAGTTCAACAACATCCTGGCTTGCATCAGAAACAGTGTGGCCAGCAGGACTAGGAAAGTGATTGTGCCCCTGTATCTGGTGCTGGTAAGGCTGCACCTCGAATACTGTGTTTGACCCCTCACTGTAAGAAAGACATGGAGGTGATGGAGCATGTCCAGAGAAGGACAACAAAGCTGGTGAAGGTTCTGGAGCACAAATTATATGCAGAGTGGCTGAAGAAACAGGGCTTGTTTCATCTGAAGTAAAGGAGGCTGCGGGAAGACCTTATCGCTCTTTACAGCTACCTAAAAGGAAGTTGTAGTTAGGCAGGTGTTAGTCTGTTCTCCCAAGTAACAAGTAATAGGATGACAGGAAATGGCCTCAAGTTGTGCTAGGGAAGGTTTAGGCTGGTTGTTAAGAAATGTTACTTCATTGACAGGGTTGTTAAGAATTGGGACAGACTGCCCAGGGAAGTGGTAGAGTTATTATCCCTGGAGGGATGTGTAGATGTGGTGCTTAGGGACATGGTTTAGTGGTGGACTTGGCAGAGTTAGGTTGGTGGTTAGGACTTGATGATCTTAAAGGTCTTTTCCAACCTAAACCAGTCTGTGATTCCATGATATGTGTGTCTTTGATACAACTGTTGCAGGGTATATGGTCAAAAGATTCTTCCAGAATGATTCTGCATGGTATGTTTACAGTTGTGAAATAGACACTGACTAACTTAGGACTGTCTTTGACCAGTTGGATTTTGAGGAGCATCTTATCTTACAATCACGAAGGAAAAGCATAATTAGATCTTATGAATATATTGTTTCCTTGACATTGTCTTTGTCTTGGCTTTAAACAGGGCTTCCTTCTTAAATGCATGGCTTTATTTCCAAAATGTGCGGTTACTCTTTGGCATCTAGAAAATTTGAAATAATGTTGACCATAAAGCTTAGAATACTGAAAACCTGATACTTGATTCAATGATTTTAAAACACTCTCTAGGATAGGAAATAATCTCCTTTGGTTAGGTTCTATAACAAAGCAGCTCAACAGAAATGGAAAACAACAGTTCCCAATCAGCTTTTTGAATAATACGTAAGTTATTATTGCAGGATAGGTATTCCATATGTTCATCTAAAGATTTTTGGTTGAACCTCAACATCACACATTCTCCAGAGGATGTTGTTACAGAGAAGGAACAGTAGAAAGTGCTTTATGACATTATAAAAAAAGTTACAAAATTTAGTTTAGTTGTTAATTCTATGAAATTACATTCTTCTTAAAGAATATATGCTGGCTAAATTTGATATCATGGTTCTTTTCATTATCTTGCCTTCCTTCTTATTGTGCTAACGCAGAAACCTTTTTCTGTTAAATATTTAGTGTTTCTTTTGTTACTTCAATAAATTTCAAATGCAACATTAACAAGGACACGCACTCATGTAATAGCATCTTTGCTTTTATGAGCCATGTCCCTGTGTCTCTCCATGTGTGAAAAGCTATTTAGGTTCTAGAAGAGTTTGTAGAGGCAGTGAGTACCCACCTTAGGACTGTAGTAGACAGCCATAACGTGCCATTCCAAATAGATAACAGATGTTGTGCTTAATTTATGTTATTTTTTCTGAAACAAACAGTGTTTTGGAAGTCATGTGTCTGGTGACTGATTGTCTAATTTTTATGGACAAGAAATAGATGTCTCCTTGTGTTTTCAAACTATTTTGATTAACTGTTGACTAGTTATCGTGTAAATTTGATGGGTTAAAATGCCATTAACAAAATAGTAAAAGAAATGGTTAGTTTGTTGCTCATTTTAAAAGAAACATTTATTTATCTTTAGCTTATGAAAAGACTTAAATTAATTACAGGCCCACATTGTTTACCTTAAAAGCATTCAGGAAAAGAGCAAATATAGAGAGTGTATTAGAGAAATGTTATGTTCCTTAGTGACAGCCTTTATGACTACAGGCAGATGTGATGGACAGATGGGTGGACTAACAGAACTAAGTGCATTATTAGCTGCTCAGACATTTGTTGAATGTCAGCCAAGACTACTGAAATATAGCAATAGACTATTGTTAAACATATCCCTTAAGGAGAACAACTACATGCATAAAAAAACATGCGTACTATTTTTGGTTAAGATGCAGAGATAGAAAAATGATTATACAAACCCATATCAACCACATTTTTTAAGCAGTTGAAAAAGTTTATTTGCTTTTAAAGTGGCTATGTGTGTTTAAATCATCAGTAGATCATTTAATACAATACTGTTTTAAAAATATTTGTATCCTGTGCTCCTCCTTCTTCTACACATCAAAAAAAATAATAGCTGGAATTTTTATTATGCTCCTCAATCAAATAGTTTGGGATCATTTTAAATAAGCCACTTATCCCTTCTAAGGTTTATTTTACTCCTCAGTGAAACACAGCCACTTCAAGTGGAATGCTGCAGCTGTCTTAACAGCATTTAATGTAGAACTGTTCTTTGTAAAGTGTTATATCATTCTCAGGTTGGCTTTTTATTTGTTCTTTGATTTCTGTGGCCACAACTGATTGATGAATTAAATCAGTAACTACATTTACAGAAGAAACAAAAACATAATCTTTGTCCTAATTCCCTCAAAATAAAACTGCACTTCACTAATATGCAGAGGTTAATTGGAAATGGATTGCAGCACCTCTGAAGGAGGATATGGTGTGAGGTACACCATAACAATGACTAATACTTGGGAAAAAAATGATCTGTTTTCTAACATGACAAGAATGATTTGCAGTTAATAATGTAGGGAGTAAAGGCCAATCTTTTCAGTTACCCTTGGCTTCACCTAGGACAAAATAAAAAATCACTTCAATTGCTGTGAGCTACTTGCCTTTTTCCCCAATCATTATTGCTTAGTTATAACTTAGTGATAAAATCTGTCACTGCTGACTGTATTGACGTTTAAGTTGATTTATTTGCATGCTGGGTGAATAAGAACTGCATTATGTTGGCTTTCAGATTGCTTGCGTACTCATAGTAAGTGCATCAGTGACTTAATTGTCTTTTGCTGGTTCACTTGCTTTCTAATCTCAGTTTGAAAATAATATTGGGTCAAATTCGTCCCTGGCATAAATCCACTGACTTCTGTGGTAGTGCTCGAAAGAAGAATTTGATCCGTTATTTTTAAGCAGACTCAAATGATAATAGAGAACTCGCTATATGATATTTTTTCCTGCTGCTGTATCAGTCAGAAAGCAACAAGATAAACTTTTATGACAAATTCTTCTCTCAGCTATGCATTAATGTGTCTGAAAATCTCAATGATGATTTTGATATCCTTATTCAAATAACATCTTCCTGAATTATGCTTCCTGTTCCATTCTTGTTTAATGACACATATGAGAGACTGAAGGAGAGCACTTTCTGCGTACATGGGGGCCACATCCTGTAAGTTACTTGACATATAAACCCAAATGTTTTAAGTCTTTTCCTCACACTGGTTTTAGTGGAAGATGAGTAGTAGCCCAAGGAATATACCAAAGCATTTAAGGTCCAGACCTCAGAACAAATCCATGAGGATATACCTTAGAATGGTCGCATAGAACCATCCTCATCTTTTTAGAGGTCTGAATAGGTTCACTCACGGAATCAGGAAACTAGATTTTTGTAGATAAAGCTGCCCGTAATAAACACTGGAAAACCTGGAAGGTCTTCTGATTGCTCCAGTCCCAGTGCTTTTTAAATCTAGAGTTCAAACCTACACCAGAAACAAATTCCCAAATACAAACTTATAAGGAGAAAGGGATGAGGGGAGATGGAGTAAAAGAGAGTACTAAGCTTGGAGCATACTTTCTTCACTTTTCTTTCCTGGCTCAGGACTAGATATACATCTTGGCAAAATTCTGTCAGATACTGATGTTTTCCCTGTTCCCAGAGTAAAGACAGTAACTTATGCCAAACTGAATTGAAAATGATGTTATCACAAAATGGTGGCAGAATTTAGAAACAATGACCAAGAAGGGAATAAACCATTATGGCATCATTAAGGGGAATAGTTCTATGTCAGAGTAGTAGTAAAAAGAAATACTGAAACGTTAGGAGTGTCAGAACTGCTGTCAGAATTGGTGCACACAATAATGGCAATAAGAAACCCACTGCCAAAAAGGAAATCAGAGGCTTTAGGTCTTTTTACCTTTATCAAGCTAAGTAATTTATTCAGTCTGAGAAGTATGGATTTATATGCCGTTGTTTTAGGTACCCTAGATTAAAAGTTTTACCTTTTGCTCCTAATTGTCCTGTTTACCATAAGGAAAAAAAAAGAAATTAAATGCCAACTGAGAGAACACAGCTTTATTACAGAGCAAATATATTAAAAACAAGTAAAATTTTGTTCTTCTCAGTATCAAATATTTCTGCAATGAACTATTGAAGTATGAAAAAAAGGTTTATTTATTTGATTTATTTTCTTTCCAACAAAGTTTTCTTACACTTTCTGAAGAGTTCTTTAAAAAGAGGTCTTTCTGTTTGTAGCAATCTCTTCAGCTATTTACTACATCCATATTCAACATATTTGACCAGGACAAAGGTTGGAAAAAATTCTTTTCATTACAGGATTTGGTTTGGTCTCTCAGGCTTACAATTTCAACTGGTTCTTCTGAGATGCAACTACTTAATCTACTCCTTTTCAGAGTGTTAACACTGACTTTAAGTAGTTGAAATAACTGGAGTCCTTATTACCTGAAAAACCACCTAGGTGAGAAAACCTATGAAACATCTTTATCAACAGTACCAAGAAGGCCACCAGAAAACATGCAAATAGAAATTCAAGATTAATCTTACCAGTTTTCTGAAAATGACTTGAAATTTCCGATCTAAAAATATCTACTACTGTGCATTCACTGGTGGAAATGGTAAGACTTTGACATTAATTAAAATATGGAGTTTTCTGAGTAGCTGTAAAGAGCAAATATGATATTTCACCCAGAAATTAATATAAAATGAAACAGTATTGACTTTACTTGTGGAATGTTCAAAGTTTTACAGTATTAAAATGAAAAACTTTGCCCATTGAAATAAAATAAAAATACCTCTGCATTTCAGGGATAGGTACTCCCTTCTCTGTGCAGAACAAATTCTCATTGAATTTCACTGGATTTTTTCCTCTTTGTAAAACCAATTTCTGTCTTTTTAGTGGGTCTGATAAGATGAAACTTGCTGAGATAGTGAAAAATATCTCACTAAATTCCCTTGTCAATAAATGTATGAAGTGACTTCTCTACTGAAACATCTTCCCTTTTTTCCAAACTTTCCTGTTAAATGTAGTTATTAGCCTGCCCCCCCGGATTGTAATACTATTTGATGAGTTTTAATAAAACAGATTTTATGGTTATTTTGAATGCTCTTTGTATGTCTAAGCTCTACTAGACTAAAGATTGAATATTTGTTGACTCTAAGGGTTTTTTTGTTTGTTTTCTTGTTTAGTTTATGGTGCCAGAAGAATAGACCAAATTCATGGGATGATACAGCTGGAGGAAAAGTCAGAATGTCATGTAATCTTCTTATACTTGCAGAAAAGAACAGTGTGCTATTGTTGACAGATGTTTCTACAATCTATTTGTGAGATGCCAGGTTATGGAGATTCCACAGTCTTCCTCAGCATTTTCTGTAGGTTCATTATTCTGCTAGAAAGATTTTTTAGTGTTTTGTGAAAATCTTCTGGCTCTAATTGAAAGAGTTTATAATTGTTTTTGTGGCCTAATATTGACAAGTGTAATGTGATAACAGGCCATTAGATACTGTATAAAGAAATAAAGGATTTCTTAGAATTACTTTTATGTCTTTTTTGGCTTTATTGGGTGAAATTTGTCCTAGTAATATGAATTACTATGAGTCACTCAACTTTTTCATTATTTACAATAAATTTATAGTATAATTTCTGTATCATTTATGTAATAAAAGTATGTTTCTAATCTTTTAAATCTTCCCATGTCTCATCTTAATCCCTATTCTCTTAAGTCTTCTCTAGAACTTTTCTAACGTCATACCAACAATCTGCAAAAATGTACTAATATATTTTCAGTCCTCTATTTATCTTCAATACAAATTAATATTTTATTTGCTTTGCAGTTTTTTTCCGCTAAGTACATTGAAGAATTACATTAAGGAAATTGTCTGTCATTAAACTATTATTTTCCTTAGTGATTGATGTTGATTTGGGAGGTATCAGTATGGATGAATTAATGTAACATGGCTGCATCCAGTATCCACCTTTACTCATGCCCTAGTAATTTCCTTTGGTGTTATGCTAGCTAATTCTTTGGCTTGTTTATGCATGGAATTCTTTACTGCCCTTTCATTCTTGACCTACGTAATTTTCAGTAAGAGATTTTAGTCCATCTTTCTATTTATCCCTTTCTTCAGGACATTAATAAGTGTGTAATGAATGTGTCAAGTACCACCACTGTTAGTAAGAATCCAGGGGCATCTCATTATTAACCTTATTCCACGCGGAATATGAACACATATCTACCTTTTGTTTTCCTATCTTTTATCTATTTTCTAATATAAATTAGAACTTTCACCATTCATTTTGTGGCTTCTATTTCCTTAATAATGTCCTGATTTTATCAAAGACATCTTGAAAGTCCAAGAAAATTATTTTTATGTGATGTGAGTTTTTGCTGCTCAACCTGTACTATAACTTCTATGTCAACATAAAGGAGTTGTTTATATTCTAGTGGAGAGACAATGAGAAAGTTGGTGCTTTCTCAAGTATTTCCAGTTTAGACATTTAATTCAGTTCCTGGTATCCTTCATTATTTTGAGGAAGATTAGTATCGAAAGCACTTTTATCATGCAATCGGGGTGGTCCTTTTTCTTAAATAAGAGAAGAATATTTGTCCATTTCAGATATGAATATAATGGATGAAGTACCATTGCCTAGGACATTTTACTCGACTCTTATACACCAAACTTTTGAAATGAAATGAAATATTGAAAATAACATTGATATAAATCTTAATCAATACAATAAAACTTAATGAACATTTCTTTAATTATTAGGCCAAATGATACCATTGTAAATTTTTTGTTTTTCTTTATTTGTATGGTTTTGCAAAAGTATGTGTCAATACTTCTTACTCTTGTATGATTATTAAAGTACTTAAAAAACATTTTCCAGAATTTACGCAAACTGGATGGCCTATCAGAATAATTATTATTCATTATATCTTCAAAAGTATTTAAGTATTTACTTTGCTGTGAACAGGAAATAGTATGCACTATCATACTTTAAAAGTTTTTTGCAGTTCCTTAAATGAATGATAAATAACTTCCTAAGTAGTTTGATTTCAAGACACAGCGAGCACAGCCACTATGCATTGACTGTAAATGAAATTATAGCGACTTAGTAGAGGTAAGAAATGAGGAATGAACAAGAGGAGTTAGAGATGTGCACGCGCCTGCAGGGCTATGATCTCATCCGCATCACAGAAACATGGTGGGATGTATCCTATAACTCGAGTGCTGGGATGTAGGGATAGAGACTCTTTAGGAAAGACAGGCAGGGAAGATGAGGAGGGGGTGTTGCCCTCTATGTCAATGATCAGATGGAGTGAATGGAGCTCCACCTGGGGAAGGATTAGGAGCCAATCAAGAGCCTATTGGTCAGCATGAAAGGGAGAGCAGGGAAAGATGATGTTACAGTGGGAGTCTGCTGCAGGCCACTGGATCTGGTAGAGTGAGTGGATGAGGCCCTTTATAGACAAGATAGGCACAGTTTCACATTCACAAGCCTGGGTTCTCTCTGGGGATTTCAACCACTCCGATATGTGTTGGAGAGACAACACAGCAAGGCATAAGCAATCCAGGAGGTTCCTGAAATGTGTTGATGATGACCTCCTTCTCCAAGTGATAGAAGAGATTTTGGCCTCTTCAAAGATCTGCTTGGTAGGGTACTGTGGGATAAAGCCCTGGAGGGGAGAGAGACCCAAGAAAGCTGTTAAAATTCAAAGATCACCTCCTCCAAGCTGAGGCTCAAAGTCAGGTGAAAATGCAAGGAGGTCTACATGGATGAACAAGGAAATCCTGGAGAAACCAAACTCAAGAAGGAATCCTACAAAGAATGGAAGCAAGGGCAGGTAGACTTGGAGGAATACAGAGACATTGCCTGAGCAGCCAGGGATCAGGTTAGGTAAGCTAAAGCCCTGATAGGATGAAATCTGGTCAAGGATGTCATGGACCACAAGGAAAGCTTCTATAAGTACGTCAATGACAAAAAGAAGAGTAGGGAGGATGTGGGCACTCTCCAGAAGGAAACAGGAGACCGGATCACCCAGAATATGGAGAATGCTGAGGTACTCAATGATTTCATTGCCACAGTCTTCATTGGCAAAGGCAGGGATTAGGAGATTGAAAACCTGCACACTGTAAGAGAAGATCAAGTGTGACACCATCTAAGGAACCTGAAGATACACAAGTCCATGGGACCTGATGAGATGCACCTGCAGACGCTGAAGGAACTGGTGGATGAAGTTGCTAGGCCACTATCTATCATATTTGAGAAGTCATGGCAGTCTGAAGAAGTTTGCGCTGACTGGAAAAGGGGAAATATAACCCCCAATCTTTAAAAAGGAAAAAAGGAAGACTTGGACACCTACAGGTCCATCAGGCTCACCTTTGTGCCTGGCAAGATGATGGAGCAGATTCTCCTGGAACCTCTGCTGAGGCACATGGGAAATAAGGAGGTGATTGGTGACAGCCCCCATGGCTTCACTGTAGGCGAATTGTGCCTGACTAATTTGGTGGTCTTCTATGATGAGGTTCTAATGTTTGGGGATAAGGGAAGAGTAATTGACACAATCAGCCTGGGTTTGTGCAAAGCATTCAACACTTTCCCGATTAACATTCTTGTCTCTAAATTGGAGACCCACAAATTTGGTTCAGGGACCACTTGATAGATAAAGAACTGGCTGGTCAGTGGCTCAATGTCCAAATGGAGATCAGTGATGAGTGGTGTTCTTCATGGGTCGGTATTGGGATCAATGTTGCTTAACATCTTTGTTGGAGATATGAACAATGTGGTTGAGTGCACCTTCAGCAAGTTTGCTGATGACACCAAGCTGTGCAGTGTGGTCAACATGATGGAGGGAAGAGATACCATCCAGTGGGACCCATACAACTAGCGAGATGGACATCTGTGAACCTCATGAAGATCAACAAGACCAAGTGCAAGGTCCTGCACCGGGGCTGGGGCAATCTCAAGCACAAATATAGGTGGGGCAGAAAATGGATTGAGAGTAGTCCTGAGGAGAAGGGCTTGGTGGTGATGGAAGATGAGAATCTCAACATGAGCTGGCAATGTGTGTTTGTGTTATAGTTGAATTAAGACAAATAAAGTCTCAATTGAGTTTACTAAGTATTTATTTAGGTAGGAAAGCAAAAGCAGCACTGGGCGGCCAGGGGGTTAGTAGCTCCACTACGGCTCACAGATTCAGATGATTCAAACAGTCCTTTTTATCGCCAGTACTATCGCTGGGAAGGTTTTCGGGGTGGTCTCTGGGCCCCTTCGGCCTGGATTCCTGCCACCTTGGTGCTTAACAGGAGGGGGTTGTGTTATCTCTTGCAAAAGACAGATGGCCCCTCCAGTCTCTTTGGGAACTTCGCACCAGATAATAGCAAGGCCATAAAACTTCAGCCTGGTGCCTCCTTCTTCCTTTATCTTATCTTTTCGCAAACTACTGCTAGTTTCACGCAATTCCCGAAAACTTTGTTCCAGAATCAGCTAAAATAGATTTTCCTTGTAAAAAGATAAAGACTGCCATAGTAACATAACATTTGCAGTTTAACATTTGCTTAAGACAATACATTTTGACAATATGGTGGCTAAACACATTCTGCTAAGCAGGTTGTCCTTATTTTTGGGGCAGCTACACTGCTTCCCTTTGCTCTGTTGGCTTGATCAGCAAATTACTCTTAGCTACTTATTACAATGAAGTAAGACAGTTCCTAGTCTTCATGTTCGATTAAAAATTACAGAGATTCAAATTACCAAGGCAGCATAACATTAGAATTAAACATACTTGAGTGTACAAAAAGTTATTCTCTAGGTTTGATTAACAAATATTTCAAGGTTACTTATTGCACTTGCAGCCTAGAAAGCCAGCCGTATCCTGGGCTGCATCAAAAGTAGTGCGACCTGTAGGTCAAGGGAGGTCATTCAACCCCTCTAACCGACTCTCTTGAGACCTCCCCTGGAGTACTGCCTAAGGTCGCGGAGTCCTCATCACAGGAAGGATATAGATCTGTTAGAGTGGGTCCAGAGGAGGGCCATGAAGATGATCAGAGGGCTGAAGCACCTCTGCTACAAGGACAATCTGAAAGAGTTGGGCTTGTTCAGCCTAGAGAAGAGAAGGCTCTGGGGGATATCTTATAGAAGGCTTCAAGGAGGCCTACAGGAAAGATGAGAGGGGGCTCTTTGTCAGGGAATGCTGCGATAGGATGAGTGTTAATGGTTTTAAGCTGAAAGAGTGTAGGTTTAGACTAGATATTAGGAAGATATTTTTTCCTGTGAGAGTGGTGAATGCACTGGAACAGGTTTCCCAGGGACGTCATGGATGTGCCATCCCTGGTGGTGTTCACGGCCAGGCTGGATGAGGCTCTGAGCAACCTCATCTCCTGGAAGGTGTTCCTGTCCATGACAGGGGATTTGTAACAAGTTGATCTTAAATGCCCCTTCCAACACAAACCATTCCATGATTCTAAAAAATATTTAGACAAATATTTTTTATTAAATCTGTTGTTAATGCTCCAAGCTTTGTTCTATTTTATGATAGGTAGCTAGAACTAGACTTCTAATTTGGTTTCAATAGCTAATACCAAGAGAATTGTCATTTAACTGTTTCTGCAATAGACAATGTTAAATCAGTTTTGGATTGTAAGGAAGCACATTTCTTTTTAGTAGCTATTTCATCTATTCAAACCAACAGAATTCTGAAAATACAATTACCTTGCTCGTCCTTACACAAATTTTGTCTTATTCGGACGATAAATAATTGAAGAAGTCTTTCCCATTTTAGTGAAAATCAGATTCACTTTTAAACTTACTGTAGTACTATTCTGGGTTGTAACTAGTGTAACACAGTTAAAGAAAAAGCATGGTTTACTTAGAAATGGAGATAATCTCTTGGTTTTAAGCTTAATAAAAGTAAAAACAAATGTAAAAAACCCCATCTAGATAGTGAGAATGATTAAGAAAACTGTAAAGAAGCGGAGAGAGAACATATGTTTTCCCTTTCATCTTTCAGCTTGAAAAAAATCTAAGTCCACACAATTTACCGATTCGGCTATTAACTTAGTATTTCTTTTAATAATAAACTTATTTGAAAGAGAGAAAAAATTCATCTATTCCAATTGTTGTAACTGTATTACGTACAGCAGAAAAATGCAGTAACTAGAATGCCTGTCATTTAATTTAGTAAACAAACTACAGAAGAGCTCTTTACATGATGAAACTTTCTAAGAAGTTTTTCTATGACTAAATCGACATCAATATAAGACATTGCAAAATAAGAATGTGGCTACTTTTCTAATAAAAATATTAGCCAACTTTTCTTAGCAAATTGGAAAATAACTGTTTGCTTATGGAAATAGAAAAAATAAACTTTAACTCAAATTCTTTTATCCCTTCACAAGTGATAAAAACGGTAATTCAGAATGATTAATTAAGAAATATTTATGTGCTTATTATTTTTACGAAGACATAGTATATGCTTTCATGTATAGTTCTATGCAGTAAACTGGAAGTTTCATAACTCATTCATCCTCCAGAGGTTGCAATTCTACTTTCATAGCTGAAAAATGCCAAATAAATATGAGTCATATATATGAACACAATGGCTTGAGGCATACTGATAGTTCACACGGACATATGTTAAAAACTACAAGGTAAACAAGAAATTTGATATATACCAAGTACTTCAGACAAATTCTAACTTGAAATTCTGTAGTGAAGATACCAGCAAACTTTATCAATTTCCTGCCATATATTTCTTCCCCTTGAAAACATTGCTATATTCAGGCAGAATTTAATGTAACTGCTTCTGGAACACAAGATGGCTTGGTCACTAAGATTGTTGTTGAACATGGACTGCAACAGTTTTCTGAAAGTTGAAAGCATGCTGGTAGAATGGGAAACAAGTACATAGGAGCTGCTAAGTCACTATTTCTCTCTGATCAGGCTTCCCTCCAATTCACTTGCAAGAGAAAATCGCTACAAAGTTGTTTTTTTTTCTTTTCTTCTGTGAAGCAAAGTCTATCATAGAGTTCCACTTGAAAATTCTGTTCCTCCACTTGCAGGAATCCTCACAAGGGTCATAATGCTATAAGGCTCTCACAAAAGGAATCAGTGTCATAAATGAAACAGAGGTTGAACATTGCAATGTTTCTCACCTCCTGATACCTAACTTGGAGTTTATGTTAAAAAGATACCAACCAGCTTCAGATACATAAATTAAATGTGAGATTCTTGCCCTTCCAGTAGATACTGATGAAAGACAGGAATGAGATATATAAAGTACATCTGCACTGGTCCAATAATGCATAAGTCAAGAATTAAAAGTATTAATATCCGTGTATTGCAAATGTCTCCAATTTAGCAGTTTTACAGGTAGTTTTAAAGTAGAAATAAATTTTGATTTTCAGAATATAAATCACTGGGAGAAAAGTCAATTTAGAATGTGGTGAATTTTTCTGGTGTTTGAAGTCTGTAAATAAAAATTTTACTTTGGTTCAATTATGAACCATAGTTGTAATCTTGAATAATTAGATGAAATTCTGTGACGTGTTCTTCAAGCGATTGGTTAAATAACCACAGTCATCCCTTCTTACCACATAGCTGCTTCGGAATTTTAGGCTATTGATTATTTAACAAGAAAATAAGGAACACATTAAAATAATCTTGGGGTTAGGATAACAATTCTCAGTGACTTTCAGTCGAGGTATGTTTTATCTGCATTTTATCAGCATTTATGTCTTCCAGATTTTACCTCAACAGTTCTTTAAAAAATTTTAGAGAAGTATCAAGTAGGAGAGACAACTGATCCTCATGGAACACTGTAGAATGAAAGATCTGGAGCTGGAAGTTTCTTGGCATACTTTTTGAGTATATTCCTTGGGAAGGCCCTAAGTCTTATCAAGTAATTATTTTGATTCTTGGCATTTCTTTCAAGTGGAAAAAAAGTAATTTTTAATGTTGAGAGAGTCAATGTTGCAAAAAGGCTATGGAAGATAAGAATGGATGTCTGCCCATAATCATTTACCAAGCCTACTAAAGCTGTTTCCTTCCCTTGTTCAAGCATAAGAATAGAGGCTTCCAAGTCTAAAATATCAGTATCTGATAGAATAATTTGCACTTGTATAGGTGTTATTTAACTGCTTTATCAGAGTGGGGCTATGCTGGGTATAATATATGCCAAAGGTTATTTCCCCCATTTGTATTTCGATTTTTCCAATGTTAACCTGTAGCTTGTGGCACGCATGTGGTGAAAACTATGCTAATGGTCAATTATTAGCTATAGAAATCTATCGTAGAAATCAACAGCAATTCTACATAAATTACTGCACTATTTGCTTACATTGTACAACCACCAAGAAAACGTGTTTCAACAAACTCTTTTGCTTGTGAATACATGAAGTTACCATTTTTCTTCTACCAAACAGAAATATGATTGGTTATTTTTGTTGTTTCTAATAGCTTATCATACAAATTGCTACCCACAATTTGATCTCCTAGCCCAGGTCAATTTTTTGATGTAAGGTTCTCATCCTAGCTGATGTTCAGGCACATATTCTATTTGACTAAAAGGCTATATAGTTGTTGCATTTTGATACTCAGCACATCTGGTTACTGAGCAATGAAACAAAAATATAAAGTAGGTAGTGAATATTCCAGTAGTGAATAAGAGCACAGACCGATCAATAGCATAATGGGCAGAGAAGTGATTAAATGGTGAGCCATAAGTTAGTGTCAATATGGCACCATATATAAAAATCGCTCCCAGAGGTGTTTTCCTTCCCCAAACAGCCAAGATTGAGGTGGTGCAGGTCCAGTCCCTCGTGTCTTCTTAAAGAAACCATAACTGTTCAGTAGCAGTATAACAGATGTTCAAAAGAATCATTAACAATCAAAATGTATGTGTGAGCAGATGCACCATTTCTACTGCATATGACTTTGGGGGAGAGGGATTTTTAAAGAAAATCAATAATGAGCAGATCCGTATACAAATTACTCATCTAATTATATTTAAAAGGTAGATTAAGGTTTTTTGCTTCAGTGGTTGTGGTTGAGATAAGGAGGAAAAGTGATGAGAGGAGCTATTAGAGTAAGCATACACAATTGACTTGGCATGTATTACTAGATCAATAAGAGGCAAAATAAGTGACAGTATAAGAGGGAAGCTTGTGCCAAAGCCTCAGTCCTTTGGTACACTTCACTAGAGATACATGAAATGCATTGCCATAAAAATAAAGGCAAAAATAAATGTAATTCCCTTCATGATTTACTTTCACAACAGATAATCTTGCCTAATATTGGAATAGTAATCATTTTTTAGGCATTTATTTAAAAAAGAATGAGGAACTCTGGGAATCTTTTGTATTAGTACTAGAATTCTAAAGGCTTTGATAACTTGTTTGACTTTTCATATCTTTTTACAGACTGTCACATCCCACATTGAGTAGCGGCGGGAAATGATGGAGTAAAATAAAAAGGCAGACCCAGTTAAGTGGTACTTCTGTTTTCTGGAATTCCCAAATGTTATTTCTATGATTTTATTTTTGAGTTTCCATATATTTTTGGTACAAAAAATACAAGTGTTTAACAAGTTTCCTTTAAGAATCCCTTTAAACCTCTGAGATTTTTATTTACAATTCTGAGAAAATTTTCGCTGATAATACCATCTCCATGGTTTTAATCTCATATGCATCTTTGCTTTTGCTGCATACACAAATTGAAGGTCACTCTGAAGACACGTAGAAATTCAGGACGTAGTTCCTTTCATTGATCATATGTTATATGCTGTCAATACACAAAGCAGTAACACTGCTTGGCTCATCTAGAGTGATTTTTGCACAGCTATCTACTGGCATTCTCTCATAAAATTGATATTAAAAAAATAAAGGGAGCTTTGTTTTGTCATATGCTATATGCTTCAATAGCCTCTTTTGGAGGCTATTTTGACAAAATTACAGAGAACTCAGAAATTTCTGGAAGCTGGTTTGTAAATCTCTTACTTCATTAGACTCATTCCCCAGCTGATTGCAACTTGCTGGGAAATTTGGAAATGTGTAGATTCCCCCGTGGAGACGTGAGCACAATGGAGACGGCACCACCAAACTCTCATACAAGTACATGTGAGATTCACCAGTCCTCTCTCATTTCTACTGTCTCCTTCTCAGTGGCTCACACAGCAATTTTTCTCTGGCTCCTTAAAAAGGAAATGTAGCTTTCTTCTAGCTCTCTTTCTTCTCACTGCATCAGGGGCAAGTTATATTATGGTGCATTTGAGAGAAGGCATAGAAGTGACAATAGGCACCAGAAATAGATCATATAAAGTAAAGCCCAGAAAGGCTGTATATGATAAGCCACAGAATTACTTCAGACAACATGAAATTTTCAGCACCTGAGATTTAAAATCATCCTTGTTATGCAGCTTTACAATTAGTATGACATCTAGCACCTAATTTATGACATCTAGCATCTAATTTAATGTGCATTTAGAACCATAAGCTTGCAATCGTGTTTTACTCTTGAACCTGTTCATGATCACCTACAGTATTTTCATGTGGACATACACACTGCCTCTTTCCCTGTCTCTAGCTTCCTCTGGTTCAATATTGCCTTATGTTTTACAGAAAAATTTCCATAAACATAAGCTGAAGATATGTTTTCCAACAGCCACTGCTATTTGCCATTTAGACAAAGAAGATGTAATTTCCATTCTCATTTGCTTAGAGCTGGTCATCTTATTTATACTTTAGAAAGTGCATTTGCTCTCCTCTAATGTCGTCAATGTGCTAAGCAATATTGTTCTGCCTCTGACATATTGTTAGACAAAACAGAGAACAAAATATAGAAAAATAGAGCATCTCTGTGAGGTGCAGGGGACATTAAATTAGATTATCTGTTTTACATTCTAGTCACTGCTTTTAAAAAAGAAGAGTACATAATACCATGGCAACAGTTATAACTGCAGCTCTTTATGGTATATAATCATTATGGATTCTTCAGCATTCCCTGAAAATTGATATAAAAAGTCATAGGAGTTGTACTACCTACTATGCTGATTAAATGACAAGTTTGTAATTTACAAGTGCCTTATTGCCATGGGAAGGCAATCATACAACTCCGTTTTCAGACTCAAGGGTTTTTGAGACATGCTGTATGATCTCTAGCTGGGCTGTAAGCTAAGATTAAATTGAAAGGATAGCATGTAGATTTTAGAACATGGTGTTGACATTTACTGGCCAATCAAATTTTGCAACTTTCCTGCATGACAGCAGATGTTGACCTTTCAAGCTTCCCCTATCTGTTTCCACGCTTTACCTGCAGAAATTAACATTAACTCGCTTCTTGCTCCTTGCTGCTATTAATGTCAGCCCAGAATTGAGAATCATGAATTAATTTATTATACAGAGTGGAGACCCATTTTGTACTCTAAGCACAGGAGGGCCACTCCTGGGAGCTGGTATTTTTGGAAACTGCTTCAACTACCTTTGTGGCTGAGGGATAGCTGGGAGCTATGGTGTAGAAAATGTCACTGGGAACAAGAGCAGAAAAAGACAACGGAGAACGGATTCAAGGAGAAACCTAGGGGCCAAATACTTGCAAATACTGTTGGATAAAGAAAGCTTAAAGTCTGAAACAAAACATTTATAGCTATTCTAACAGAGGGAAAAAACAGATGCAAGGTACCAATGTCTCTGACTTGTTAACTGAACTATGAAAACATGAGCCTGCATGATACACAGACTGGTAACAAAAAGCTTTAGGGGTTACACAGCATTGCCTGGGGCTTTCTGATATTATACTCTGAGGGAAGCATTAACTTTGGTAGAGATGTCTCCTGCAATCTGACTAAGATTTTTATATAATTTCAGACAATCATGGAAACTTGTGTCTCAAAGGTTAAAAAAAAGAAAAAAAAAAGAATATTTTCTGTCTCATCCTTTTGTTTGTGTTAAGAGGAAAAGTTGCTTTTTGGAACCTACAGAAATATTATTATCACAAAGCAAAGGCTAATGTCTATAATAGTAAAAGTGTTCCTGCAAATATCAATTAGTTTATATGTTATTTCTAGGAATAACAGTGCAGCGGGTCACTACACTCGAATAGCTATGAGTTGCACGCATGCATGTGTATTTCTAATCCTATAGTAATATACTTCAAATATGTATCTAATGTAATGACAAACATTTGTAAGTTACATAAGTTCAAGATGATTTTCCAGATAAAACCAAGGAAAATATGTTGTCATAATTTTTCATGATGTAATTTGAAAAACATACTAGGTATTAATGAGAAGATACTGCACATTTATCAAAAGAGGACATTTCTCTTTGCACTGCTTGATCTCAGAGTTCCAGAAATAACAAAAGTATAACACTCTGAACATCAGCCAAGAAGAAAAAGTGTTTTTTATTGCTTTCTGCGACTTAATAGTTCTATTGATATTCATGCTGTGTTAAGTTCCATACCTCTTAAAATTCATAAAGCTGAAAGCATATCCTCAAAACCTTCATCTAACGTCTTTGGCTGAGGTTAACTATCTTTGCCAACCTTCTGAAGAAAACTTAAAACTAGGAGAGACAGAAGAGGGATATCTTAACCTACCAACCAAGAGAGGAGTTGGTGGACTGGGTAGGTAAACAAATGTGCAGACAGATGTGGATGTGAGAGTTTCTGAGACGAACACAAAAGGGCTGAAGGTACTGACCTCATATATTCACACAAATAAGGAAGCACCTAAAACCAGCACTATAGAGGAGGTAGATAACTTCAGGTAATTGAAAGAAGCCTTTTGATCATTGGCCCTGGTCTTCATAGGGGACTCCAAACACCCTGACATGCACTGGAGACAGTATAACAGTGTGCAAGCATTCTGAGAGGTTTCTGAAGAATGTTGATGAATATATCCTGGCATATACGATCAAAGAGACAATGGGGGGAAATACTCTGCTGGACCTGATATCTGCAAGCAAGAAGGTACTGGTTGGGGATCTTCAGACTGGAAACAGCCTTGACTGAGCTGACCATGTGTTGTGAGTAAGCCACAGCAGGCAGCTAAACACCCTACAGCTACTTGTTCACTCCCTCTCAGTGGGATGGGGAAGAATATCATAAAGTCAAAATTGAGAAAAGTTGTGGGTTGAGATAAAGACAGTCTAATAAATAAAGTTAAAAACAAAAGGGGGACAGCGAGGGAGAACCAAACCAAAAATACCAAGTGATGCAAAAACTATCACTGTTTCCTCAGGTTTTATTGCTGAATATGATATTAAAGGGTATAGAATACCTCTCTGGTCAATTTGGGTCAGCTCTCCTAGCTATGTCCTCTCCAGCCTCTTGCCCATCTCCACCTGCTCTCTGTGGGGCACAGAGAAAGAAACATAAAATCTTGAATCAGTAGAGAAACTGTTTAGCAATAGCTGAAGTGTTTATGTGTTAACAGTTTTGGTAATGAATACAACACATAGCACCAATAAGGGCTGCTGTGAAGAAAATTAACTCCATCCAAACCAAACCTAGTACACCATGAGATGCTAGATTTCAAGATCCCAAATTGAAGGAACAAGGCAAATAGCAAGATCACAACCCTGGATTTCAGGAAAACAGAAGTAGGCCTATTCAGAGATCTGCTTTGAAGAATGCCAGAGTAGACAGTCTTGCAGAGGATAACTGGTTGATTTTTCAAGGGCCCATCTCAATGTGCAGAAAGTCAAGAAAGATGACAAGAGGCTCGCATGAATGAAGTACAAGCTCCTGAAAAAACTAGTATGTATTTCAAAAAGTATACAACAGCTGGACAAAGAGTCAGGAATTTGGAAGCACTTTCCAGGTGTGCAGGGATGGGAATAGGAAAGCAAAAGCCCACCTGAAGATTAGACTAAAAACTGATGTGAAATCCTACATGAAGGATTTGCACAGGTAATTAAACAGGAGAAGGAAGACTAAGGAAAAAGTGCATCAACTTCTGAATGGAGCAGATGATTGGTGATAAGGGATATAGAAAATGGCTTCTTCATATATGTCTTTCCTGATAAGAGATGCCTTAAGGAATCTCAGATCTCTAAGACCAGTGAGAAAGTCTTGAGCACAAGTAAGAGTTCCCCTATGTAGATGAGGATCAGATGAGGGAAAATTTAAACAAACTGGACATAAACAAATCTATGAGATGGGATGGGATGCACTTATGAGTATTGAGAGAGTTGTGATGTAATTGTGAAATGATTCTTGATTACTATTGAAAGATTCCAACAGCCAGTAGAGGTTCCTGAGGACTGTGAGGAAGAAAAAGATACTCTTATCTTCAAGAAGAGCAAGAAGGAGGAACCAGGGAACTGCAGGCCAGTCAGCCTGAGCTTGACCCCTGGGAAGGTGATGAATAAAATCCTTCTGGAAGCCACTTACAAACATATGAAGGGCAAAAAGGTTCTTGGGAGTAGGCAGTATTGACTTAAAAAGCAGAAATCATGCCTGACCTACTTGATGTCCTGTGATGAGATTACTTGTAAGTGGATGAGGGAAGAGCAGTGGATGTTTATCTTGACTTCAGCAGGGTTTTCAACACTGTCTACCATAACATCTTCATTGACAGGTTGAGGAAGCATGAGTTAGATAAATGAGCAGTGGGGTGGATTGAAAAATGACTGAACTTCCTGGACCAAATAACTGCAGCACATAGACTGGCTGAAAGCCAGTCACTAGTATCTTACCTCAAGGTTTGATCCTGGGGCCAATGCTGTTTAACATTTTTATTAATGACATGTATGATGGGACAGAGCACATCCTCAACAGGTTTGCAAGTGCTGAGAAACTGATAGAACTGGCTGAAGCCAGGTGGAGGTGCTGCTGTTCAGAGACACCTCGACAGGCCAGTGAACAGACCAGCAGGAACCTCATGAAGTTCAAGAAAGCGAAATGCGAAGTCTGTATCTAGGGAGGAGGAAATGAATGTACCAGTACATGTTGTATGCTAACGATCTGGAAAACAGTTTTGCAGAAAAGGCATTGAGATTCCTATTGGACAAAGAAGTTCAATGCTCTTGTGGGATACATTAGGAAGACTATCACGAGCAGGTGCAGGGAAGATAAATCCCCTCTGCTCAGCACTGGTGTAGTCACATCTGGAGTATTGTGTTCAGTACTGGGCTCTCCAGTAAAAGACAGACATTTACATACTGGTGCAAGCAAAGTGCCACTAAGATGATTAAGGGCTTGAAGCATCTGTCAAACTGGGAGAGGCTAAGAGAGCTGTGACTCTAGACTGGAGAAGATGAGGCTTGGAAGGTAAAGGGTTATCATTGTGTGTAAATATGCAACAGGAGGCTATAAAAAAGACAGAGCCAAACTCTTCTCAGTGGTACCTGGGGAAAGGACAAGAAGCAGTAGGCACAAACTGAAACACAAGAAATTCCATTTAAATGCATGAAAACCTTTTTTAACTATGAAGGTGATCAAACTCTGCAACAGATTGTTGAGATAGGTTGATGAGTCTACAACCCTGGAGATATTTGAAACCTAACTGGGTGTGATCCTGAGCAATATGTTCTTGTTGACCCTCTTCTGAGCAGTGAAATTGTGTTAAGTGATAAATCTCCAGAGGTCCCTAAGCCGGTTCTGTGATTCTGTGAAAACTGAATGACCTAAACAAGTTCTAAGTCCAAGGCTTCTCATCAGTCCTGCATGGTGGATTACCCACAGGCTTCCCTCAGACACCAGAATACTAAGTAAAATTTGGGAGATAAAACCCAGGAAGACACTCTGATGCTAGCAATAGGCAGTCATTACCAAGTTGCCTATGTGTCCAGTTGTGCTTTGCACATGTCTCAGTGTTATTACTCCTTGCTGATGCTTAGTATATTTGCCACATCAATGCAGAATGTGCACTGCTGCTAATACTCCAAAAAAAAAAAAAAGTTATAAAGATGTGTACTGCAGCACTGGCCTCTTTTTGCTTGTTGCAAGAATTTATGACAAATTAATAATTCATAGTACTGTACCAGGTAGAGATGGGTTAGTTTAGAAGCTACAGTTCCCCTAAAGCCATCCTAATGGTCAATTGTCAAACCAAAACAGGACCAATAAAACCTGCTTCACCTGACTGAATAGAAGAACAATAATATGTTCATTGTGAAATTGTTGTAGTCTGAGCTGCAGCTTATTCTATAGAAACCCAATTGATAACATCTGTATTGGTAACTGAGTTCTTAGTTCCTGTAGGGGCTATCAGTGAGGATAGGATAGAATTCCAAGAAGGGGCTAGCTAGGTTAATCATTATGGAAACATTTATTTTTTCTGTCAAAGAGTAAGATTAATGTGATGTAAATGTGCTTGCTTCAGGAGAAAAATCAATGAAACAGATGAAACAGGAATAAGCTGCCCTTTATGTGGCACGTTTTCCTACAGTCATTCTCCTGCAACTTTTTCCTGAAACAGCCTGGAAAAATTTGTGTGACAGTGTATGCTTGAGGAGGCCAATGGTCTTCTGGTGTTCCCTGGACTGGTGATTTCATCTTCAGACTACAACAGCAGCAACAACAACAATAATAACAATATGAAAGCAAACATACCAATGTAATCTGATAATATTACTACTGACCAGTTATTTGAGGCAAGTGTAAAGGTGGACAATGTTACTGTGCAAAAGAAACACTGATCTGCATTTAATTTGCCATTAATAATTAATTTCTCCCAGCATCAGAGAGACATGTAACATGGTTTGATTTTAGTCTGTAGCCTATCCATTCTCAAATAAAATCAGTACTTTTTTTCCAGTTTTCAAGCGACTGAGAATAAGCTGAACAGGCTGGCTACCAACTTGTGTTGTGAAATGTACTAGGAATGGCTAACACCATTTCTAGGGACTGGATGAAGAATACATGCTTATTAGATACATCTTATATTTGTAAAATGAAATATTCGAGTTGTTCCAAAATAAATACATGTAGCGGATAAGAATACACATCATTTTTTTATGACTGTTCAGTCTTTTAAGACCCTATGGGCCTATATCATACAGTAGTTTCCTGATTCTGTAGGTAAAGAAACAGCTGGTTTTACAAGGTGTTGGTTATGTTCTTTACTGTACTTTTTGTTCCTATAAAATCCCTAATAGGGCAGATTATGAGGGCATCTAACATTGGCACCAGTCCAGTGGACAGAAAGGGTCTACTACTGACCTTGAAATGATTTTTTCTTCAAGCAGGAGAAACAGTAAGAAGTTTCTCTTGCTATACCACTCACCTCTGTAAAGTCACCCTGCAACGGACACTACTAAGGAGCCATAAGCTAGGGAAACCCTGGATACTGTTGAAGTTGAGATCGGTGATGACCAGGTTGAGTGCCTATGGGTAAGAGTCAGAGGGGCAGTCAAGTCGGACCTCCTGGTTGGAGTGTGCTACAGACCGCCTGACCAGGAGGAGGATTTGGATCTTCTGTTGTTTAAACAGCTGGAGGCTGCCTCTAGATCGGCTGCCCTTATTCTTTTAGGAGACTTTAACCTTCCAGATATCTGCTGGAAACTTAATACTGCTGAGAGGAGGCAGTCCAGGAGCTTCTTAGAGTGTATTGAGGACTGCTTTTTGTCACAGCTGGTGAGTGAGCCCACCAGGGGTGAGGCTCTGCTTGACCTGCTGTTTACAAACAAAGAAGGGTTGGTGAGTGATGTTATTGTCGGAGGCTGTCTGGGGTGTAGTGATCATGAGATAATTGAGTTCTCTCTGAACAATGTAATAGGAAAAGCCAGGAACAGAACATCGATGATGGACTTCCGGCGGGCAGATTTTGGATTATTTAAGGAACTGGTCAGGAAAGTACCCTGGGAAATAGCTCTTAGTGGCAAGGGGGTCCAGGAAGCTTGGATATACTTCAAGAATGAAGTTTTGCAGGCGCAGGAGCGGGCTGTCCCTGTGTGTTGTAAGAAGAGTCGTAGGGGCAGACGACCGCCCTGGATGAGTAGGGAACTTCTGAAGGAACTAAGTAAGAAAAAGAGGATGTATCATCGTTGGAAGGAAGGGGAGGTATGTCAGGTCATGTTCAAGGATGTTGTTAAGTCGTGTAGGAGAAAAATCAGGGAAGCAAAAGCCCAGCTGGAGCTCAAATTGGCCACTTCTGTTAAGGACAATAAGAAGAGTTTTTATAAATATATCAATGGCAGAAAGAAGGGCGGCAGCGACCTCCACTCCTTGTTGGATGTGGAGGGAAATATAGTAACCAGAGATGCAGAGAAGGCTGAGGTACTTAATGCCTTCTTTGCTTCAGTTTTTAACAACAAGGATGTCAGCTCGCTTGACAGTTGGCCCTCTGAAGTGGTTGATGGGGGCAGGGTGAAATATGGCCCTCCTGCAATCCATGAGGAGGAGGTTAGAGACCTGCTGAGCCGCTTGGACCCTCATAAGTCTATGGGGCCGGATGGGATCCATCCTAGGGTGCTGAGAGAGCTGGCGGATGAGCTTGCTAAACCGCTCTCCATCATCTTTCAGCGGTCCTGGCTCTCTGGAGAGGTCCCGGAAGACTGGAAGTTGGCCAATGTGACGCCCATCCACAAGAAGGGCCGTAAGGATGATCCAGGTAATTACAGACCTGTCAGCCTGACCTCGGTCCCAGGTAAAATCATGGAGAAGATAATCCTGGGTGAAATCATGCACCACCTGCAGAACGGTCAAGAAATCAGGCCCAGCCAGCATGGATTTAGGAGGGGTAGGTCCTGCCTGACCAACCTGATCTCCTTTTACGATCATGTGACTCGCCTGGTGGATGAGAGGAAGGCTGTGGATGTGGTATACTTGGATTTCAGTAAGGCCTTTGACACGGTCCCCCACAGTAGACTCCTAGGGAAGCTGGCAGCTCGTGGCCTAGATGGGAGCACTTTGTGCTGGGTTAGGAATTGGCTGGATGGCCGAGCCCAAAGAGTGATGGTAAATGGTGTTTCATCCAGTTGGCGGCCGGTCACCAGTGGTGTCCCCCAGGGATCGGTATTGGGTCCCGTCCTGTTTAATATCTTTATTGACGATTTGGATGAGGGGATTGAGTCCATCATCAGCAAATTTGCAGATGATACCAAGCTGGGAGGAAGAGTTGATCTGCTAGAGGGTAGGATGGCCCTACAGAGGGACCTGGACAGATTGGAGAGCTGGGCCGATTCTAATGGGATGATGTTTAATAAGTCCAAATGTCGGGTACTTCATTTTGGACACAACAATCCCATGCAGAGCTACAGACTGGGGACAGAGTGGCTAGAGAGTAGTCAGGTAGAAAAGGACCTGGGAGTGCTGGTGGACAGGAAGCTCAACATGAGCCAGCAGTGTGCCCAGATGGCCAAGAAGGCTAATGGAATCCTGGCCTGCATCAGGAATAGTGTAGTAAGCAGGACCAGAGAAGTTATTGTCCCCCTGTACTCGGCACTGGTCAGGCCTCACCTTGAATACTGTGTCCAGTTCTGGGCCCCTCAGTATGGGAAAGACGTTAGGATACTGGAATGTGTTCAGAGGAGGGCAACGAAGATGGTGAGGGGGCTGGAGCACAAGCCCTATGAGGAGCAACTGAGGGAATTGGGGCTGTTTAGCCTGGAGAAGAGGAGGCTCAGGGGAGACCTCATTGCTCTCTACAACTACCTAAAAGGAGGTTGTAGTCAGGCAGGGGTTGGTCTCTTCTCTCAGGTGACCAGTGGTAGAACCAGAGGGCATGGACTTAAGCTTCGTCAGGGAAAGTTTAGACTTGATGTGAGGAAAAAATTCTTCACTGAAAGGGTGATTGGCCATTGGAATGGGCTGCCCAGGAAGGTGGTGGAGTCACCTACCCTGGAGGTGTTTAAAGGGAGACTGGATGAGGCACTGAGTGCCATGGTCTAGATGATGGTTGGTGTTAGTGTTAGGTTATAGGTTGGACTTGATGATCTCAGAGGTCCTTTCCAACCTTATGATACTGTGATACTGTGATACTGTGAAGTCTTTATCAGCAGAAAAAAAAAGTTCCAAAAACTTCAGGGAGAGAAGAAATGTCAGGCAATTCGAAATGACCCTTAGCCAGTTCATAATTATGGCTTCTTTTCTGCTAGAATGGGAGTACCTGAAAAAGTAATTACAGAAATGTCTCACTTGGAATACAGCTCATCTCAATATAACAAAATCCTCTAAATGCTTTTAGGACACAGTTGTCGTACACAGACTCTCAATGCCTGTGACCATCTGGCCTGTCACTACAAAAATCCTTCCAGAGGCAAAATAACAGAAAAACATATCTTCTCAAACCTGTCAAGCCCTCCACAATCATAGCTGAGTTCTCTTGCCAAGTGAAGTTTTTATGTTTACTGCTCAAATTCCCTAAATAACCAGTTTTTGACTTTATAGTTAGCCTATAATCTGCAGGATGTAGACACCTTCAAGCATAGTTCAAGAAAACTTTCTGCATTGGTGAATGATTTCCAGGAGAATGAAGAAAAAAGTTTTGAGTGGTTCCAAGCAACTGTTCAGTTTCTGAATTATAGAGACTGCTAATGGCTGCCTCACATATGTCTTGGGCAAAACATGTATTGGCCTCCCCTGATTAGTCAGTATTTTCTCTCCATTCATGTCTGCTCCACACTCAATCTATCCTGGCAGTTTACTGCTACACTCAGGAAAATGACTACAAATGTGACATCTCTTTGGTGGGACCCTAGCAAGGATGTGGCAAGATAGATTTAGCTTGACAACTCATTGGAAAGTAGATATAATGTAAAAAAATACAGTCTGGAAGTCACCAAGTCTTGAAGGGAACGAACTACTTAAATTTGCAGTTTTAGAAAGCCTTACGCTAGCAGAAAGAATCTAACCTACATATAAATAATCTCTAATCTCCACACCTAATTTCCTTATGAAGTTAATCAAAAGGGACCATTTTACATCTTACTCTCTCTTGGAACTGTAGACTAATTCACTTGTCCCATATAATTTTTCACTTCTGTCCTAACCTTATTTCTGATGGAGTTTATCAGATCCATAGCATTTTGTTATTTCTCTCCGTTTATTTTGTTTCTGCTCTGAATTCTTCACAGTTTACCGACTCAAAAGCCAAAACCAGTCCCAACTGAAAAGGTACTTAATCACACATTTATCGTCTTAGGAAGTCTAGATTTACTAGTAGTTTCTAGCATGTTTGAACTGCCACAATTCAGTTTATAGTGTGTATATTTAATTCACTTTTAGTTATAATTTTACTGATAGTATGTCTTTTCATCTATTTTATTATGAAGCTGGCAATCTGGTTTGGGTGTCTGGGTCTGTTACAGTAAAAATTTAAGTCACTTTCTGATTTAAAAGATTTTAAAAATATGCTACTATTTTTCTCCCCAGAAATCAGATCTTGTCTGTTTCTCTAACTAGCCTTTATTTTACGTAATTGAGAAAAATTTTACTGATCTGTTTTTCTAACTTTTATATGTTTAACTCTCGTTTGCTTTTATTCATTCACTTTTTAGAGGCTATAACAAGATAACTGGAAACTGCAAAGCATTTGAAGCTACATCACTGATGCATAACCTAAGGATAAGAAAGGAAGAGAAGATGTTTTTACTTCCAGGCTGATTAAAGCTATGTTAAACTTCATGAAAATTAGTGCTTAATATGTTACTGATCAGATCTCTGATTGTTGCTTTTTTTTTGAAAATCAAGAACAAGATCTGAAAAAACAATGCCTGACATATACCTCTATTACACAAACACAGCAGCTGTAGAGTGTTATTCATCAAATCTAAGCACAGTTCTGTTGACCAGAAATGTCAGTAATGTCACAAAACTTTGAAGTAGTTCACCATAGTTTCTAAACTACTGATAAATTTTAAGAAACTGTGGTTTTCCTTCAACCTTTTGAACCAAATAATTATGCAAGAAAAGACTTTTTGGTATTTGAAAATTATGGGGAATTCATTCCTGGGATTTGTCAGTAAGAATGCTTTTCTGAGGAAATGGCAAAAATTAAGCACAATGAGCTTTTAAAAGTAATAAAGATGAACGTAAACAACAAATGACTGAGAGTCATTTGCACTCTCAGTTTTATGAGTTATAAGTAATCATGTTTGTTGAATCTTAGGGGTCACAGTCTGTACCCTCCTGTATTTTTCCACTGCATGGTTTCCAATGTGATAAATAGTTATTTTGATAATTATTTATGACACCTACATTATTTATCATCAATGAAGTGATTTTCAAATACTTGTTTTAATAGTAAATGAAATTTTTATAAAATGGTAATGTTTCTTACATATTGCAATCTACCTTGAAACAGGTTTTATACACAAAAAAATCTTAAGGATAGTATCCAAAATCAGTAACCACAAAGAAAGAATGAATTACAGAGAAGCTATGAACTGTTTTTTTGTGCATATTATGACAATAACTTATTTGCTTCTATATTGTTGTATGCGAACAACAGATATGACTTTCTCATAATAATTTAAGGATGAAATTGTGTTTGTATTTCATTGTTTAGAGGAAAGCTGCCAATATTCAAGCCAACTAGACTTTGTTAGGACTGATATGACTTACAAAGCAGACATCTATTTAAAGACACTGCCATTATCTTGATTTTATGGCAAATAAGATTATTTAGAATTATGGAAAATCTTTCACTCAAAAAACAGTAGCAATTGCAAATGTTTCAGCTTTTTTGTTGTTTTTATCTTCTATTTTATTTGCTTAAACATTTCTTTTCATCACTTTTGTACCTAAACTTTCTCTTTGTAACAAAGCACAAATACACATCATCAAAGTACATCTTTGATAGGCAATCTCTTTAAACCATGTCGTTTACTATTGGTGTGTGTTGTGGATTGACTTTTGGATTTTTCAGATCTTCCTTAAAAAAAATGGCATTTACAGGTCTTCCTTAACAGTGTAGGTCAGGATCCACAGAAATATTCCATATCTTCCTTTAACGTAACACAACATATAAATAAGGTGTAGACAAGAGAGTACGCTCTCTTCTTCTTCCGGCAAGCTGGAGAGAAGGAGCTCCGTTGCTGCTGGTCCTGTCTGGAGCTGAGGCCTGCAGCGGCTGCTGTTGTCTGCCCATGCGCTGGGGGAGAATCCTGGGTCAGATTTAGCTATTCTGCTTTCCTCAAGGGAAGTGGTGAGATTTTGCTAGTTCTTTACTTTGTTAGTTACTGGGTGTTATAGTTGTATGCCGGGTGTTATATAGATCCTTTTTGTCCTTTTTCCCATTTTCCCTTCCCCTTTCCCTTTCTTGGGAGTTTTGCATGATATTCTTGCGGTGTAGTTCTTTGTATTTAGAAAAATGCATATATTTAGTGTGATTTTGGTTTCTTCCATAGTTTTTTCCTTTGAAAGGGGGGAAGGTTTGGGAAAGAGGCAGATTGAGCGGTTGGAGAGCTTGGGAAAGTTAGCTCAAACCAGCTCAGATTTTGATAGCAGAGGATGGTTTCGATGGTTGACCTTGGTTTGTTTTTAAAATAGTGTCCGGGAACACTGCCAGAGTCCAGGAAAGCGTCCCTTTTGCTAACTTTTTTCGTTGTTCTAGCTGGTTTTGTACCTGTCCCAGGATATCCTATTGGGAGATGCAGCTGTTCAGATGGATGGAACGAGTAGCTTCCGTTCCTCAATTTTGATTTTGACAGCCTAATATATACTCTCCATGACGGTGACTTTAAAGTTTGGTGGAAAGGACTTCTAAGATCAGCTCTAACAAATACATAAATTGTCTAGCAACAATGATATTAATGATAAAGGCAGCAGAAATACTATTTAAAATTGGAGTGGTGGTGTTGTATTTTTTCCCTTGTTATAAAATGGGCCAAACCTTGAGAGGAATTACTGGAGCTTTGGGAAGGAGCTTGGACAGGCCAGTCTTTGGATGGCAGGGAGCATGGTTGGATTTTGGTAAACTGGTGGGATGTGTGACACCTCCTATTGCTTGGGACTTTGTGCCAGAGCAGGTGTTCAACCCTGATGAGATGACACGTTGTTTGAGGGAAACGTACCTTTCATATGATGATCCAAACATGCAATTCTATGCTTTGTACTGGGGATTGGCTAATGCTTATCGTGCTGCAGTAGATCACTGTCAGAAGGTTAAGGTCAAAACAGGAACTCAAACCATGCCACCCGAAACTAGTGATGTCCCTATTGGGCCCACTTGTGAAACTGGGGTCCAAGCACAACTTGAAGTTGAAGCAGTCTCCACTAAGTCTACTAGAACTGGTGTTGGAAAAGTGTGAGATTTTATTAGTCTGATGAGATTTTATTAGTCTGATATTATTTAAGTAGAAATAGTGATTATAATAGTTTTAAGAATAGTGGGTTTAAATGTGTTTTATAGTGGTTTTAAATCCTGTTACTTTAAGTGTGTTAGTGATTATTAGAAGTAGTGGTTATTTAGTCTTTCTTCTCTCATGAGAAGAACTCTGTGAGATAAAGAGACCGGGCCTGCGGTTGAGATAAGAAGACCTTGCATACCGGAGTTAACTAAGAAAAACAGAAGACGCTGGCGCCAAAATAACTAGCTGATGAAGTAATCCATATATGCATATGTATTAGCTGTAACCTGTTGAATATACATTAGGTTATGTAACATGTAGAGAATGAAATGTGGTCGCGCTGTAACGGTTTTGGAACCAGATTTGGGTGCGTACCCCTGGTTCCCAGGGCCTCGAAATAAAACACCACATATAACTTCCCCCGAGTGGTTATGTGTTCGTCTCTCCGCTAACACTGGGACACAAGTTAAAAACAGGAAAGTCGTTGTTACTCCTATAAAGAAAAAGAAGACGTTGCTGAGGGAGACTGTAGAAGTTACAGATCCATCTCCACAACTGGAACTCATGGAAAAAGAAGAAGAAGGAGTAGAAGGACCTATCCCAACCACGCAGCCAGTAGCAGGCGAAGGAGTGGCTGTGAGTGAGGAAGAAGGAGTGGCTGTGACAGAGGAAGGAGTGACTGCCAAGGAGGAAGATGCAATGAAGGGGCAAAAGCGTTCCCCTCAACCTGAGAGACAATTATTATTACCTGATGATTGGTTGAGGCTTTAATCTCACCACTCAAAAGACTACTCACTACCTCTATCTGCCGGGTATGGTGAACGACATAGAAGTCCATCTCCATGTTGTGAACGACATAGAAGTCCATCTCCACAGCACGCTCAGTCTCCACCTCCTTGTGAGAGATACAGAGAGGAGGTGGGGGCAGTTATGCATAAGAGCGAAAAAGTACAGAGGGAAGTGGAAAATATTCTACGCGGGAGAGATGGACAAGAAATAATGCGAGGAAGTGAAATTCCACAATCACTGACCGCAAGAGATCTTCGAGATTTATGAAGAGATTACAGCTGTTTGCCTGGTGAACGAATCCTCACTTGGCTGGTGCAATGCTGGGACAATGGAGCTATTAGTCACGTGATTGAAGGTCATGAGGCACAACAATTGGGATCTCTTGCCCGAGATCCTGTAATAGAACAAGAAATGGAAAGGGATAGAATGGCATCCAGTCTTTGGATCGGAATCCTCTATGCTGTGAGGGTGAAATACCCGTTTAAGGCATATCTGTCGAGCTCTCTAAGAAGGTGGAATACTGCGGAAGAAGGCATCCAATACCTACGGGAATTAGACATGTTGGAGATCATCTATTCTGATCCAGACTATTATGACATCCTAGTTCCAGAACGTGTTCCCTGCACACAGTGGAAAAAGGTAATTAAAGGTGCCCCTAAACCATACACCTACTGCTTGTAACTGTATATGATCCAAAGATGGGTGAACCAAGTGTGGAAGCCATGTGTTGTTGGATAAGGTGCATAGCAGAAAGTCTGGAAGACTCCTCCAATTCCCTATACCGACCTACCTACACTAGGGAAAGAAGAGAGAGAGATTTTGAACACTCCAGATATGAGGACTATCCTTGGGACAGAGATGACAGACATTATAGAGATTACAGAAAAAGGTCAATGAACAATCATGGCGGGATAGACCAAAATGACCTCGACCTAGACCTCGATCTTGGTCTCATTCACGATCTTCATCATTCCCACGTAGAGGGAAGGAAAACTCTAAGCATCAGTCACATAACGAATTATGGGCATACCTACACAGCAAGGGAGAGAACATGAAGAAGTGGGGTGGTGAACCCACTTACAAGCTCAAAGCTAGAGTGAAGGAGCTGAGACAGAAGGACATTGACAAGAAAGTTGTCTACGTGATAGATGCAGAATTTTTAGACAAGAAACTGCAATTGCTGAAAGGCAAGAAGATGGAGATCCACCTCCTTGATGACAAAAAATCATCTAAGAAACCGAAGTCAAAGTCCAATGACGATTGCTCTAATCAAGACCAATAGAGGGGCCCTTCCTTCTGCCAGGAGAAGGAGAGGGACCAAGAAGACAGTCAGGTTTATTGGGCTGTGTGGGTTTGATGGCCTGGCACATCAGATCCTCAGAGATACTGAGCTTTGATAGATACTGGTGCCCAGTGTCCTTTAATGCCATCGGAGCATAAGAGTACAGAGACTGTTTCTATTTCTGGAGTGACAGGAGGGTCTCAGGAGTTGTCAGTGGTAGAGGCTGACATAAGCTTGACAGGAGAACAATGGGAAAAGCATTCTATTGTGACGGGGCCAGAAGCCCCTTGCATTCTAAGTATGGATTACCTAAGAAAAGGATACTTCAAGGACCCGAAGGGATACCGGTGAGCTTTTGGTAATTGAAGAGGAGTCTAAGTGATTGTCTGCCCTTCCTGGTCTCTCAGAAGACCCTTCTGCAGTGGGATTACTGCAAGTTAAAGATCAAAAGATGTCAAGTCACGACAACCATATACCGGAGACAGTACCAGACAACTCGAGATGTTGTGGTACCCATCCATAAGATGATTCAGAAGCTGGAAAGCCAAGGGGTGGTCAGGAGAACCCATTCACCCTTCAATAGCCCTATCTGGCCTGTACACAAGTCTGATGGAGAATGGAGACTTACTGTGGACTACCGTGGCTTAAATGAAGTCACACCACTACTGAGTGCAGCAGTATCAATATGTTGGAGCTCCAGTACAAGCTGGAGTCCAAGACAGCGAAGTGGTAACGCCACTATTGACATTGTCAATGCATTTTTCTCCATTCCCTTAGCAGCAGAGTGCAGGCCACAGTTTGCTTTCACCTGGAGGGGTGTTCAATACACCTGGAATCAACTGCCCCAGGGGTAGAAGCACAGTCCAACCACCTGTCATGGACTGATTCAGGCTACACTAGAGAAGGATAAGGCCCCAGAACATATCCAGTATATCGATTACATCATTGTAAGGGGGGACACAGCAGAAGAGGTCTTTGACAAAGGACAGAAGATTATCCAGATTCTCCTCAAGGCTTGTTTTGTCATAAAGAAGAGCAAAGTCAAGGGACCTGCCAGAGATATCCAATTCCTAGGGGTGAAATGGCAAGATGGATGGTGCCAGATTGCAACTGACATCATCAATAAGATCGTAGCAATGGCTCCATTGAAAGAGACCCAAGCTTTTCTGGGAGCCATAGGCTTCTGGAGGATGTATAGCCAGATTATGAGCCCTCTTTACTTTGTGACCCATAAAAAGAATGATTTCCAGTGGTGTCCTGAACAACAACAAGCTTTCAGGCAGATCAAGCAAGAAATTGCACATGCCGTGGCTCTTGGACAAGTCAGGACAGGACCAGATGTAATAAAACGTACTCTGCTCTGCAGCTGGATATAAAGGTCCCTCCTGGAGCCTCTGGCAAAAGGTGCCTGGTGAGACACGAGGGTGACAACTGGGTTTCTGGAGCCAAAGCTACAGAGGCTCTGAGGCCAATTACACCCCTATGGAAAAAGAAATCTTAGTGGCGTATGAAGGCATACTAGCAGCTTCAGAGGTTATTTGTACCGAAGCACAGCTCTTCCTGGCACCCCAATTACCAGTGCTGAGCTGGATGTTCAAAGGGAAGGTGCCCTCTATGCATCATGCCACTGATGCCACGTGGAGGAAGTAGATTGCTTTGATTGCACAATGTGTCCGAATTGGGAATTCTAATCACCCTGGAATTTTGGAAATTATAGCTAATTGGCCTGAAGGTGGGAACTTTAGATTGGCAGATGAAGCAGAAGAAGAGCCAGTGAGTCGAGCTGAAGAAGCTCCACCATATAATGAGCTGCCAGGTGAAGAGACACGCTATGCCCTTTTCAGTGATGGTTCCTGCCGTATTGTAGAGAAGAGGTAGAATTGGAAAGCAGCTGCTTGAAGTCCCACCCGACGAGTGGCGGAAGCCACTGAAGGTGAAGGCAAATTGAGTCAGTTTGCAGAACTCAAAGCTGTCCAATTGGCCCTAGACATCGCAGACAGAGAAGGATGGGCAAGGCTCTACCTATACACCGATTCGTGGATGATAGCCAATGCCCTATGGGGATGGCTAGACCAGTGGAAAAAGATGAATTGGAGTCATAGAGGGAAATGAATCTGGGCTGCTTATCTGTGGAAAGACATCTCTGCCAGAGTGAAGAACCTGAATGTGAGAGTCCACCACATAGACACCCATGTGCCCAAGGGTTGAGCTAATGAGGAACATGCTAATAACAGAGAGACAGACCGAGCTGCACAGATTAAGGTATCACAAGTAGACCTAGACTGGCAGCAGAAGGGAGAATAGTTCCTAGCTGGATGGGCCCATGATGCTTCAGGTCATCAAGGCCGAGACGCCACCTATAGATGGGCACGAGACCGAGGGGTGGATTTAACCACGGACACTATTTCTCAGGTTATCCATGACTGTGAAACCTGTGCCGCTATCAAACAGGCAAAAAGGTTGAAGCCCTTGTGGTATGGTGGACGTTGGGATAAGTATAAATATGGAGAGGTCTGGCAGGTTGATTACATTACATTGCCACAGACCCACCAAGGTAAGTGCTGTGTGCTTACCATGGTGGAAGCAACCACGTGTTGGTTAGAGACATATTCAGTACCACATACAACGGCCCGAAATACTCTTCTGGGTCTTGAGAAGCAAATTCTGTGGAGACATGGTACTCCAGAAAACGTGTTGAGTCAGACAATGGGACTCATTTTAAAAACAATTTAGTGGCTAATTGGGCACAGGAGCATGGTATTGAATGGGTATATCACATTCCATATCATGCACCCACTACTGGAAAGGTCAAAAGGTGTAATGGACTGTTAAAGATAACTCTAAAGGCAATAGGTGGAGGAACTTTTAAGAACTGGGATAAGCACTTAGCCAAGGCCACCTGGCTAGTTAACACCAGGGGCTCTGTCAACCTAGCTGGGCCTGCCTAAGCAGAATCCCTCCATACTGTAGATGGAGACAAAGTTCCAGTGATCCATCTGAGGGGTATGTTGGGTAAGGCCATTTGGATTACTCCTCCCTCAGGCCAAGACAAACATATTTGTGGAATTGTATTCGCTCAAGGTCCTGGAAATACCTGGTGAGTACAGAGAAAGGATGGAGAGACCCAGTGTATGCCTCAAGGAAATCTGTCCTCCGGGAAAAACTAATTCAGTGTCTTGAGTTGAGTTTTACAGGAGATATCACCAGATGAAAAAGACCTGAACAGAGCAGATACCAGTCTCCAGTGATGAGCCAAGCCCAGTCGAGGCGGTCCAGTGCTGCATCACATGAAACTCTTGTTACGACCTGAGAAACAGCCACCAACAGATCTTCCGAGTTTGAACTCTTAAGCCCAAAACCAGAACAGTGACTGTGACTAAAGGGCCAAGGATCCAAACTGAGTTGCTGTTGGTGTTGATGTTCAACGACAGACGAGAACTTCGAAATAAAATAAGAACTATATATATGTGTCTGTGTGCAGGATATAGACAAACACAATGTACAGGTGTTGCGTTAAAGAAATGATATGGAATAAGGGGTGGAGAAGGTAGTGCATTGACTTTTGGATTTTTCAGATCTTCCTTAAAAAAAAGGCCTTTACAGGTCTTCCTTAACAGTGGAGGTCAGGATCCACAGAAATATTCCATATCTTCCTTTAACGTAACACAACATATAAATAAGGTGTAGACAAGAGAGTACGCTCTCTTCTTCTTCCGGCAAGCTGGAGAGAAGGAGCTCCGTTGCTGCTGGTCCTGTCTGGAGCTGAGGCCTGCAGCGGCTGCCGTTGTCTGCCCATGCGCTGGGGGAGAATCCTGGGTCAGATTTAGCTATTCTGCTTTCCTCAAGGGAAGTGGTGAGATTTTGCTAGTTCTTTACTTTGTTAGTTACTGGGTGTTATAGTTGTATGCCGGGTGTTATATAGATCCTTTTTGTCCTTTTTCCCATTTTCCCTTCCCCTTTCCCTTTCTTGGGAGTTTTGCATGATATTCTTGCGGTGTAGTTCTTTGTATTTAGAAAAATGCATATATTTAGTGTGATTTTGGTTTCTTCCATAGTTTTTTCCTTTGAAAGGGGGGAAGGTTTGGGAAAGAGGCAGACTGAGAGGTTGGAGAGCTTGGGAAAGTTAGCTCAAACCAGCTAAGTGTGGAAGAGTTTTTCTACTAACTAGAACTGCAGCTACTGTTAGATAATGTTACAAGAAATCTGATTTTGTATTTCAGGTTCTGAAACCAAGTAAAATGAATAATGCTTCACAATCAGGAGAAAAACTTTTGAAAAGACATGATGTGTTTTTCCTGTTTTCCACCACCTAAAGAAAACATTTGTTAGGCCTGTGAGATATCTTGAGATATTATCTGAAAGATAATATTTAAAGCTGGATCATTATACACAGTTTTTGAAAATGTCTTCTTTTTCACATTCTGGAATTTTTTTCCTCCTCCTAGTCTTTATCTTGAAAAGTATCTATCTCCCTGAAAAAAGAAACATGCCAATAACTCCTACAAGTTCATAAAGTACTTCACTAATGACATAAAGCCCATTTAGAAAGTTTTAATTTACTACATGATAGGTAAAAATGTCTTGAATTGTAGGCAGAATATTTCAAAATCTGTCTTTGAGAAAAGTTAATTTAAGGCACTGTTATTTTCATGAATTACTCAAATTGCATTGACTATGAAGAAAAGACTTAACATGACATGAGAAATAATGTTAAGAAGTAGACACTAAGTTTATTAAAATTAAAATAGAGCAATTATTTGGTGTTCTGTGTCTCATATGTAATAAAATAATATTTAGACAAAATAATGTGAATCTATTAAGTACTCTTACAATTCAGTTATCAAGAGATATAAGTCATTCTTAAACCAGTTTATAAATTATTTAATTAAAAATTAAAAGGATAGCAACAAAATTATTTGTAAGTACTTAGTGCAGTGTAGTGAAATATAAGTTACTGTTCCAACAGTATCTTGACGACTACACAAGAAAAAAAGGAAATGATTGCATTCCTGTCCAATATGAAATAAAGCCAAAACATTTCTGCTCCACGAGTCATTGATCTTATCAATAGATTTAGACTGCCCAGAGTGACACATCCTATTCACCAACTCAGGAAATGTTATTTGTAAGTGAATTGTTGGGCTGGTAAAATTTCCCCTTTTATCTCTTGCAGTAAAAGCTAGGAAGGTATTTATCTTAGAAGGATGAGTTACAATACTTGAATGTGACTCTATAGCTGTACATCTTTTTTCTAATGAAGTAAACATTTTCTGTTTTCTGTTCAAGATAATTGTCTTAGACAAAAAAAGTCTTGCCTTTGATTATAAAGCTGCCTACTAAGACTAAACTGTGAAACTGAAACATTTGCGTTTTTTCTATATCACTTTGATGGGATTCATTAGAATTCCTTTATCACTGTTCTTTCTCAGTTTTGCATTTCTGTTTTGTCACTACATTGAGGAATTAAAACATCTGCCACTCACATAAGCAAAATCTTCTTCAAAGGAACACAATTCTTGGTAATCTATTTTCTTCCTTTCCAGAAAAGACAGTAAATCTAGGCATCATCTCAAGCAAGCCTCTTTGGTGTTCTATTTATCATCTTTTACATTTCTAAAATATGACTATTGGCGGAACTCCTTTTATAGAGCTCTTTGTGATCAGAAGGTAGAAAGTTTTATATAAAAGTTATTTATTTCTTAAATGTTTGAGCATAGTCATAATTAATATTATTCTGCTCTCATAGTTGGCATTGAATTGATTTCTGGGTGTCAACATCAGGCTTCTGCATATGCCACTGGATGTTAGCTATGGACCCAGGGCTCTAGTAAAAGAAGGGCAGGCACCATCATATTGAGAGAAGTCTTCTGTGGTCCTTCTAGTTTCAGCTGTCAAGAAGGGAAATATTAACATGGAGTGAGGTAGTAGTGCCTAAGAAGAGAGAGAGAGCAAAATCAAGTTACCTTAGGTTCTAAAATGTCCCAAAGTTTTCTCTTCTTTTATTATTTATAAATATCAGCATATACTTCAATTCTGTAAAATATCAACAGAGAAAAGTTGTTTGTTGATGTTTCATATCACATCATTTAGGTGAAGACGCTCATTTATATTCCTTTCCATAATGGCTTTTTATGCATTTGACAAGTCTATCACTGAAAGGAATATTTACAAATCACACAAACAGAACTCAGACTTCCTTTCTGGAGACAAGTGAACATGAGAGGACTCAACTGGACATGAACAGACTTCTTCAGAAGGAATGAGGATTGCCCTAACTCTAAACTGCTCTATGATCTGATGAGATGAAAGATGTGATGTTGCAATCCCTCAGACTGAGGCTATGAAAATTTACCTCTCAGTAAATGGAACACTACTAATTCCTGCCTTGTGGTTCAAGAGCTGAGTGGCAGCTGCTTTGTGTTTGCTTGTGTTTTTTGAGGGATAAGCTCTTCTCAGGTACCCGATGTTACAGGTACATCTGTTTGGACCGTTATCGCATATAACCAGATTCATTCCGCATGACCAGGGTGCTTAAATTAGTGTCCTGATCATCCTAGAATTCCTGGACAGTCAATGAAATGAAACATTCCTTTAAAAGTGACTCTTCCTGACCTGCCTCCTTTCTCTGTTAGCTGATGATGAAGGTAACTAGGCTCCTAACTTAGATCAGATACTTCATTTAAAAGGAGATGGGATGAACTGGGGCTTCAACATGCAGTTCAAATAGGATTTCTATATAAGATAGACATTCACACATGTATCTTAGTTTGGCTTGTCTTATCAATTAGCATTAGTTTGCTCACATCAATATTCTGATGCAGTTACGTTTAGCACTGCCATTTTTGAGGTGGTTTAGTGAAATCTTGTTTGTGGAGAATGAAAGGACAAGCAAATCGCTAGAAACTATTAGAAGCTACTGTTAGAAACGCTAGGGAGGTCCTGAAATAGACAGGAGACTGTAAAAAGAAATATTCAGCAATCTTTGGTTTGATAGCACTTTACAAAAATATGAGAGGGGAGGTTGAAATGGTTTTACAACATTGTCAATTCAGACACAAAGCACAGACTAGACAGCAGTTCTAAATCCTAAAATGGAGTAAAATAGGGAGCAGTTATTCAAATATTTTATCCTGGACAGCGTCAGAGAATCACAGAACCGTGTAGATTGGAAGACATTTTTGGAGGTCATCTTGTCCAATGCATCTGATCAAGCAGGGTTAGCTAGAGCAGGCTGTCCAGAATCATGTCCAGATGACTTATGAATTTTTCCAATATTTTGCATATACTGCTTATGAGTACTGTTTTCTTTGATTATGAATGATACAGAGAGTTTTGTGTTTAGGTTTTGTCATGAGATCCAGTTGAAATTAGATGTGTTAGCATTCACATGAAGATTGAGATAAGCTTCTGTTAGACTCCTAAACAACATATGGATATGGTAATGACAGTGTCGTATGGCTATATTTTAATTTGAATATTTTGTATAAATGAGTTAAAAGAAGATCTTTTCACGTGTATTTGAAAATATTTCAGAACAGAATTTTTGTTGGTTTTCAGTTCTCTGTATTGCTATTCCACTGTCCATTTACTACGTTTCTGAGCCAGTAATTTTATTTTTTATTAAACTTATAATTTCAAATAAAATAAAATCATTGAATTATATCTTACATGCTGCAAGAGATATTGGCTTTTTCTTCAGTGAACAGTTACTGTTCTCTGATAGTGCAAGTGAGACTTCCAACAAAAGAAACTAATTCAAGACACTCTCAGTAGAGCTTAGATAAGGACTAAGAAGCCAGCAGGTTCATTGCAGGAATCTGGCAAATATCTACAGAACTGAAAATTTATTATTTTGTACTACAATCAGCAACTGTATCTTGAGATAATTGTCATTTGTTTTTGACTTTACAGATAAATAACAGTGTCCATGGTAAAGAACAGCAGAAATTGTTTTACAACCTCCATTTCTGTGCTGATAAAGGGATAGGAAAATGTATATTTCTTGGTGTAAATTTGGTAAGTTATCAAAAGGTCAAATGGTCAATAATATTATAGGGATGCTACTTATAATTTATTAAAAGTAAAATAATTTCTTACTTTGATTCTTAGCTTGTTCTAAGGACAATCTAATTCAGTATTGAACAATTATCTCCCACTCTTTTTGTATAGGCTGTTTAACTACTGAGTTTCATAAACAAAGCCAAACTCTTATTTACATTTCTATGTAGGAGTATAATTTGATTTACCATTTCTCCTATTTTCTACAAAATGTGCTAGATATGTATAAAATTGCTGAATACATATTCAAAATATGCCAAAGAACAAATCTGAAAACCCCTATTTGGCTGCAGCATGAAGGGTATACCTATCTGTATCAGAAAAGTGTCATTTCCCATATGAGCTGTGCTAATGCAGTACTTGCTAACCTAAGCTTCCTTTTGCTGTGCAGTTGGTCATCCTATTGAATCTGCAGACTTTCTCTATAACCATCAAAAGACCAGCCTATGTCATGGCCTTTTCAGAGCTCTCAGTATCCAATTAAGATTAAAATCAAAAAAAGTTGCTTTTCTTGCAATATTACATCACCCCTGCTTCTGCCCCAGATGGAGAGGAAACTAGAGTGTGATTTCAGAAATGGCAAAGCAAATGTGTGACAGATAGAAATGACAAGGCTTTGTCTACAGCTGGTGATACAATAAAGTGAAATGTCTTGCCATTGTCCCTAAGCAATACTTGTAGGGTTAGCTATGCTACATTACTTGAACATATTTGTTGAGCTCAATTGGACCATAAACAGAGAAGGCTCACATTATCTGCATATGTATATTAGTGTCCCAAACTGTGAGACAAGTGTGTGCATGATTATTTTTCCCCCTCTGGTTCTGACATCTGTGAATCTATCAGGCCAAATATAGCAGTGCAAAAATTACTTAATCATCCAGACTACAGTGGTATTACCGTAGGCAACTGTTTCACATTTCTCAGTTCAGAAGAATGTCAAGTAATACTGACAACGTTCTGGATTTATGGAAGTAAACTTCTTCAGTAGACCATTTCTAATTAGATATCAGGAGTAAAAATCACAATAAAAAAGTCAGAAACTAGAATAAATATCCTGTTGCTAGAGATACTAAAATAATCAACTTGGCAATGCCCTGAACAGCCTGATCACTTCTGACCTGCTCTGAGTTGGTGTTGGACTAGAAGGTCTAGGTCTCTCCCTGCCTAAATTTCTCTTTGAGTCTATGGTTTCTTGTAAGTAGAGTGCATGTAAAGAAGCTGTTTATCTATTTATTTGTGGTTGTTGACTACACTAATACTACTTCTGCTTAAATGCTTGATAAATGAATTGTGCACCTTTACATGGATAAATAATTACTGGGAATAATATTAGACAAGATATCCAGGAAACATTTCTTGATGTTGCTTTTCCAGATAACTCAGAAAAACATTCTGTTTCAGAGAACAGTTGTCTGCAGTTGTCTCAGTCCTGAAAGGGAAAAAAAATTAATATGCAAACTTAAAGATGCCACCTCTCTGCAAATATGGTGATTCGAAAATGCCTAAAAATTTCTTTTGCTCTTCCTCTGAACCAGTGCCTTACACTTTGGCCTTGGGGAAAAAAACAAATCTGTCTTGTCAAAATTTTCTTAGTGAAGTGACATCACAGTCAACTAATTCCCTTCAATACATTTCCATCTTTCAATATTTAACCTACCATCTGTTCAGATCTACCTGAAGCCCCCTAAAGAAATGAAAGGGATCAAAATCCAGTTGTTTTACTAGGCATTTATTTATACATATACCTAATCTTTCAAACAGCTCTCAATGAGAAAAAAACAAAATATTGTCCTTAGAATACCATAGGAAGGCATATAATGTTACCATATCCAATTAATAGTGCTGACTTGTGTTGACAATTCTGCACATTATGTTACTTCAGGATGAAGAAGGGACTGAAATAATCTGTTTTCACCATTTAAGAGGCATTAGCCTTCTATGTAATTACTTTTTTTGACTACTTAGAGCTCCAACATAAAACCAAATACATGGCTATTAAAACTTTCTGGATTGCAGCTAGAAGACGAACTGACACTGGCATTGTTGTGATGATTGCTTATTACCAACCATCTCCTCAACAGGGTGCAAGGGATGAAGGCTGGCAGCCAGAGGACTGTTTGTTTGCAGAAATCTTTATCTGCATGGGGGTTTCAGCCATTTACCAAATCAACACAGTGTAATGCAAATAAACCAGGTATATACTATGACAGTAATTTCCTAACATAAACCCTAGATATGCCAGCCAACCTGACTAGCTGACTAACATTAGCCAGATAAAACTGACTTTAAAAGAAACTAACATTATTCCTGTCTTCCTTAAATGCCAAAAGAAAGATCCAGTGATCCAGGTCTTCTGTCTCCGGAAAAATTGTAGAATAGGTACTTTCACAATTTCCAAACATATCACAGAGAAGAAAGTATCAGAAAGATATTAATATTTTCATTGATGATACAGGTGACAGTATTGAGTGCACCCTCAGCAAGTTTGCAGATGACACCAAACTGAGTGGGGCAGTCGTCATGCCAGAAGAAAGGGATGTAATTCAGATGGACCTGGATAGGCTGGAGAAGTGGGCCTGTGTGAACCTTATGAGGTTCAACAAGGCCAGGTGCAAGGTCCTACACCGGGTTCAAGGCAATCTGTGGTTTCAGTATGGGGGGGGAATGACATGATTGACAGCAGCCCTGTGAAGAAAGACTTGAGGGTACTGTTTGATGAGAAGCTTGGCATGAGCTGGCAATGTGCACTCACAGCCCAGAAGGCCAACCAGGTCCTGTGCTGCATTAAAAGAAGCGCAGCCAGCAGGTGGAGGGAAGTGATTCTCTCCCCTCTACTCTGCTCATGTGAGACTCCACCTGGAGTATTGTGCTCAGTTCTGGAATACCCAAAGTGAGAAGGATATGAAATTGTTGGTACAGGTCCAGAGGAGGGTTAGAAAGATCATCAGAGGACTGGAGCGCCGCTGCTATGAGGACAGGTTGAGAGAGTTGGTCTTGTTCAGCCTGGAGAAGAGAAGGTTCTGGGAAGACCTCATAGTGGCCTTCCAGCACTTGAAGGGAGCATACAGAAATCTGGAGAGGGACAGTTTACAAGGGCAAGTAGTGATAGGACGAGGGGGAACTGCTTTAAATTGGAAGGGGGAAGATTTAGACTAGACATTAGGAAGTAATTCTTCACAATGAGGGTGGTAAGGTACTGGAACAAGTTGCCCAGGTAAGTTGCGGAAAGCCCAGGAAGGGTTCAAGGCCCTGAAAGTGTTCAAGGCCAGTTTGGATGGGGTCTTGAGCAGCCTGGTCTAGTGGGAGGTATCTCTGCCCGTGGCAGGGGGGTTGGAACCATAGGATCTTCAAAGTCTCTTCCAACCCAAACGAATCTATGATTCTGTGATTACATGATTCTATGATATGAACTTACCAATGTTAGATAAAACTTGACCAGCCTGATTACCCTCCTGGTTTTGAAGAAAAGTGAAGAACAGTCAACGAAATGTACCTTGAAAAGGCCTTTAGTAAGGGCACTGACTGTCATTACTTCTTTTGGAAATATTTAGCCAGATGTTAACTTCAGATTTGACACTTGGAAATGTGAATGACACATGAAACTGGCAACAAAATTTAAATGCACAAGAAATAAGCAAACCAGACTCTCCCATAAAATGACTGAATATAAACTAGAATAGCAAATTCTGGACTTTTTAAAGGAGAACTAGAAAAGCTGTAACCAAATACAGAGAGACAAAATTACTTTAACTATGTGACAAAGATTTCAGGATCCTGGTAAGGCTAAAGGTAGGAAACAGTTCAGAGGCTCTGAACTCCGCTTTCAGAAGGAAATCTTGCTAGAGGTGAAGGGAAATTGCAGGCATGTGCAGAGGATGTTTTGAGATGTCTGCCTATGTTCTTTCTGAATTCATGCATGCCTAACTGTTCCTCATTCTGCACTTGGAAGTAAGCAATGGCTCAGAAGGTAAGCTTGTTGTTGCCCAGGTTTGAATTTGCTGACTGAGGTCCATTTTTTCATATCTTGTCTGATTCAATGAAATTGTTGAATGTGAAGAGATGATAGATTTGGTTTCATGTGTAATATTAAAATGGTACAACCCGTAATACAAAAACATGAAAAAATCCAGCATTTGCAAAAAGACAAAGTGATCTTGCGGTTTCAGCATTTTGTTATGTCCCTGATATTCCTTCAGCTTAGAACCATTCTTAGAGTCTCCAGAAGGAAATGAAAATATTTCTTATTTTTCCCCTTGAAATGAAACTGAATTGAATGAAACTTGTGAAATAGCTGATTTTCTAAAAGAAATCTTGCCCTGCAACTTTCTTTCTATACAGCACAGAACAACCACTATGACAATGTAAATATTTCAATGGCCGATATCCATTGAGATACAAGTTTTAAGCAGAGATTTAAGCATCGTCTTCCTATTATAGAGACTCTGACTGAAACTGGCATTTTATTTTAATACATTATGTGGCAAATTTAGTATATTAAAATGAATATGTCTGCTTTGCAAATAAAGCATTCCTAGAAATAATTATTCTGAAATCCACAAATGCAAGCATATTTCATATCCATTAATCTTGAATTATAATTGAAATATTCAAGTGCATGATTAAAACTTAACTACTTACTGTAGTAGAAAAGAGTGTAAATGTGTTTGCATATATAGGTATATATTTGAATCGTTATTTCAAGTCAGAATTGGGAATCTTGGGCTGTAAATATAAGAGAAACAGCATTTTTAATTCTTGGCTTACTTGTAGAAAAAAACAACAAAACCAGATATGAATATCATAGATCGATTTTTTTTTCCCCACACAGATATTGCTATCATCCAGGAATAATTAGTTATTTCTACATTACTCAAAATCATCTGTTTAAATTTTTTAACTTAAAAACTCACTCCTCCTCCAAAACTTCAAACCTCTTTTCCCCAACCTGTCCTCCCCTAAAAAACTCAGAATTTCTCTTCTTGTTTATAAAGGGTGGTTTCAAGCATAATTGTCTCTCCAGTACTTCAGTCATGTCTCTTCTCCCTTGATTTTCCTCCACTTGTTTTCCCTTCTCTAGGATACTAAAATAAAATAAGCATGCTTTTTTTTTCCAAATAAATTTGACCCATGGTGAACCAATGAAAGAGATCTTTCTGGGATTTATTAAAATTATGCTTCACAACCTATGATGTTCAAATATAGATGTTTTCTTACCTTCCGTCAGAAAAATGTCAGTGTGCAAGAGTGAACAGCAAGTTAACGTCAAATTCCTTGTGAAACTGAAGAGATCCATGGTGGAAACTTCTCAGTTATTGACTGAGGCTTGTGGTGAAGAGATCCCAAAGATCAACTGTTGCGCAAAGGCACCCATTTTTTGTTGGTAGAAGCTGTGAAAGCAAAGAAGTCAGAGACTCTCCACAGCCTTTGAGAAAATAATCTGTGGAATTGCTTTAAATATGGCAGCATTGTATGCAGCTGTGTGTGAACTCATAAGGGAAAATAAAAAGAGTTATAGGCACAGTCTCTTTTTTTTTTTTTTTTGTGTTGGACATCATAGATGGCATGGAATACTTCACTAGACAGTTTTGTGTCACCTGTCCTCTGTGCTCTTCCCTGCAGTTGCCATCCTTTTCCACTCATTAACTTAAAGCATTCCACTAACACTGGTATGGCTCTGGTTTCTGCAGGAATAAGTATAAGCAATGGGCTTCTTGCATAGCAGCACCCTGTTACCTCGGTAATAACTATAAACATCTGGCATTAACATTAGAAGAGACAGACACTGTCTGAACAACACACTGTTAACTTTCAGAAAATGAAGTTACTTAGAACAGCCTTAGCTGAAAAGTTACAGTGATTCTGCTTTAGCTCAAATCAGAAAAATCATGAAAAGTTGAGATACCAGTTTTGGCTGAAAAGTTACAGTGATTCTGCTTTAGCTCAAATCAGAAAAATCATGAAAAGTTGAGATACCAGTTTTAAAGAATAATTTAAGTATAGCTTTATTTGGTAAAATTATGTGCAGTAGTGGGCTGTTGGAGGATCTTGAGGCCTCCTGGGACTACTTGTTAAAATTCCCCCAATAATCTCAAGAAAATTTTGGAAAGAGTCTTTTACCTCTGACGGAGCCTGCTACCAGTCTTGGATGGGTTAAGTACTGATAAATTACACCTACAAGCATACCTTAACTTGAAGGTTCATAAGGACACTCTTTGTCTTGGAGATTAACTGGATTGTGTAAAATACCAGATATTTTAAAAATATATCCTTCTGAGAAGAAAATTCTTGGTGTCTTATAAAAATGTATACCTTGACAGTTCTTCACACTACTCCAGCTGAATATTTTCTTTACCATCATAACTAAGAACAAATATGAATGGTACTGAAGTATACTGCCTTCTACTTCTTGCCATAAAGCATAATTTTTAAATGCATCAATTTGCTTATAGTCCTTCATCTTTATGAATGAATTCGAAATTTCCCAAAGTACTTCACTGAGATTTGGATGAGCTTTTTGCATATATATATTTTACCTAACAAGGGAGGACTTTTTTCCCCTGTTTTTTTATTCAATTTTTTTTCTTTTCAATCTTCAATATTGTATTTTCATTACAATGCTTCATATAGACACATTTATTTCAGTCCCTTTTTCTGACATTTATTTCCCACCTTTTAAATAGTATTATCTGCCTTTCAATTTATTAGCTTAAAGACCAAATGAGCTGTTTGAGCAAGTAAAGCTGCATTTTTTGTCTTTCTCTGTGACAAAGATTTAATATGAAAAATTATTTTTTTTTCCTCTGGAAAGACAAATTTTGACTTTGTTTTTACTTCCCTATTTTCCGTTTCAAACATTATTTTAAATTGAAAACTGTTATATCTCACTACAGTGGCAGGCATTCTGAGCTGGGTCACATGACCCCTGAGTGTAAGCAAGCTGTACACACACTACTTTTTCCTAAACATCCTTCATTGCTTTTAAAACTATGGGTGTCCTGGCAGGAGTTTTCTGTGCAATGTCCATTCATATGAAACATCAGGATATCCTGCCTCTGCCAGTTTTGTACTAGATGAAGACATTCCACAGATGTACCGTATCTGTTTGCATAGTGTCTTCAAATAATTTTTGCTCTGCAAGCTGTTTCTCTGGAGTATATTTCACCAGGCTAAAAGTAAAGAATTGATTTAGGGTCTAGTCTTTTTGTGTATGTTAGAAAATGCAGAGGGACTGGATTTTTCTGTGTTTCATCAAAGCCACTCCCTGCTGCACCCATCCTCCCTCACACCTTACTATATGAAACACGTAAGGAACATGGAGTAACTCTGTAAAGTTTTAGTCTTTGAACTTCCCAACACAGTGAGATATAGAACTTGTAGGTGGTTTGAGGTTTCACATGCTGAAAAACAAAGCAGTCCCCTGCAACTCCCATCCTGAACTCTGTGTAATTTTAACAATGAGCTCACCACTTCACATGTATCGCTGCTGTTAATAAAAATGCACACCAGAAATCACCTGAGGAGGAGCCTAGCAATCAGTGGGCTTACTCCCTGATAGTTAAGATTAGCTCCACTCTGAATATTTTCTTTCAAACTCTTATGGCAGCATGAATGCACCATGGATTTTAGCGAGGAAGAGGCTGATAACATATCCTGCTGAAGAGATTCACCATGTCTGCTGAAGGGATTTTCTGCCTTAGCCAACCAGCCTGCAACTGTACATCTGAACCCTCATAAGACAGTAGTTTTCCCTCAGAAAAGGTGACCTGTTTGTATGCACGTCGTTTGACCTATTTCAGTCTAAAATTACAAAGTTAGTCTAACGAGCAGTGTTTTGCTAATGCTATTAATTTTCTCAGCAGTGAAGAGGAGACTATTTGGAAAGCAGCTTAGTAGATAGATTGGAGGGTGTGAAATCCTCCCAGTGGACATAGTGACAAACAGCTGGCATGAAGAAATCTTTCAGTAATACAGCTGCAGTTGGGAGGGGACATGTGATCAAGCCCTGAGCTTAAAAAAAAAAGGCCAAACCAAATACAACCAGCTTCGCTTTGTTCTTTCTGAGAAAGAAGTAACTCTCAATTAGTGTGAAGTAAGGTTACTATGCAAAAATGAAGTTTGGAGTTCAGCATTTTACTTCAGCAACAGCAGATTCATAAGACTTTAAAGCCAGGAAATAGTAAAATGTCATTCAGTCTGATGTCCTTCGGAAAATATTTCTTGACTTGGCAATCATTAATTGAAGGAAATAATTCTGCAACATTCACATAACATTTGGGAAGCTGGCTTGCGCACTGTTGAAAATGGTCACTCGGTTTTATGAGAATCCTGGGACATACACAAGTGAAAAAATTACTGTTCAAATTACTGCTGTCTTTTCAATAAGTGTTTACTATATCAAGGTTAGTTGTATTCTGAATTTGTGTATTTTCTTCAAAAATCTGTTTTTCCAGGAAATCCAAAATGTGCACAGAATTACGATGTTCATACACAAAAAACGTTTTCAACTACTGCACTGATGTTTCATCATCAAAACATAGAGGTTAAAGCTGAACATTAAGCTGTTTAATTTTGCCCATTTTAGCTCTTATACCACATAGAATACTGTATGTGAAGTATCCTGCTGTTCAAAGACCTCCATAATACTGTGCACAATAAAGAAGGTTAATGAGTCTAGAATTTCCTGGCATTTGACAGACTGAAACAGACCTTTAATGCAGCGTTCATGCAGGTTTTGTTGTGTGAAAGATAATGTTCTGGGAATTAGGTCTGAGTAAAAGAATTAATGTTGCTTAGCCTTTTAGGAAGTGCCACGAAAGTCTTTGGGTTGAAGGCAAAAACAGTCAGTGTCACTTTCTGTACAAAGCATACCACGACTGGCAGGTGAAATTCTCATGATGTTGAACTCTGGGCTGCTATTTCTCATTGTGGACTGAACCTCTGGAAAATCTTGCAGCTGTTCCACTTCACTTGGTCACAGCAAGACTGATAACAAGAAAATAATCAACAAATCATAAGCTTCAAGCTTTTGATAAAGATTGATCTTTCTTTTCTTGGCTTCAGATGTAATCCTGACTTTAGCAAAACAAGTTTAGCAAATGGAGGAGTAGACTAGCCACTGTTTTCAATTCCTGAAGTCGATGTAGAGGACTAGACGTATGCAAGCTGTTCTGTCTGAAGCATATGGACTGGTGTGCCGCTTTTACAGATCCAACATATTTTGCATTTTTTACAACATGACATATGGGTTGTGTTTCATTTTTTTAAAAATTCTTATAGTTCTAACAAAATCTCTGCCTCTACTGTCACCCAAAATTACAGGATGGGAGATGGGATGAATGTTTCTCCCTATCGGGTGGCCTACTACTGAGAGTACTGTTTATCCTTTGGTTTCCTGAGTAGGGTGGTACCAGGTAATGAACTGAAACGGTCTCCAGGCAATTAAAACCCAGAATTTTGTAACACTAGCATGAATACTCCAAGTCTGAGCTCATAATTGTTGTCAGCTACTGCTGTGGCAGCAGATATCTAAGCCAGTCTGCCTTCCCATGGGTTTTCACAGTGTTCCCAGCATATGACTGATCTTTATGACCTATATACTGTGAATCTGAATAAAAGAGGAATAAAATTGACTAATTCAGCAATTGGTGATATTATTCTAATGAAATCACATATGAGAACATACAATAGTTCACCTTTGGCATTGCCATAATTTGATATAATGTGTAACAGTACTTAGTTTTGCTGTGGCCTAACTACTGCCTGCATAATGAATCTAAACTGGTTGGATTTCAGTGTGCAACCGAATAACTTGCCCCTCCCTGAAAACAGGATTCAACAATATTTGAAGTAAGGTAAAACATCTCAAAGGAATGCTTCTAAGGCAGCTGGGAAGAGTTGCAGATGGTTCACATAGGGCTTAGGAAGTAGAAATCACTTTCAAGGTTGAGCGTGATTGGCAAGTTTTGGTATGAAGAACAGAGTCCATTTGAAATCAATCAAATAAAATTCATTTCTTGGGTTCAGAGAACAGAGTTAGTGGGACATTTCTGCTGGTGCCTGAAAAGCTTAATTTTAAATATGGTCATGGGAGATTCTTTGAAAAACGCAATCATCAAATGGTTTGAAACTTTTTTCAGTTCCAGTAAATCACGCAGACTCACGGAATCATTTAGGTTGGAAAAGAATTTTAGGATTATGAAGTCCAACTGTAAAGATAACACTGCCAAATTCATCGCTAAACCATGTCCCTAGGCACCTTATCTACGTGTCTTTTAGGGATGGTGACTCCACCACTTCCATGGGCAAAGTGTCCCAATGCTTAACAACACTTATGGTGCAGAAATGTTTCTAATACCCAATCTAAACTTCCCCTGGTGCCATTTCCTCTCATCCTCTCATTTGTTACTTGGAAGAAGAGACCAACACATGCATCACTACAACCTCCTTTTAGGTAGTTGTAAGGTGCTATAATGTCTCCCCTCAGCCTTCTTTTCTCCTGATGATGCTTATGCTCTAGATTCTTCACCAACCCTCCTCCGGACACGCTTCAGCACCTCAGTGTCATTCCTGTAGTGAAGGGTTCAAACTGAATATAGTATTTGAGGTGTGGCCTTACCAGTGCTGAGTTCAATGGGACAATCACTTCTTTAGTCCTGTTGGACATGCTCTGTTCTGATAGAAGACAGGATGCTGTTAGCTTTCTTGGCCACCTGGGCACACTGTTAACTCCCGTTCAGCTGTCTATCAACTGGTGCTTCTAGGTCCTTTCATGCCAGGCAGCTTTCTAGTCATTCATCCCCAAATCTGTAGTGTTGCGTGGGATTGTTGTGACCCAAGTGCAAGACCCAACACTTAGCTTTGTTGAACCTCGTAAAATTAACTTTGGCCCATTGATCCAAAAAGTGTGTAAGGTCTTCCTTCCCTCAAACAGATCAACATTCCTATCTAACTTGGTGACATCTGCACACTTACTGAGAGTGAACTCAATGTACATCCATTCACCACAATTCTCTGGGCCTAGACATCCAACCACTTTTCAACCTAGCGAAGAGTACCCCTGTCAATGCCATGAACAGTCAGTTTCTTCAATTGAATGCTGTGAGCAATGGTGCCGAGGTCTTTGCTAAAGACTAGGTAGACAACATCTACAGTCTTTCCTTCATCCACTAAGCAGGTCATTTTGTTACAGAAGGAAATAAGGTTCGTTAGGCAGGACTTGTCTTTTTTAAACCCGTGCTGACTAGGTCTGATCACCTGGTTATCTTGTGCTACACGATGTCACCGAAGATGACCTCCATAACCTTCCCCAGCACTAAGGTCAGGTTGCCAGACCTGTAGCTCCCCCAGTCCTCCTTCTGAACATTCTTATATGTGGATGCCACATTTGCTAACCTTCAGTCAACTGGGACCTCCTTAGTTAGCCAGGACTGCTAATAAATGATGGGAAATAGCTTGGTGAGCCTTTCCACCAGTTTCTTCAGTATTTTTGGGTGGATCTTATCCGGCCTCATAGATGTGTGTGGAGATGTGGTTAAGCAAGCAAGGACACGTAGGCAGTACACAAGAATTGTTGAAACAGCAAACGAGAGCGTAGATCAGGACGTGCAGACAGTGAACAGTAAACAAGAACATTACGACCGTTAAAGGCAAGAAAGCACTGTCCTTGATGTTAAGAAGCCGGAACTTGTGTCTTGAAAGAATGTGAGGAACACGTATCTGGTTGATGATAATGAGAAAAACAAGGCGGGGTTGACAGTTAACCAAAGAACCAAAGTAATCTCTGTTTGTGGAATATGTATGACCTCAATTACTATGTGCATAAATACTCTTGTGTCAGTACAATAAATGAAGTCTGCTCATCTAGCATCTAGGTGTCGTTCTTCCGTCCTCTTCAGATGTGTATGTGTTTAGGTGGAGTAGCAAATTGCTAACCATTTTCTCTTGTGTTATGGGGGATTCATTCTGCTCCCCATCCCTGTTGGGGCTGGGTACCCAGACAACAACTGCTCTTATTATTAAAGACTGAGTACCACAGCCTTTTCCTTGTGTTTTGTTACTATGTTTCCCCCTGCATCCACAAAAAGCTGAAGATACTCCTCAATCCTCCTTTCGCTGCTCTTATATTTATAGAAATATTTTTGATTTTTTTTTTATGGTAATAGCCAGATTATGTTCTAGTTAGGCTTTGGTCCTTCTAATTTTCTCCTTGAATAACCTCACAACATCTTTGCAGTCTTCCTGAGTTGCCTGCCCCTTCTTCCTTTTTTAGCTTGAGTTCCTGCCAAGGTGCTCTGTTGAACCAGGATGTTCTTCTTCCCCACTGGTTTGTCTTTTGGCGCATGGGGAAAGCCTACTCTTGCAGCTTTAAGACTCTCTCCTTGAAGAATGACCAACCTTCTTGTATTGCTTTGCCCTTCAGGACTGCCTCTCAGGGGACTCTGTCGACCAGTAAAGGAGGTCAGTAGCACTTATCTCAAAGTTTAATTGAGGGTCATTTTATAAACTTCAATATCAGCCTCTGTGGTCAAGAATGACAATTTTAACAGCAGTGAACGGATTCATTTCCATGTTGCTCTGCTTGTCAAATATGACACTTTGGGCATTCTTATGGTATGAGAACTGTGCAGAGTGATGTTAAGAGGTTTTGTCACACTGGGGACATATAAGACAACACTTAACAAGGAAGGAAAAATACATAATTTATTAAGACATTACTATTTAAGGAACCTGTATTCACCTTTAAATTTCTGATAAAAATGTGCTTAAAAGCAAGAAAAAACAGATAGAAGTAAATATACATTTTTTAATATCAGAATTTCCCCAGTATCTGTATCCTGATATCCTGCTTTAAGCTGCTTCTGATCAGCTGCACAATGGAAAACAGCCAAGAAATTAATTGCCAAAAACTTGTATATGATAATATTGTATGGCAAAATGTGCTTTTCATCTTTTTAACCAGCTTATTTCTCAGTAAGTAGAAGAGTGAACTTGAGCCCTTTTACACATTCGGATCGGTCAAAGGAATACTACCTAACACAATGCAGGAGCCATTCTTGAAAGGTACATCTGCTGACACACTGTGTTAGATTCAATGATATTTACCACCTGTCTGCAAGTCTGCATAAATACATATAAAAGGTGTGGTGCTCAAGCAGTGTCACTTAAAACAGCACATCCCTTCAGATGTTTGGGTTGATTTTTGAATATTGTAGAACTGAATGGTTGTGAAGGATAGAGATAGGGAAACCTATCCCTTCTCTCTCTTGCCGTGCATATGTTCCTACTTTACCTACATAGTGTCTTTGTTGTTCTTGTTGATTCTTACGTGGGCTCGCAATGCAAGGTTATTCTCCCTGAATATCATAAAGGCATGCAATACCAGAAAGGAGTGATTTCAGGAGTATGTTTTTACAGTACAGTAAAACCCCCCTCAGGAATCCTTATAAAATGGAACACTGTACAGAATTCATTCACTTATTTATTCATACGTTTACTTCCAGACTAAAATCTAACATCTATTCTGCTTCAGCATATCATGTGATGGTATGAGAAAGTGTGAAAAAAATATCTAAAAAAATAAAAAATGAGATTGTAGCTCTTATGAAAAAAGCTAAACCACTTGAACAGGTTGCCCCGACAAGTTGTGGATGTCACATCCCTGAAAGTGTCCAAGGCCAGGTGGAATAAGGCTTTGAGCAACCTGGTGTACTGGAAGGTGTCCCTGCCTATGTCAGGGGGTTGGAACTAGATGGTCTTTAAGGTCTTTTACAACCCAAACCATGCTATGTTTTTATGTTTCTATGATCTTCTGCTACTTTTGAGATTAATTGAAAGACTGCTCTTCTAGTAACATAAAACTGTAGATGAGAATTTTTATTCAAGAACAGATCTGAGGTTTCATATCAACAATGGTGAAATTGTGACAATTACATCCTTTGCAGATATGAAAGCTAAAGAAGTAATAGTGTGTCGTAGTCTGTTTGATAGAAGTATCAAGATGTTGGAGAGACTTTCCAACAGCTGGCAAGCGTGCTGAAGACAACGCACCTTTCCCCTCTTTCTTATTCATATATCACAATATTCTGTTAAAGGCCAGTTTCAAAGTTAAACCGTGGGAGGGATTTATTTCAGGTTTTACGTAAAAATTCTTATGTAAATAAGAAAATCTTATGTAAGAAATTCTTATGTAAATATGTGTAATTTCTGTAAAATTTCAACTTCAACAGAATTTATCTTTTCCAGTTTTTGTTCCAGTTGTGAAAGTTGTTACCGCAAGGTGTGATCCCCTAGTTTGCCATTTTCTGTGTGTGTCTCTGAGAAAATCACTTTCCTTGCATCAGAGCTGCTGTGTATTGGGAAGCAGGAACAATACTACATGTTTATTTCACAGTGTCGCTAAGTTTTACATAATGTTAGCAAACGAGCTTTTGTTTTCTCAGAGTTTTGATTGAAATATCAGAAAGAAGTATTTTGTCAGTCGATCAGGTAGTTTCTCTGCAAGATGTATTCACTCATTGGCTAAAGTTAAAACACTGGTAAGTACTAGCTGGGCAGTCTTTGAATTCTGAGTTCAGCCTCTGCCAGCTTATCCTCAATGATTTTGTTGACTTTCCAAAATTATTATTCAAGGCATAATAAAAGGTTGACAAATCTGTATCTTGCAAGCCAGGAGGCATAAAAAAAAAAAAGAATTGCTGGACAGGTGTTTCCTGTTACAGTAGGCTAACATTATAATTATTATGAATGTGAGTAATTTCGCATCAGCTAGGATTCAATGAATATGGATAATTTTTTTTTGTTTGTTTTGTTGGAGGCATCTGATACAACTATAAAATAAAGCTGGGAATAATGAAGAGGATAATAAAACATCATACTAGTTTTTCAGAATCCTTATGTATTACTTGAAATTTAATTTAAACCTGAATGATTTGCAATTAGAATAAACATATATAGATTAATACCCACGAATAGTATGCATAGCTGACTCTTCCTCTTATCGTTGGCCTCCAAAATTCGGGAATAGATTCCCACAACTGCTGAGAAACACGTCTTCTATAACATCAGTTATATCTTACCTACCTTGCAGAAGATGAAGTCAAGAAGAATGATGTTAAAGTTTCTAACTATGTGAAAAAGACACTAACTCACAGGTAAATATATTACTAATTGCATGTAAGAATGAGCAGAAGAAAGTCCTTTGCATGGAGGACATGAAAGAAACGAGTACAAATGAACATACAAAAATTAGTAATATTGACAAATTAGTAGAATCTTTTATACAAACCGTTCAGATCTAGTTTAGTCACCTAAATTACCCATAAGGAAGGATGTGCAGAAAATATTTTATGGAAAATACTGAAATTGTATGAAAATAAACCCCATTTAAGACTAGGCTGTATCTTTTTTTGCTAGGTCATAGTAATACATAGCACAAGGACAAGAGAGTGCTCAACAGTCTGCTCTTGGCACTACCTGATCTTCACTCCAGGCCCTTCTTTCTCCTCTCCCACTTAACAACTTTTAGTTTGAACAAAGTGGACAGCATTATTAGGAAAAACTAAGAGCAATTTGCAGAGACTCTCTTGTCATAGTTAAGTAGATCTACTAGTTGGCCTGAATCAGGTAGAATATAGATGTAAACTTTAATTACCTACATACCAAAGGTTACTCTCTTAACCATTGTTCCCATTCTTCACCCAAACAATATGCCAGACCTAAACAATCCCATTCCTTCCCTCCTCAAGCAGACCCTGGAACAGAGCATCTGTCTTAGGCTTTCCATCCTGGTTCTTCGGCAATCTGTTGCCTCTCTTGTTGATAGTCTGGGTACTGAGAGCATAGGACAGCTGTTTTCAATTTCTCCTCTTGGCACTATAGAATACATTTATACTCATAAATTAAACATTCCCAGGACCATTCTCAGCACTAAGGCCAGCTGGAACAGAGCATCCATGCTATTGCACTCTTTCCCCCTCCAACAAGGGTGACATCATCCAAACTACTTAATAGGACTAGTCCTTGGCATGTTGTAACTCCCAACTGTGCATGACAATTGTCTGGGAGAGTCATAATTGACCCAGAGCCAGAACTTCACCACAGAGTCTTTAACAGAGAAGATAATTATGTTCCAATTACTGGGAATATTCCCTACATGATTCTAACATCAATGAAGTTATACTATTCTTTGTCATAAAAAAATGGGGATTGCAAGGAAAGTCTTTCTTAGCCCTGTGTAAGCCCGCTCCAATTTACTAGTCTAGTATGGATTAGACTGGAAATATGGCATTCCCAAAATCCGCTGAGTTTTCCTAGTCTTTTATGAGAGAATTTTCTATTAAAACAAGTCTGGTGAAGTGACAATCAATTAAAAAAGGACCTATATGTCCATTCAAACGGGTAATTCTGTTAATAGACATCTTACCATTGTACCTTTGAATATATAAAACACCATTTCCTGAAAGGCTCCATGTTCAAGCCTAACAGTATTTTTCTACACTTGCATTTTTATGTCTGCAACTTACATTATGGATGCATGTTTGGATATTTGTGGTTTTTATGATTTCATTATTTATGAAATTTATGCAGTTGAGACTTACGAATACTGGATTATTTCACTCCCCTCAAGACTGAGAGTTTCTGTGATTCATTAGTTTCAGGTAGTAGAGCAATTTCACAGCTTGTGCATAAAAGTGGAAAATATTAATTAGCAATTATTTCATTGTTTGTTTAACAAAAAGCATTACAGGTTACTTGAAATCTGCTCTCAGGTTTCCTTGTATGTACTCCAAAGTGTAGAGAAAAGTGGCTGGTAATGTTAGAAAGTATTGGAAAGATTAAATATAGATATCTAGCCTTGGAGAGTGTAAATTAACACATTTTTAATTGATGGTAATATTCAGGGAAACATTCCTCAAAGAAAATTAATTTTAGAACAGTATATTTTGACAAACACATGTTTTACTTTAAAAATCTGTGATCAACTTAAAATAGATTTTAAAGAGAACAAAGAATTGTTTCTAGTAGTGTAAGAGATTAACGCTGTCTGAAAAGCATGTTTTCTCCAGAATTAATTGACACAATATATAAAAAAATCTCTACAACTTTTCAACCTTTTTTAATAGAATTCTGAGGTGCAAATTTTAATCTCAGTTATACTAGTGTGACTATCCTTTGAGCATAACAGACGCGCCCCTAACATATACCAGCGCAATTAAGAACAGAATTGAGCATACAAAGCCAATTGGCTTCAAAATAGGAACACTGAGAGATAGCTTGGTAGGCAGGTTAATCAATGGCATCTCAGACACTGAAAGGAATTCTTAAATGTTCGTTTATATTAGGTTGTCTTTTCATTCTCTCTCCTTTTTGTATTTCAGAAATTTCTTCTCTAGTTGATACACGTGGACTTCTGCCCATTGTTGCATACTTACAGTAATCACACATGGAATAAACAGAGGTGGATTGGTTGAGCTAACTGTTGTTTGGCAAACCTGCTGCCTTAGCTTGCTTTTATTTAATAAACAAGACAAAATAATTCCCTAGGATTTATTCATTAACACAGAGAAACAACTGTCAGCTTTTATTTCTGAAAGAGTAGGTCTTAAAAATAAGTGAAGTGGTGTATCTACCAGAGCAGCAGGAACTTTCCTAAAGTCTGGAGTTAGATATGTATGCTCCTGTAAATACCTCTTTGCTTGAAATTTCATGCTAAGGTATCTTCCACCCACTTTATTGGCTTCTATGTGGGAGAAAGGAGGTCCTGTCTCACATTGCTTGTCTTAATACTTGGCAGTGTAAGGAATTCTGTTTGCAGTCAACAAAGTGTTACCTCCTGAAGAACTGAAGCGTAAGTCCAAGAAATTAACCTATCCTTCTGTCTTGGCCCTTGAAAGCTGTGGGATACGAGCATGAATTGTCATAAATAAAGGCACAGAAACATCTCTCATACTAAAATGTAGTCTTACTTAATCTCATTTAAAGAGAATTTCATTTTCTTTAGTAGAATATTCTGAATGCTCACTCAAATAATGTGAAATGGTTCAAATATCTTTGGCGTGCCTAATGTGGTAAATTTTCCTCAATATGATTTCGCTCAGTGCAACTGCTGTGTTTTCCGTTCTCCAGGTTGAAATAAACGGAGTTACACCATAGATGATACAGAGTTTATTATGTCCATGTTTTGGAAAAGATGTGTGAACGATAAATCAGCAAATACAATGTTTTTCATATGCATGATCCCATAAAACTCCATTTCCAATTTTCCTACAGTATAAGCAAGTAATAGATACATATTGATTTAAAAAAATGAATAAAAAGCATGGAGCTGGATAAATAATGCATACCAAATCAAGCATTTTCAGTCTTCTTTCTTTCCTGTTTTTAAGCAGTGTACATAACTAAATGTTTTTTTTTCAATGTTCTCAAAAATATAAACATTATCTATTTGCTAAGAACTGGGAATGTACCTGACATCAAGACATCAAAGATATCATGTTCCTCATGAATATTCAGTCTTCATATGTATAGAGGAAACAGTATGCACTGAGAAGTCAAAGGGAGTGTGTAGGATTGGCTCAGGCAATCAAAGAAATGAAAGAGAAGGCCAAAGCAGTGTGGAGAGCTCTAATAACGACCTTGGAAGGCTGAGCTTGTGATTCCTCGCTGTCAGTGGACAAACGCCTGTGTGCGATGGGTGAGGCTGAAAGACAGTTGTTATGCAGAGGATGCTTGAGAAATGTGTTGGTTTTGGTGTTAAAGAGGTTGCAAATGCCAATCTCTGAGAACTTGTTTACTTTACCTTATTTCTAAAGCTTACCTAAGATATATTTTCTTTTTGTAATGATCTTGCCAGTTGTGGACCTGTATTAAGTACAGTACTAAGCCCTGCACAAGACCATAGTTGGCATACTTCGTAATAAACAGATATGACATTCTTCTCCTGGGTCATTTTCTGGCATTTCCAAACCAGAGTGCATTTTCATAGCAGCTGCTCATGAACAACAGTGAACATCATGTTCAGGTCCATGAAAAAATGATTTGGCTACATACCTTCTGGATTCAAAACTGAATTATACCTAAACAGTTTAGACCACTGCAACACAAGTAAAAGCCTATAAAAATGCAGTCATCTAATTCAAGGTCACACAGCTCTGGCCAGAAGTCAGCTCAATTGCTAACTTTTTTAACACAAGTGAAAACAAAGCTTTGCTTCTTGAAATCTCTGCGGAAAGCAAAAATATCTGAGAACACATTTGAAATGAAAAACTAGTCAGAAATTGTCAAAATGTTTGCAAGCAAGTGCTCACTATTCATGTTGATGTAGTAGTCAATAGCCCTCTGAACTATTCAATCTGTCAGCTTTTCTTATCCAGTGGGATGAACAACAGTTAGTAAGATAATCATGCAATAAAAGACATCTTGACCTTGCTCCTCAAAGCTGCATTTTATAAAAAATAGCCATCTTTCCTGATTAATATATTCCTGTTGTAAATAATACATAAATTACATTTTGAGTTACAAAAGAACATTATCTGTGCTCATTTGAAATTCAGAAAACACACAGATTATGCTTTCAGGTGGCAAAACTCCATGGTTCCCCCGGCTGTCTTTTGTGTTGTGCAGTCTTATAGAGTGCTACAGGCTGAGAGATGCTTATCAAACATTCATGTAAATACTGCTATCAAAGCTGTGCTTTCTGGTACTGGTTCCACAGAAGAGGGTCAGCATGCAACACAATTACAGGAAGGTCAAAGACAGAAATGTTGTGCCACCAGCCTTTGCTATATTAGAGAACTCACATAGTGTTCTCTCCAGAAAAGAACTACAGTGCTAGAAAATAAGGGAAAAATACAGAAATTAAGGGTTGAGGGTGGATATTCTCTATAATTTTATAAAGGAACATCAGATATCACTTATGTTACTTAAATCAGTGACTTCTGTAGTTATAGTTCTATCAATACTTATGGAAATGCAAAATAATTTGTAATTTTCTACTTATTCACAAAGAGAAAAGGGTGTGTACTTTGGTATGACAAGAAACAAACAAATTAAAGATCAATATTACCTACAAACTTTAAAATCACACATATATGAATGTGTTATTCATTTTCATCATCATCAACAAAAAAATTGTCACTGTGTCTGCAAATATGTAGTGAAAAAAACATTAAGAACAGAGCATAAGATGAGACACATACAACGACTGCACATACAATAAAAATTGCGAAAGGAGAAAGGTGAAATTGGAATGTATTGTCTAGTTTACCACCATGCCCTTTCCATAAGATTTCTAGCTTCAGAACGTGAGATAAATGAATGTGCAATGAAGGATGAAGGCTATAACACTGTTGAAATACTGACTATTTCCCTTTTCAACTTGAGTAAAATTGAGTCAAACACAAAGGAGATCATTATAACTTCAATAATCGCCAGAATTCCTCACCTGTGCTTGCTGCATTTATGGGCTGATTATTTATAAATATGTTATCACATTGAGCTAACAGTCAAACAAAAAATCACTACTTAGCAACCTGTAAACACAGAAAAGAAGCAAAAATAGAGTTGTAAATGTCAGAAGCAATAAGAATACTTCCTCCTTCTCCTGTTCCTCCTTTTTCTTCTTTTCTTCATACTAGTGTAATTTAGAAATAAAATTAGTAATTTAGAAATAAAATTACCAAGTAAATTTGTGTTTGTGTAACTGTTTATTTAAAATTGATTCTTTTACATGGGAAAGAACTTGTTATCTACAAAAAATTACATACAAACAAGTTTCCTGGAAATAGTTAAATTTTGTAGGTTGATATGCAGATGTTCATTTGTGAGGTAAAGTGAAGGACAAATTAAATTATATCAAAATGAATCAAATCAAATTAAATCAAGTGAATATTTAGATGTTACTTGGATTAGCATGATACCATAGAGGTGCACACAGTGGACAATGACTCTTCTGTATCCCATTAATTTGAGAAACTTTTTCCGTTCTTCAGGCCAGATTCTGGGTTTTATTCAAACTTATAACTTGAATATGCAATTTTAATCTATAAACCACATAAAGACGTCTTTCCACTCTATTCAATGTTCAAAAACTATTTAATTGGGGCTCAAACTGAAGAATATATCCATAAAACTATTAAGAGATTACAGAGAAGAAAGATAAGTTATGAAGAAAGATGAAAGAATGGGAATTGTTTGGCTTAAAGAAGAAAAAGTTAAGGAGGGATATGACGAGGCACATTCCTAACATTTAGAAGCTGAAAGAGGTAAATTGATTAATCCTACCCAGAAAAGGTCTAACTCTAGGGTATGGGTGGCAAACACAAGACCCACAAGCCGAATCTAGCCCTCCACCTTGTTTTATCAGTTCCACCACCTTGTTTCTACCTGACGGCAGAGCTGAGCTCCTTGCCCCTGTGCTCCTGCCAATGCCGGTCACGCGTGCAGCGTGTGACGCGTGTTACACTGCAGGAGCCGGCTAATGTTGTCCTCGGTGAAAATAAGTTTGACACCCCTGCTCTAGGACGTAACTTTACCCAAATACCTTCCAACAGAACATGCTACGAAGATTAAAAAGTTGTCAAGGATAGCTGAACTTCAGCTTCTCATTAACATTTTGTTGTTGTTTTCTCATTTGTTTTATCTCATCAGATGTCATAAAGAAATCAACCAAAGTCAGCATCTTAATATATCAATAGCTGGTACTTCTTGGACTGAAAACCACAGAGAGATAAGTGTAAATTATATGTACATCTAAGTGTCTAAAATAAAGGCACCAGTTATTACACTTATTTATTCCTAGTTTAGGGCCTTTCATGAATTTATTCCTAGTTTAGGGCCTTTTCAGAAAAAGAGGTGAGCAGCAGAATAGCGTCCCTAATTGAAAAAGTATAAATATTCCCTCCTTTCTGATATGGTTTTACACCAAGCTAAAATCAGCTGAATTCTTATTTCAGTCACATTATTTGTGATGTATGAATCAATCAGCTCTGCTCAAGATCCTACTAAAGGAAAGTTGTTAAAAAGTCAGTATATTCTCCTTGATTTTGGTCTGGCCCTATCTGCTGATCTTGCAAAATAGAATTTTCAAATACAGATTATTTTAATGAACACTCTTGTTTAATCTGATCTGGTCTGAAGCTACCCACTCAGTTGCCATAGTTGACCACAGAGTGATTAGAAACTAAGAACTTTAATTGTCTCTTCTATGAGCCTAAAAGGACCTAATTTAGTACCCTACATGAAACAGATTCCTTACCCCAGAACTGGGTTTGCCCTCTCATTGGGTTCTTAACTGAATATTTACAATACGACAAATCTTTTGATTATATTGTAAGTGGCACTTTCTGCTACGTATGCATTATCTTTTTTTTCATACTGAAAACAAAGAAGCTAGTACAGTCAATTTAATTGAGGCTGTTGATATTTCATCAGCTATTGATGAAGTTTATGCATAACTTTGGCAAAGCATTTTGGTGCCATTGAGTGCAGATCATTTACAGACAAGTCTAAATGTTAACAAAACGCAGATGACAAGATACAAGAAAACATATTGCTGTGTGAGTGCTCACCAATAATTATCCATGAAAGTGCATCGTTGGTAATGGTTTATGCAATATGACATAACCTCTCATGAACTGAGCAAGTGTATATGCTCACATTAGTAAAACTTCTGCACTGCTTTGCTTCTCTCCATACAGATTATTCCAAAAACATTTTTCTCTTTTTTTTTTTTTTTTTTTTTTTTTGTAGAATAACATCTCATTGCCCATATGGGTTGTATTGATTAGCAAGCGTAGGTGGGCTTCACATTTAACCTCCAAGGAGACTATTTTTTTTAATAGAATTTTCTTTGAGAGGAAAATACACATTTTTCAAGTAAGACAATACTGTCAAAGAAGCAGCATCTCTTCATTAAAAAACTTAAATCAGAAGAATGACTATGTGAAGCCAGTTCTTTCTTGTGATGCTTGAAGAAAACCCAAGTGATCTCTCTTTTTTAATAGCAGTGCTCATTTATCCCACTGAGATAGACAAATGACTTCCACCCAGCTACTAAAGACTTTTAGATTTATAGCCAAGACCCCTCTTTGTTCTGTGTATGTGTAAAAGGCCTAATCAAAAGCATGGGGAACCAACAGGAGCCTTTCTTACTGATATATGTGTATGACATGGCACTTGTCTTAAAAATGGGGTTTACTGTCATCTCTTCAGTCACAAGTTTTCATCTCTGTATAACACTGTGCAGTGTGCTGCATAGCTGATACTTGTCTTGTGGTTACGGGTAAAAAGTTTTCCAGACTAGTTAAGGACATTTTTGCTACAACTGACACATATTCCTGTAGCGCATATTCCTGTTTGTATGGTATGTTAGATGAAATTTAGACTTTTCTTTTTGCAGCCTCTATTTGTTTTGAATCGTATCTTCATCTACCCTTGGCATTATATTCACCTTCAAGAAGACTAAATATCGATGTTATTTTGAATTTTTTACATGAATTCTGATATGCCATGGAAATTGAAAATGAAGGATTTTTTTAAAAAAAATGTGAGGAAAGGAATGCAAAAGCTTCTCAAACAAAAAATGGAAACATACCTTATGGCTGTGACTTAAAGAATCAATGTGTTAATTTTTATCAAGAAGTGACATTTTTATGCAAAAGTGACAATTACAGTGTATATCTAGAGTCGTGTGAATGGCAGCCTGGAAATAGCTATTGAACCTTATAGAAAAATGCAAAATAAGAATAGCTACTGGAAACTGAAACCAGAGAAATTAAAAGCATATTAGGCAGACCCGTATCTTTTAAAAAAGAGAGAATGATGGACCAGTGGAGCAAGTTACCGAGAGGTGTCAGCTTCTTCCTTTCCTGCTAAGTTCCTGTTTAAACCTGGTTGCCTCCTGAGAAGATAGAATTTATTAATAAACTAATAATGATTTAGTCAAACTTTTGTCATTTAGTTCAGTGTAGGCATAATGAGACAGTCTCAATGGTGTTATCTGTTCTTAAAGTCTTCGAACTGTGAATAACTAAAGCTACTTAGGAATGTATGGCATAATCATTGTAAGTACTACCATACACTTCATGTTAACCACCCTGTAAATTTAATTAGATATTTTTATTCATTTTCCAGCAAGGACTGTCAGAGAGCTTCTAGTGAATATGTTATTGAGAAGAAAAAGATTATTTTAAGTTGTGCATGTCACCACTAAGTTGAAGAAATGCATCCTCTAACGGTCTGCTTCAAAGCTGCATATGATAAGAAAAAATTGTTATCTAATCAAGATATTAAGGACACATAATATATATTGAGAAAGACCAGTAGTATAGTTTTCTTGCCCAGAAATGCCAGACATTTGAATAATAAATCAGTATCGTTTGGCCTAGCATATAAACTCTGGAATGAACCACTGAGAGGTAACTTGCATGAGAGGCAGCAATCTGTCAGTAGTCTACCAGGGTGGCTTTGTGTAATCATTCATAATACTGTGTGCTTAATTTCAGATCATTTTCTAACTGGGTTTTTTTTGTTTGTTTGTTTTCCTTATCTTATCCTCCAATAAGGAAGAGCTGAGGAGCCTTAAATCTAAATCCTAGAAATATAAAAATAAAATGAAATGTTGCAGGCAACAAACCCACAACAGTTTAGTTATTGTTTTCTCTCAGATTTCCTTTCTAAGTTTGATAGCATCTAAGAATAAAATTTAAAGTCCCCCAAAGGAACATTTTTACTGACATCCTCTACTGTATGAGGTGCAGATGTACTACAGCTGCTCTTTTTCCAATGTAACACACAGCAGGTATTTACATCCTATATTCCTTTAATTATTTGAAAAGAGTGTGATCACTTCAACACAAGTGTTCACAATGATTTTCTCTGTCCTGGCGTGGGGCACAGCAGTATAAAACTAAACTACAATCATCATCTTCCTCTGTCAATGAACAATTGGATCTATTTAATTAGCCAGTATCAATATATTTAAAGTAAATTGATTCTATCCTATAGAATGTGGATAGAGTTAATACCACACAAAGCCAGGTTCTTAGGCTTTGTACATGTTAGCTGGGATAAGAGAGCTTAGTTTTCCATGTGTGCATGTAGCCAGAGGATTTTCATCCATTATGAAATCTGCTGTATATTTGAATATGGGCCATCATAACTGTATGTATCTAAGCTACCACACTGAAATGTTCCTCTCAGATAATTTTAAATGAAACATCATTCTTTCATTTTTATTGTATTTGCTGCTTGTTTTCTGTTGATGATATAATGTACTACATCAGCGTGTTTCTGCAGTATCCTGCTTATAATGCGGTATATTTTCATGTAATATTTATGAAATGTTTTCATATTTTATTTCTGATCTCTTCATGTTATGCTATTTAAGTCTATCTATGCTCTTCTTCAATGGCATCTGTAAAGGAAATTAATATCTTCCATCTTGACCCATATTGTGGACATTCTTTTATGCTGCAGGATTGTAATGCTTTCAGAGACTATCCAGTAATTTGTGACTGCACTTTGCTGAAAGACTTTTAGGGTTGAGAGAAATTTATTATGTGATTGTGGGGAAATGTATCAGTCTGACTACTCCTGAAAAAGGGTGCTCTTGCCTTTCAACTAAGGAAGAAGATATGCAAATTGAAACCTGCAGCAAGACTGTATACCTCACATTCACTCCTGTCTAAACCATGAACAAGAGATCTTCCGTTTCAGTAGCTTTTTTTTCACTTTATTTCTTTTAGATCTTTGAAGAGCATCCAGGAGATGGAAAGTATCTGCTCTTTAGTTGGGAATGGTATATTTTCTCTAAGAGCATGCTATAGTGCAGTAAGGTTAAATAGCTGACACGGTAAGCCTTTCCATCTTCTACTGTGATAATTCTGAGATACAACAACTAATATTTCAGCTTCAGTTTTCAATTTTCTTAGCTCTGTATAAATATTAAAACATTCAGAATTGTATTTCACTTTAGATGAAAAATACGTAACGGGTATTGCACACATCCAGGAAGTGATGGTATCGTAGAGAAACCAGAGAGCTAGGTATCAGATTTGGGCTCTAGGGTATGTCTTGGCTCATAAGACAAAATAGGGAAGCCAGGAATTGTTCCCTGATTGCTCAGGGCCACCTCTGGCCTGATCACCACTGGTCTAGCTGCCAAGACCAGACTGCAAGACTACATGATATCACAGCCTTCTATATAAAATCTGTTAAAAAGCAGGGTATATATGTTCACCTGTTGGGACAACTGCGCTAATGCTCTATCAGTCATTGATCAGGAGTCTACATAGTTCTACACTCTTCCAAATACCCATATCCTGAGAGCAGTGAAGTATATATAATGACATAGACACATAGTTTTAAATAGATATATTTGAAACATGACCTAAAATGTAGTATGCTTTGGCAGATGTTTTGATTGAATATCATTCTGCTTTTAGATGTCCATTACTGAAAACCAACTGTTTTCCAAATAAAGATTACTTCCAGTATATTTCTAGTGAAAAGACATTTTACTGTCCATTTCAACTTCCCATTTGATATCTCTGAAAGGAAAAATTACCTTGGGTAACTTGTTCAAGCTCACACAGAAAATCAATGAAAATGTTTGAAAACTGTATCTATACTGTAGATGTTAAGATGGCATATTTACTTTTTTATTCCTTCTTCCAACTGAAATAATCTTTCTAATAGCTATTACGTTAAAAGTTGAAATCACTGACCATGACAGTGAAAGATTTTTACCTGGTTGAAAAAATGCAGCTTCTAGCTTCATAATTTCCATATGTGAAAATAATCTTCAGGTGCATTTGGCACAAAAATTATGAGAAGCTATTTTCAGAAGACTCTCTAGTGTGAACAGGAAATATAACATATGCTCAAAGTAAGGTACAAATTCATATGTTGAAGTAAATATGCTAAGTTCTCATTTTTTTCAGCATGCAGGTCAATACAATAAAAAGATATTACTTCCCAAGAGGTATATTCTAACATTTTGAGAAGCAGAAGGGAAGGGAAGGAAGATACATTTCACCACAACATTTCATTTGAGTCTTGACCCTTATTCCTCTTATTCCTCATCTTCACTAATTCCTTCAAACTGACAATTCTAGAAAAGGATCAACATTCACTATAGATTAAAGCTTTCTAAACCGAGATAATCAAAATCCATGATTGAGTAACTGAAAAATCAATTTGGATTTACAGTTACAGTTAAACGT